>OV651815.1:27541426-27683926 GCA_927349885.1 Psylliodes chrysocephalus | reverse complement strand
GCAGAATTTTCACTTTTAGGTTTTTAAAAAAACCTAAAAACCTAGGTTCAAAAAAACCGGCACATGATGATATAAGTTAGTAAAGAATTTATTTACTTACATACTTCAACCGGACCACTTTTATTGTTGGAACGGCTGTTGGTAGAAGTCTTATTCTCAGTTTTGAAGTTCGGTCAAAACAATCCGCTTTAAAATGGCGTGAACACAAAAAATTAAGAGATTTTGGCTCACAATTTGTTTCTTGCATGAACTCAAGTCATAAATTTCTTTTTTGAGAATCTTTAGGAAATCTGAAAATTGTTTAACTGGGATTAATTTATATAATTTGTAAATCTAGAATATTTAAGAAATCTGAAAATTGTTTACTTGTAATCAATTTATAAATCAAAATTGAGCAATATTTTATTCATTTTAACAACCACATAAATATCTTAAAATTGTCTAAAAGATTTGTTTAAATAGCATATGTATATATGCCCTATAAACCATGAGACTACGCCTATGAGCACAGTTGATCACATACATACTTACCATGTTTGTTTACAAATTTAAAACATTAAAAATTTAAAAAATCTTTGATGTGGTTGATAATTGAGAGAACAAAATACTTGCTTATGAAATGTAGTCCCTTTTTTTCTACTTTTAGCTTGCTGCTGTATCCACAAGAGCAACAACTGACCATATTGTAATGTTTGTCTTTTAACGCGGAAAACTTAAAATTAACACTAATACTGATTAAATACTAAAACACTAAACACTTTTTAAAAAGGTCTACAAAACATACGTTTGATAAATTTTAAATTAACACATAAAATATCAAAATTATTAACAAATTTTAATCACTAAAATTAGGAACCAATTTTAGAAACCATTTGTCATATGATGATGAGTCATCCATAGTACAACATGGCTACCACTTCCGTCAGATTGATTAGATTAACGCAGACAGCATGCTCCTTCCTGACTATTTTTATTCAAAGATCGAATCAGTAATCAGTCGAAAAGGCGATGTAACGTAGTAGTAATTTGCTGTTCTTTGGTTTCGTAATTTTTTCTGTTGCAAAAAAAATTGTAGTTTAGGCTAATATTAAATAAACATATCATATGTTATCAGATATGTTATCATATGTTATCAGAAATATTATAGTTTTTTAATACGATTTTCGTTAATATGGCAAATTTCTTTAAAAAACTTGGTTTTGGTTGGGCCAACTTACTGAGACAGATACATTTGAATTTATATATACTTATTCGATAATTATTATTGCCGGTTTTCCTCACCTTGTGCGTCTTTAAAATAGGAAAATAATTTTTGTGACAACCAATTCGTTCTAAAAAACTGAAGATCATTTTTAATAATAACCACACGCCTATGACTCGTCGATTTCCTTTCCCCTCAGACTCGCAAAGGTCTATGTTAAAAATGTGAGTCACTCTCTACAATTGTGGTATTTGACTGTAGTTTCTTAAGCTAACCAGTTATAGCATCCGCTAGACTAGACCTTAGTCGAGACTACTTAGGAAGCTTAATTTTCCGGTTTCAAAGTATCTACCTTATCTTCAGGCACACCTATTATCTATTCTTAACTCTTCTTCTTCTTCGAATTATTTTCCTCAGTTAAGTATATAAATACAACACATTTATCGTTAGTCATGATGAAAAATACACTGTACTTAAAGGTGCAGTGCGTTACGATGTATCGTGTTCCTCGCTAAGGAAGTCGGTCAGTTCTAACCTTAGAACATAATATATAGTCAGGAAGGAGCATGCCATGTCCGCGTTAATCTAATGATGGAAGTGGTAGCCATGTTGTACTATGGATGACTCATCATCATATGATAAATGGTTTCTAAAATTGGTTTATAATTTTAGTGAATAAAATTTGTTAATAATTGTTAATAATGTTTTATGTGTTAATTTAAACTTTTATCAAGAGTATGTTTTGTAGACATTTTTAAAAAGTATTTAGTGTTTTAGTATTTATTTAGTATTACTGTTAATTTTAAATTTTCCGCGTTAAAAGACAAACAAGACAATATGGTCAGTTGTTCGTCTTGTGGATATAGCAACACAGCTAAAAGTAGAAAGAATTAATCTACATTTCATGAGCAAGTATTTTGTTCTCTCAATTTTCAACCACATTAAAGATTTTTAAATTTTTTAATGTTTTAAATTTGTAAACAAACATGGTGCTTCTGCGATCAAATGTGCTCATATGCGTAGAGTCTCATGGTTTATAGGGTATACATACTTTTATTTAAACAATTATTTTATGCAATTTTAAGATATTTGTGTGGTTGTTAAAATGAATAAATTATTGTTCAATTTAGATTTATAAATTGATTGCAAGTAAACAATTTTCATTTTTCTTAAAGATTCTAGATTTACAAATTATATAAATTAATCCCAGGTAGACAATTTTCAGATTTCCTAAAGATTCTCAAAAAACAAAGTTATGGCTTGAGTTCATGCAACAAACAAATTGTGAGCCAAAACATCTTAATTTTTTGTGTTCACGCCATTTTAAAGCAGATTGTTTTGATCGAACCTCAAAACCAAGAATAAGACTTCTACCAACAGCTGTTCCAACAATAAAAGTGGTCCGGTTAAAGTATATAAGTAAATACATTTTTTACTATATCATGTGCCGTTTTTTTCGTATAATAGAAAGTTTATTGTATGAATGTGATGCACCCTATATAATGTACAAAGTTATTTACAAAAACGAACACAAATAGAATTAATAATATCTCAAGTAAGGAAATAAGTAGCATATCGCATGCCTTAAGATACTATCTTAGGTTCTATCTTGTTTAATTTTATTTTAAATAATTTATCGTTTAAATACAGATGGAAATATTGTAAGTTTTTCAGATGACACAGTTATTCTGTTAAATGCAGAGAACTAGAATTGAATAAAATTATTAATAGAAACAGATCTTATAAAAATTTTCGAATGGTTATATTGTTCCATTATACAGTTACAAAAAGATGGCCTCTTCCTATAGAAACAATAAAAGGTAACGTTCAGTAGTTTCATATAAGTATTACAAATGATATCAAATACCTTAGGGTACAAATTGGCTCTCATCATAACTGGACTAAGCATACAAATAATGCGTTGAATGTACATTTAAAAATAATCTATTTTGCACTCATAGAATCATTATTACGTTATAGGATCCTTTTTTGGAAAGGTGTTTTACCTGCTTACGCAAAATTGCCCTGCAAAAATATTACTAAGAATACCATTGAAGCTGCTCTAAGCCTGTATACAATGATTTGTTGAATATCTGGACGCTACTATATAATCTTCTGTAATTTATACTTTCAAAGTACATCTAAGAAGTAATATTTATTTTGTAATAGTTCAGGTTAGTATACTTACTATATTTTATGCAGTATTAAGAATTCAATACCTATTTTTTTTTATAAAACATTTCTTTATAAAACATTTTTTAATAAAACATTTTTTTATAAAACATTTTTTTATAAAACATTTTTTATGAAACATTTTTTTATAAAACGTTTTTTTATAAACATTAAACATTTTTAAATGAGTACTATGGTGTTTCTTTAGACGTCTAAACACGTTATCTGGTGACGTATTTATCACGTCGCTGTATGACGTCTTTGATCTGTGACATATTGCCGTCATAATCACGTCACTACACGTCATAAATTTGGTGATTTCGACGTAAAATGTGACGTATATATTTCACGTGAAAATCTCGTGTCTGTGCTAGCTGGGGAGGGGGAGGTCTTGGGAGTCAGAAAGAGTAATCTTAGATTTGGTTGCGGCATTTTTCTTTTCGGTTTTCGAAATAGTAGGAGGCGTCGTGGGCGCCATGGAATTTGTAGTGTGTCTTGAGGGTGTGTGTTGGTGCCTTTTAGCATGCGAGAGACGTATTGTTTCCTGAGGGTTTGGAAACGTGCGAGGATGGGGGTGTTGGAAATGTTTTCGAAAACTTCTCCGCTGGGAGAACGATAAGGGAGATATTGACAACGTCTGAGTATAATGTCTCTCAAGTGTGGTGAATTTGTGGGCCAGGTGTGAGGGAAGTACGCCGTAGGGTACCGTTCTGTACTCGACAATGGGGCAGATAAAAAAATTATATGTGTGTATTAGGGTGTTTGTATTGCAACGCCCCATTCGTCCGCATAAAGCCCCAAGGAGACTGGCTCGTTTTCTAATCTTATCAAGGGAGCGTTGGACATCAGAGGACCAGTTGAGTGTACGAGATAATCGTACTCCCAAATAGTCAATTTTGGTTTGAGAAGATTTACATTGACGAGTTGGGGGTTCTGGGAGGTTCTTATTTGAGGATGTTTAAAGACGATAAATTGTGTTTTTTGTGAATTTAATGAGACCCTCCGTTTGCTACACCAGCGAGAATACTGGTTTAACAGATTTTGGGTTCGAGTATTTAGTTGGTCAGAATTTTTGGCTACCGAGAGTAGACCAATATCGTCGGCATGTAGGAGACATTTTGACGATGGGTGGTTTGGAGGTGGGATGTCGTGTGTGTATAGGAGGTAAAGGAGAGGGCCCAGGACGGAACCTTGTGGGACCCCAGCAAGTGGGGTAAATGTGTCTGACAGGGAATTGCCAAATTTGACAGTGATTTTTCTGTCGGTGAGGTAGAAGTGTATGAGTTTGGAGATACTGCCCAGACAGCACACCAAATCCTTTGGATATCTACTGCACATCCCAATATCCACTGAATGTCCAGTCCATGGTGGATATCTATTTTATATCCATGATATGTGATTTATAGACATGCAAATGTCCATAAATAATAGTAATTATATAGCAAAATAATAAAAAATTACGCCATTGTGCTCGCCATTGTGCTCGCCATTGTGCTCGCCATTGTGGCTAATAGTATTTAAAATTAATTTTTTAAGGTGTATTCAATATTGCATGGACATCCACTAAATATATCAAAGTCTAGGCGCGAACGCAAACCATCGTGGATATCCACTAGATGTTATTTGATTTTGCTTACTAAGTATAGATAGCGATACCACTTTCGCATCTACTCATGCTCGATCCGCCGTAATTGAGTTCGATCGAAATTTGTGTCCTAATAAGACTCCATTAGAGACTGGAATCGAGAATTTCCATTTATTGTTGAAGAGTCCTAATAAGGATGACTTTCTCCTTAGTGGGCAAAATCAATGGCAGTGTTGAAAATATTTTTCTCTGCTATTTTCTTTCGACGTTATTCAATAATCATTGGTTACTTATGAACCTCTACTAAAGATAAAATATGTTGCTGAATATCCGAATATCTTCTATATCCTGGGATATAGACGGACATTTGGTTGGATATCCATATTGGATATATTGAATATCCACAATATATATTATGTGGATATCTCTGGGATTTCTTGTATTTTCTGGAAGATACCCATTAGATATTTTGCTAGATATCCATTAGGATATCTTCTATATTCTGGATATAGACGGACATTTGGATATCCATATTAGATCCACGGAATATTTCTGATATCCTATGGATATATTGGATATCCACAAAAGATATTCTGTGGATATCTCTGGGATTTGGTGTGTTGTCTGGGTGGGGGGAGACCTATGTTCTATGTTCAGAAGCTTTTTGACTAGTCCGGCGTGACAGATTTGGTCGAAGGCTTTTTCATCTAAGAGAACGGCTGATGAAATTTGTTGGGAATTTACTGCGGTGACCGCAGTAGTGTGAAGGGAGAAGATTGTGTCCTGTGTAGAGTGGTGAGGTCTGAAACCATGTTGGGATTGAGGAATGATGTTTCTTTCTTCACAAAATTCCCAGATTCTTTCCTTGAGCAAAAGTTCGAGAAGTTTACCTAGGACTGATATGAGAGAGATGGGCCTGTATGAATTTACGGATTTGGGGTTCTTGCCTGGTTTGGGGATTAAAATGGTGTTAGCGGATTTCCAGGCAAGTAGAAAATATGAGAGGGAGAGACATGAGTTTTGGAGTAGGGTGAGGATGGGAAAGATGGTTTCAGGAAGATGCTTCAGCGTTCTGTATGGAATCGGGCCCGGAGGCCGTGTTTTAGCCTGATTGGTAGGCATATTGGATGTCTTGGAGGGTGAATGGGGTTGTAAGGGGGATTTTGAATTGGTCATCGAAGTAGGGGTTGTCAGGGTTTCTGGAGGTGGCTTCAAGGTGTGTTTTGTGGGCTAGGGTTTTTCGTCGGGAGTTGTGTGGATTTGTCTCAAAACTTGGAATCATCTCTAAGATCCAAGTTAGAAGTCGTACTGATCCACTGTTGTTGTTTGTGTAAGTTGGTTTGGAGCCTGATCAGGGCGTTTAGACGATTCAATTAAGTTTTGATGACTGGGTTGTGGGTACGGACATATTTTGTATGTACAATCGTCGTTTTTGGAATATGGGATTTAAGATTAATTGGGGGAGAGCTTTTTGTGCTGTGTTTATGGAGGTGATTGGGGCAGATGTTTGGACGGCGTAGGAGATATGATGGTTTGGACTTTGGCTACCATTGTGTCGATGTCCTGTGGGGAGTTGAGCGGGCGTTGCTCTGGAATGTTTGCAAGATAGTTCTCTGAAATAGTGGCCAATCTGATTTTTTTAGATTTCGGAAGGTGTAAATTGTAGCTCTTGGTGGAGCGGAGATAAGGAGAGATGTATGTAACATCAACATCAATGAAAGATGATGGGAGGTGATTTTCTCTCCAATGAAGCATCTATCAGCGGCCAGTCCGATACAGGAATCTGTCAAGAGGCTCTGAATATGGGGTAATCGATTATCAAATTAGCTAGGCGTTTGCCTTTTGGGTTTGAGGCGTGATCTTCGAATATGTTTAGAGTTCAAATCTGCAAGCAAAACGGCACGAGGAAGTGATGATAGGGTGACAAGTGCTACCTGTTCGGGTTTTTGTGGTGGCTTTTGCCGTTCTGGGCAGGTTATGAAGTAGGCGGGGTGGTTGCCGCGACAGTTTGGGCATTTTGGCACATCAGATTTTTTACAGTCTGCTGACCTGTGCCTGGCCGTCATTTGCTCAGGCGAGTTTTTTTGAATATTCTGAAGCCGAATGCCCAAGGCCGGTGCACTGGGTGCAATATTTGGGGATGGGCGACAGGTGTTTTGGTTGAAGGGCTCGCAGGGGTGTCTTCGCCTGAATATGCCTAAACCCTCGCGAATTAGGTATGAATAGTGAGACACTGAAGGAGTCAACAACCTGATGAATGAGGTGAATTCTTGGGTTTTATGGGAACGTATTCTCCATACCTTATAGTATAGGGAAGTTCCTTGAGAAACGTTTGAACTTCCTTTTTTGTTGACCTGGCAGTAGATGTAATTGGCCGGTTCTGGAAATGAGAAAGAGGTACAGAGAGAGGTAATTGGGTAATTAGTAATTATCCTAAGTACCCCCCACCCTTCGCGCAATTAGCAAGTACCTCCCAATTACATCATGTACTGTAATAAGTGCAATTGCACAGTAAGTACCACCCAATTACATCATGTACTGTAATAAGTGCAATTGCATAATAAGTACCTCCCAATTACCCACAGGGTATACATCTCATTACTCCATACATATCAAAGTGTAAGTACACCTTAGGTAGTAATTACTGTGTGCAATGTAGTGTGGTGAATGTTATCTAAGTGCCTCCTAGTTATTACTGTTGGCAGCACGTCCTTAGCTCTCGGCCGGCGTGCCTAGAGTGCTTAGCCTGCGTTAGAGACGATCGTGCTTAACCGAAATATCGAGGTAAGGGACTAAGAAGGGGTAGCCTGCGCCAGAGATAGACGCGCAATTAGCAAGTACCTCCCAATTACAGCATGTACTGTAATAAATGCAATTGCACAGTAAGTACCTCCCAATTACCATATACACGCCATACTGTAATGATTGTAATTGCATAATAAGTACCTCCCAATTACCCACAGGGTATACATCTCATTACTCCATACATATTAAAGTGTAAGTACACCTTAGGTAGTAATTACTGTATGCAATGTAGTGAATGTTATCTAAGCTCCTAGTGATTACTGTTGGCAGCACATCCTTAACTCTCGGCCGTCGTGCCTAGAGTGCTTAGCCTGCGTTAGAGACGGTCGTGCTTAACCGAAATATCGTCGACATCAAAATAAAAGTTGTAAGCTGATATCTAACCGCATCGGCGAATCATCCGGAGATACGAAGAGATCTACTACTCCCAGTAATGATGTTCCACCTGAAAAAAAAGCCCGGGTAATGCGAGTTCCACAAGTTCATACGCATCGCATCGTAGACTCAAAGGCCCATAATAGAAGATGTGAATCATGTAATGTAGATGTCCCTACCAATCAGATGACGTCGCATATGAGGAGTCTTGGACATAAAGAAAAAGCCTGTGCAATTCATGCCGATGGTATATATTTAATTAAGAGCGCGTTTAAGTGCAGAATCGCAACTTACAGGCTTAAATGTGATGAAAAACATATAGATTATGTAACATTTTTTGATGCGATAAAATTAAGAGTATTGAAATTGTTAAAAGTTGTTCTGAAGGCCCATAATGCCATTAAAGTTAATGTAGAGGCCTTCGCTACTTATGCATTGGAGAGCCAAGATGTTTCTGAAATCAAATCTTTTAACAGCATAAATCGAATACTCGATTTGTCGACGGATTTGGATGCGGTATATGTAGACTTTAAGGATGCTGTGGTATCTCAAACTGCAGACTTTCAACATAAGGATTCAGGTATAATAGTTTTATAATTCATAGTATAGCGTTTACTAATATATTACTAATTGTTTCAGGTTGGACATTACGGCAAGTACTATTTTTAGAAGTAAATATAAATAAGTACTCCCCATTAGGCGGCTGCTCGTACATTAAGCTCCCCAAGTTTATTGAAACCAAGAAGGGTGTAGTTAATGTCCAAAATAATGATGCGTATTGCTTTGCTTGGGCCATCACGTCGGCGCTATATCCAGCGAGGGACAATGTTCACCTAACGACATCGTATCCACACTTCGAGACCGTGCTGAATGTTGATGGTATTGAATTCCCTATGAAGCTTAAAGACATTTCAAAATTTGAAGATTTAAATGACATAAGTGTTAATGTTTATGGTTTGGAACGTAGTTATGAAAATGGTAAGGTTAAATTCGAAATAGTAGGCCCATTACGATATTCCTCTAGGAGGTTAGGTCACCATATAAATTTACTATTAATAACGGAGGATTCAGGAAATAGTCACTACTGTTGGATTAAAAATATTTCCAGATTGGTATCGAATCAAGTAACTAGAAATGAACATAAAAATTTTTTTTGTGACGGCTGTTTACTTTATTTCCGATCTGAAAGCATACTATTGCGGCACCAGTTGCGCGATTGTAATCATATATACACCAGCACACCATCAGTGGAGCTGAAAAAAGACAAACGCGGTAATTATGTACCTGAAAACATGCTTAAGTTTCAAAATTATGATAAGCAACTTAGGGTTCCATTTGTAATTTACGCTGATTTTGAATCGATTTTAAAACCAATAGATACTTGCGAACCAGATCCGGAAAAAAAGTTTACTATCCCGACATACCAACATGAACCATATTCTTTTGCATATTTGATTAAATGTTCGTTTGATAATTCATTGACGAAATTTGTAACTTTTACGGGTGATAATGCTGGTAGCGATTTCGTGAAACGGCTAGAGGACGATGTTTTAACTATTTATAATACCTATTTAAAAGACGTTGTTCCGATGCATCAGCTGTCTAATGATGAAATAGATGATTTTAACTCGTCAACTATATGCTCTATTTGCGATGAGCCTTTTCAGGAAGATGACGTTAAAGTAAGAGATCATTGTCATGTTACCGGTAAGAAAACACCTGGCGCCGCGCATAGCAATTGTAATTTAAATTATAAAATCCCACAATTTGTTCCAATCTTTTTCCACAATTTGAGTGGGTATGACAGTCATTTATTTATTAAAGAATTGTATGGCGAAGGTGAGAGGACCGAAGTTATTGCACAAAATAAAGAAAAATATATTTCGTTCACTAAACCATTGTACACCCATAGCTATGTAGATAGAGATGGTATGTTGAGAAAAAATTACATAAAACTTAGATTTTTGGATAGTTACAGATTTTTAGCTGATTCATTGGCTGGACTGTCAGAAAACCTGCCATCAGAATTTTTTGTTGAAACAAGGAAATGTTTTGCAGAAAAAGAAAAATTCGATTTAATGAGGCAGAAGGGGGTGTTTCCATATAATTTCATGGATAATATAATGAAATTAGATCACCACAATTTACCTTCAAAAGATGAGTTTTATGACAAGTTAAATAATTGCCACATAACTGATGAGGAATATGCTAGGGCTCAGAAAGTTTGGAATGTATTTAAATGTCAAACTTTGGGATCTTATTCTGATTTATACTTAAAATCAGATGTTTTAATGTTGTGTGATATATTTGAAAATTTTAGGGATGTATCACTTAAAGCATATAAACTAGATCCGGCGCAATATTATACATCTCCAGGCCTGTCATGGGATGCGATGTTGCGGTACACTAAGGTGGAGTTGGAACTACTGACAGATATAGATATGATTAATTTCTTCAAAAATAGTATACGCGGCGGTATAAGCCAATGCGTTGAAAGAAAACATATCGCCAATAACCCGTATTTGTCCGAATATAATCCTTTCGAGCCGAAGTCTTCCATACATTATATCGATGCGACAAATCTCTATGGTTATAGCATGAGTCAACCTCTGCCCACGGGAGAATTTGTTTGGTTATCGGCTGAGGAAATTAATCAACTCGATATTATGTCTGTTGATGATCTCGGGGATTATGGGTATGTTTTAGAAGTTGATGTAACATATCCGCATCACCTTCATAATAAACACGCTGATTTGCCATTTTTAGTAGAGAATATAATACCACCTAATTCCAAAACAGAAATCCCCAAATTGGTTCCCAATTTAAATCATAAAGACAAGTACGTATTACACTATAGAAACTTCAAGCAGGCCATAAATAATGGGCTAATTGTAACTCAAATTCATCGCGTCCTCAAGTTTAAGCAGTCTCGTTGGCTGAAAAAATATATAGACCTCAATACAAATATGAGAAACAATGCTAAGGACACATCCGAGAAAAATCACTTTAAGCGCATGGTCAATTCTGTGTACGGGAAAACTATGGAAAATGTAGATGACAGGCGTGATATTTACCTTAGAACCCACTGGGCAAGTAAGAGAAATTCCCCAGGCGCAAACAACTTAATTGCTAGACCTAATTTTAAGTCTTGTTCCATATTTTCAGAGCACTTTGTGGCTATACATATGGGTAGAACTAAAATTTGTTATAACAAACCACTTTATGTAGGTTTCACGGTGTTGGAATTGTCGAAAGTGAGAATGTATGATTTTTATTACGGCACATTAAAACGACAATTAGGCGATAACATTTCCTTACTTTACACGGATACTGATAGTTTTGTGCTTAAAGTTAAATCAATAAATTTTTATGAATTTATGAAAGGAAATATCGAACATTTCGACACATCTAATTATAAATCGGATAATAAATTTAACCTGCCAGTAAGTAAACCAATATTGGGAAATTTTAAGGATGAGTATCCAAATCAGGCCATCAGCATATTTTTAGGGACAGGCGCCAAGGCCTATTATATTAGATCAGATGAAAAAGAGAGCAAAACCGCTAAGGGCGTAAAGAAATCCGTAATTCAAAACAGTTTAAACATGGTGGATTATCAAAAAATTGTAGAAGGTGGGGGTAAGATATTTAGAAAAATGAATACATTTAGAAGTCAGTTACATGATATCTATACTGAAATGAAAAATAAAGTTGCATTATCTTACAATGATGAAAAAAGGTTTATAATACCAAACACCGCTAAAACTCTACCGTGGGGACATAAAGATATTCAGGAATATCGTAATGGACCTCAAAATACTGTGGCTGAATTTAGATGTAGGGTATCCAATATTGTAAATAATAGTAATGAAGAAGATAAATTAGATTTACTTTTAAGACTATTAGAAGAAATGTAAACAGAAATGTATGCATAAGTTTGTAATATATTTGTAACAAAATAAGTTTATTTTTATAAAATGTCCAACTATCTCTCCCCTCCACTCCCTACTCATTCCTACCACAATAAATAGTGGGTACTCATGGTCAGATATTCATTCTGCCTTATCCAGCCGAAACAGAAAACTTGTAAAAAAATGTCTATCAACATAGCGACCATAATAGCCAGAGAACAAGCCATAATTGACCATGTGATGTTTAATAAAACATGGGGGAAGTTCCAGTCAGAAGTGAATAGCCACAACAAACCAGCATTGAACAAGGCCCATAAAAAGAAAATGTAATTGTTAGGTTATAAGCATAAAAAATTGTAAAAAAATTACTTTAAATATATATTTATACCAATTTCCGTCTATATTTTCCCCCCACCCACACTAAAATAGTAAATACAACTGCAGGAGAACACGTAGTGATTAATAAAATATAAATTTCTAGATGGAGCAGGTAAATAACTGAACGAACCAATTTTGAAGAAGTCAAGGATGGCAGTAGACAATGGACGCAAAAGTTATAGTGAGGTATACATGGTTTTGTAAACCACGCTTCAATATCTCACCATTATTGACCACCCCGCCGCCTCCAACCGCCCCCAACCGCCCCCACCTTCCCCGGCCCAAACCGCCGAAACCGTCCCCCACCGCCCCCCTACCCAAAATCGCCCGCTCCCCAGCCGCCCACCCGCCCTCTCCGCTTCCGGGGGTCGGCTACCGCCGCCCCCCTCCGCTCCGCCGGACCCCCGGAAGCGGAGAGGGCGGGTGGGCGGCTGGGGAGCGGGCGATTTTGGGTAGGGGGGCGGTGGGGGACGGTTTCGGCGGTTTTGGGGATGTTACTCTTTTTTTTTTTTTTCTTTTTTTTTTTTTTTTTTTCCTTTTTTTTCCTTTTTTTCCCCTTTTTTCCCCTTTTTTTTCCTTTTTTTCGATTAAAATGCCTCGTCGATGCTCTCCCCACTCTCTCCCCGAAGGGTCGAAGGCCGGGCCCGCGGAGGACTCCCGCCTCCCGCCCCCGCGGGCGAAACCCGCGCCCGGCCGGAGGCCGGTTTTTTTCCCCACTCTCACTCCCACTCTCTCCCCTCCACTTTCCGATCGCTATATATACGGGAACAAGACCTGAGAAATTCAGTTTACTGCAGCTCCTCGCTGAGTAAACAACTGGACGATGGGCGATTTTAATGATATGTTTTTGGCTCAGATGTTCAGAGAAGCGATCCTCAGAAGGCTGGCCTGGGGGGAATTGGATCCGTCGGAAGAGGAGTTGGGCCCTTGCGACTCATCTTCTGCTTGTCCTCTACCAAGGCCGCCATCACCTGCGGGGCCTTGCGATAGCACCACGCAAGTGGTGGATATCGACATCGGTGATGTCGATATGAGTGGCTACGAGTCAGATAATATATCGGTGATCGATATATCGTCTGATTCGGATAGCGATTCCGGCTCGGATTAGGGCGTATGCTCTAGCCGCAAAAACGGCCCTTTTCAGGGCCAACAAAAAAAACAAAAAAAAAACGGTGCCATGAGCGTTATAGAACTTATGGGGACATAAAGATATTCAGGAATATCGTAATGGACCTCGAAAAACTGTGGCTCAATTTAGATATAACGTATAGGCTGGAGGCGCACGCGGGCGAAGCCCGCGCCCGGCCGATTTTCTTCTTTTTTCTCCCACTCCCACTCCCACTCTCTCCCCTCTACTTTCCGATCACTATATATACGGGAACCAGATCTGAGAAATTCAGTTTACTACGGCTCGCCGAGTAAACTATTTAATTCTTTTCGAGTTATTTTTTCAGTTCTCAGCAGTGTTTCAACATGACTTCAATCGAAGAGACGATCGCCGCAGCTAACTCAATCATTTCAATCGATGCTGTGGAATTCGATTTTGAGGAAATCTTCAAGGAGTTGACGGTTCCTTCACCGGTATCGCCGATGGAGCTGTCGCAAGTGTGCGACATCCCATTACCGGCCCCGTTACCGGCTCCTTTGCCGCTCCCGTCACCGGCTCCGTTACTAGCCCCAGTACCGGTATATGATAGCGGAGACGATTTTGAAGCGCCCAAGAAGATCCGGGTCCTCAGCGATGTACGCGTTGATACGCTACCCTCGTCAGCCACATTGTCAAAGCTTGTCGGCACAATGGAAGATGCGCCCTGTAGGTCGAAGCCAACGAGACCGCGGGTGGTTGTGCCGAAGAGTAGAAAGCCGAGAGCCACCGCAGCGAAACCAAAGACCGCGCCAGTAAGGAAGTTGAAGGCGGTAGCCTCAACAAGTGCGGCGATACCAATCCCAATACCGCCCAAGGATGACGGCGAAGAAGACAGCATGAGGAGGAAAATCAACTCCGCCGCCACCGTCCTATTGAATAAGGAGACGCGGTATAATGCTGATAGGGAGCAGTTAAGTATCACTGAAGCGACACTAAAACAGCTGAGGATGGAGGTGGATGGTATGGCGAGAGATATGGAGGTTACCTTAGCGCCACTTCAGCGCGAGACTGAAGGATTGGCAGATGAAGATGCCCGCATCCAACGGCACTTGGTTGACTTGCAACGGCAGATGGATGAGACCATTCATCGTCGGAACAATGTGCGCCAAAGGCAGTTGGATGTGGGCATTGAAATTGCTAGGGTCAAAGAGACCCAATCGGAGTTTGAAAAAAAGAAGGGTGCATATGATATGATGCAGGGCCGGTATCGCGAACTTATTGAGCGGGCGCGCGTTAGGAGTGCGGACTACACAAAGTTTTTGGATCGCATAGTGTTGCATAAGGACAGGTAGACATTTTTTTGGTATTTGTTAGTTTATTAGTCGTGGAGATATGCCTACAGGGGAGCTAACCACGTTAAAAAAAAGCAGCGCGCCATGAGTTCTATCTCCATATATTATGATTAGTTTATGATGATAGGCTAGTTGTAATATATAAGATGGTGTGGAAACGAACTCCCCAATATACTTCTTTACAGACTGCTGATGCTGCCGCTGTCGATGGTGATGGAGAAAGTATGGGCTACAAACAGTTTCTGGGGCACATAGTTTTGCATAAGGACAGGTAGACATTTTTTGGTATTTGTTAGTTTGTTAGTTGTGGAGATATGCCTACTGGGGAGCTAACCACGTTAAAAAAAAGCAACGCGCCATGAGTTCTATCTCCATATATTATGATTAGTTTATGATGATAGGCTAGTTGTAATATATAAGATGGTGTGGAAACGAACTCCCTAATCAGAGCCAAACAAAACAACAAAATTTTAAGATATAAAAGTTTTATCACTGAGAGTCTTCCACTCTCGCTTCTCCCCCACTCTCTCCCCACTCTACTCACTTTTTTTCAATCACTATAAATACTCATCGCACATATGCATACAATCATTCTGCTTCATGATGTGCGATTCTGCAAGTGGCTCTGGTTTCAGCCCACCCGGACTATGTAGGACAACCATCGCATGGTTGTTTCCGACCACGTCGGAAGAGGAGTTGGGCCCTTGTGACTCAACTTATTCTTCTCCCCCTCTGGCAAGGCCGCCATCACCTGCGGGGCCTTGCGACAGCACCTCGCAAGTGGAAGTGGCGGATATCGACATCGATGATGTTGATATGGGTGGCTACGGCTCAGATGATATACCGGCGATCGATATATCGTCTGATTCGGATAGCGATTCCGACTCGGATTAGGGTTTATGCTCTAGTCGAGAAAAACGGCCCTTTTCAGGGCCAACAAAAAAAACAAACAAAAAACGGTTCCTTTTAGAACCAACAAAAACTAGCGGACTGCTCAATGGGCTAAAAATTATAATTTTGCGTCAATTGTAATTTAAAATTGGTCCCACTCAACATCTATCCCACCATATTTTTAATGGTAGAGTAGAAGATATTTCGTCTTCCGAAAAAATAATATAAGAATAACAGGAAACTATTATTTTACGTTTGAAGAATTATGTACAGTTTTGACCCAAATACTCATCTACTAGAATGGGCGTGAGCAAGAAAAATAGAACTTATTGCTAGCCCAGACAAAAAAAGTTTGCATTGTTAAGGTTCGAACTATCTATAACATCCCCCCACCTCAACATCCATCCGCCGACCTCTTAATAAAAGAGTTCCTATAGCCTCAGATATTCAGTTGTCTAAATTCAGCTTGAAGGCCCTGCGCTACTATGAATAAATTAAATGATACTTGTTCTATGAGTAAGCGCCTTACTTGTAAGATTTGTGGCGATAAGGAGGTGCAAATGGTTTTTATACCATGCGGGCATGCCGTATCTTGCGTGAGTTGCAGTCAATCCGTAGTTATTTGTATTATCTGCAGGGCGCCGATTAATGCTAGAGTAAAATTTTTTGTGACTTCCAACTTTCCGGAACTAGCCGAACTCAACTGAGCGCGGTGTAATGCAGGGGAGGTGGTAAATTCGTGGGTTGGTGGAGTGGAGGTGGAAATACATAACATATATAAGGAGGTCCCGACCACGTACCAGCATCAGACATTTAAGTGTAGCTGACCTGACCACCGTCATGAACAACCAAAATGAATACCAGGGTGAAGAAGATGAAGGAGTTAGGGAGATCATTCGTCAACTGGCCTTAGTAGCGCGCTTTGATGCCAACAAGCCAGGAATTGACGAATTTTGGGCCGCCGTAGAACGTGATGTAAGTTTTTAACTATTACCTTATGTTTATAAAATTACTACTCATTATGCTTATAAAATATCTAATCAATATACTTCTTTACAGGCTGCTGATGCTGCTGCTGCCGCTGCTGATGGTGATAGAGAAGGCGCGGCTGGTCTAGCTCAACCTGCCGACGAGGATTTGGGCGCTGTTGGTCCGGCACCACCCGCCGAAGAGGGTGCAGACGCCGTTGGTCCAGCCCCACCCGCCGATGAGCCCGCCAGCGACGACGACGATGAGGGCATTGAGGCTGATTGCCCTGGATCACCGACTTCAATAAGAAGGGAGCTGGCTGTATTTCAGGCCAGAGGCGGTAACCACTTCTGCGTTACAACCAGCTCCGTTATTGTGAAGTTGGTTATTCCTGGCATGGAACGGAGCAAACGTCTGTGCAACCCCTGCTTCCTTCATTACGAGCAGATGGATGTCGAAAGAAATCCAAATGCCAGGTACATACATGAGCATCAGCATTTTGTTGTAGAAGGGGGGGATTTGGAGGATCCGCAAACATGCGATGTATGCGCCCGATATATTTCCCACTTCTGCGACACAAATGTTTGCCCTGTATGCATCGGCGCTTGAAATAAAGGAGTCAGGGGTTGCAATACGGCGGCTTTGTTATGCATCCAATGACCCTCTATATATTAGTTTTAGATTTAATTTGTATAGTTTATTATTTAAGCTTTATGTATATATTTAAGTGTAAGTTATTTTATTATTGTATATGTAGTAGTTAATAGGAAAATAAAACTTTTTTTTTAATCTTTATTTCATTTAATATCCATACTAAACAATATCATTTATATTAATCCAAGAGTTTTCTTGCTGTGGGAATCCCAACCACTTCACCAAGGCTTTGTCCCCTTTCGTCCGAATGACCTTTTCCACTAAATAAACATCTTTCCACTTTGTTTTTAATAATTCCAACTCATAAAATGAGCCTTTAATCGATTGACCATTCATATCTTCTAGAATGTATGTTACGGGGTATGTGCTATTTATTTTTCTTATTTTGAATAATTCAGTTGTATAGTTAGCAGTATACCCTTTTTCAAATATGCTTTTATATTTACTTATTCTTACGACATCGCCGACACGATATTTCGGTTTTTTACGCCTTACTTCATTTTTGTTTTGCCTATATTGGTTGAGTTTAGTTGTCGGCAGGACATCTATTGGCTTCATACCTATGATTGAATGCGTGGTGTTATTATACTTATTAATGACGCCGTTTATAATATCTATCCAATTGTATTTCCCTCTCATAGCCATTTTTTTATATAATAGGGATTTTATCGTACGAATCACACGTTCTGCCATTGACGCTTTCATTGTACTATAAGTCGAATAGTGATTTATATCATATGTTTTCATTACTTTCCCAAATTCCTTGTTATAATATTCTGTCCCTTGATCCGTTTGTAGATTTTTAGGATGGTGTGCGCAATTTTGGAGTATATCTAAAAAGGCATTTCTAACATGTAAGCCTGTTTTATTTTTTAATGGTCTCGCCCACACATATTTCGTATAACAGTCGATGACAATTAGAATATATCTGTAACCATCGTTTTCATCTTTATAACTTTGCATATCAGCCAAATCACTCTGCCACAAGTCGGCATATCCTTTTACAATAGTCCTTCTTCTGGGAAAATTTCGACGGGCGGATCGGTGGATTTCTTCAATTATTTGGCGTTTAGACATTCTTTCCAATTAAAATACAATTTTTTATTCAAACTTTTCGATCCTTTCTTCCAGTCCTACTATAATTTTCGATAAAACCGACGTATTTTGCCCAATACTTGCTTTGACGCTTTTAAGGTCTCGAAGAATTTCCGTATTACACTTAAATGAATCTATCGCTAAGATCAGTTAAACGGTTCTCTAATATTATAGTAGGGCTCGGAATTTTTCAGATTTTTGTATTCGAATATTCGTTTGAAACTTTATTCGAATACCCAAATTATTCACTATTCGAATATTTCTAAGTATTTGAATATTCGAATAGTCGAATATTCGAATAGTCGAATATTCGAATATTCGAATAGTCGAATATTCGAATAGTCGAATATTCGAATAGTTGAATATTCGAATACTCGATATTCGAATATTCGACTAATTGAACTAGGTAGGTATTCGATACTCGAATATTTGACTATTCGAATACTTAAATATCGGAATACTGTAAATGTTCAAATATTCGGATATATATTTTGAATTAATTTATATACCTAATTTAAATATTTCTTTTTTATCTATTGCTTAAAAATAAAGGTAGAAGAAAAATGAATAACAAAATTCTGACTTGAGATTCGGGACTAATACGTTACGGCAACAATGTATTTATTTATTTATTTCCTTGTAGTGCTAGCGTTTTTTTTGGTAAATGAGAAAAACCCCAACGTTGTCTGACATTCGCACTTTTCACACGCTTGTTTATGTTTGTTAAGTTATAACTTACTAGTTATTTTATTCATATTAGTGGGTGTATGTCTGTCAGTCAACGTTTGTCCGATACAGATGTTAAATATGAGTTCAGAACGCAGTAAGATTTGGCTTTACTTCGATAAAAAAGAAAATCGTGTGTAGTGTAAATTAATAACTTACAATGTCATACACAGAAGTAATACCAGTAATTTGTGGAATCAATTAAGAACTAAGCATCATACCAAAACAAACAGGTATGAATTATACGTTAATCAAATAATCAAATACTCAAACATTCGAATATTTGAATACTATTACTATTCGAATATTCGACTATTCGAATATTCGACTATTCGACTATTCGAATATTCGACTATTCGACTATTCGAATATTCGACTATTCGAATATTCGACTATTCGAATATTCGAATATTCGAATATTCGAATATTCGACTATTCGAATAATTTCGATCTAAAAATATCGAATTTTGAGTATTCGAATATTCGAATTATCGAATTATCCGAATACAATTCCGAGCCCTATATTATAGTAAAACTTTTTATGCCTTTTATTTCACTTTCCAAATTATCAACTTTAGTAATAACTTTTAAAATATTACTTTTTGTAGTGGTAAGTATGTCCTCAAAAAATTCTCTATTGTGCTTCACTATTTGTAACATCGATTGGTATTTAACATTAACATCGCTAATACTATTGCTTGACACAGTTCGATGTTCAAATACTAATTTCTTAAGGTTCACTCTGCTGTTTTTCGAAATAAATTGTAGCTTCGCGTAATATGTTTTTAATGGATTCCGCTAAAGCTTTTAAAACGAGATCTTTTGCTTGCCTAGTAACATCGTCAACATATCCAACTGTTACAGCGTCGGTCGATTGTTCTGGCTCTCCAAGGTTTACCAACCGTTTGGTTTGCATATCATAATTACCGTCATCTGTTAATTTGAATCCAAGACCCCTTTTTTCTCGAATAATTACTCGTTGATTTTTCTTTTTTCTTCCGAATTTATCTACAATGTTTCTTGAAGACATTCCGTTTACGACTGACCTCTACAGCGCATGTAATTAATATATTATTCGCTCTTCTCTTAATTCTTCAATTATTGATAAAATTTCATTATCGTGCCCAGTATGACCGGCTTGCTTTGAACTCCATAATAAACGCAATCTAGCCACCAATTCTCTCGGCTTGTTCCAATAAACATATGTGGGTTTAGAGGTCATTATTTTTTTGTATTTAGGTATTTTTGAAAACCCTTTACCCTTTACCTTTGCCGGAGAGAACAATGGTCTAATAATTTTTCTCAATTTATTTACATTTTTGTTACTTAGCCCTTTGGACTCGTCATACTCCTTAAAGGCCGCTCCGGTAAGTTGTAATATTTCCTTATATGTGTTCTTAGTCGCATTACTTACTTTCTTAGGGCTTCGATAAAATAGTAGCTCATATAATTCCGGATTGCCGCGGTAGTCAGCAACTCTTCTATCCCCATCCCAAAACGAGATTTTGCCATCAGAAAATTTTACTTCTAAATTCCCAACCATTGTTTTCATGTCATTGTCCATATATACGCCGTACCGAGTATCATAGTGTTTATTACCTCGCGATATTTCTTCTAAATGTTTATCAATATATTTTTTATCATCATCATCATCATCATCATCATCATCATCATCATCATCATCATCACCGCGGTCGGATATTGCATTTTCAAAACTTTCTTCATATTTTGTCGAGTCCGGTGATATTGACGCGAGTTCCCTTTTTATGCCAGATCTTTCTTTTTTAGTGTTAGCGGGGTTTTCTTCTTTAGTGTTAGAGGGGTTAGAGGTTGCGGCTTTTGAAATTGTTTTCAACGGTTTCGTCAGCGGTTCATACATTTTTTCTAGAGCTTGTAGAGTTTCAACGCGCCCACTTTTTAAGGCATTAAATTTCTGTCTAACCGAATCGGAGACAGCAGCCAGCTCCGATTTGACGTCGAAATGTTTTTTATTGCTATACATTTTAATCGCTGAAACCACCTACCGCCTTGGACGCTACTTGGAAAATAACACGTATTGCATTGTTTATGGGTATATGAAGCTATCGAATCCTTTCTTATATCTACCGGCGCTTATATCTTTATCTTTATCGACCACTAGAAATCCATGCTTTTCACCCCAGCATTCAGCACACATTTCCTGAAATTTTTTAAAAGGAACATCTGGAGCTACATGGTCTGAGTATATGTGATGTAGGTTTAAGTCATCTTGTTTAAACATAATAATTAGATTTGCATTGTCTCTAATCAATTGTTTCGGAATCTTCGAATACGTTTGAGCCAAATAAAAACAATCTATATTTCTGTGTCGCCCCATACTAAAATATGATCTAATAACATCTTGCTTTTCACAAATCACATCATCAAATATAAATATAGAATTCGGTTTGGCATCTACTGGTTGAATTATATCTTCATTATTGTTAAACGTAAAATAACCCAACCCTTTTATCGGCGTCAAAACTTCATGCAAGTATTCATACTTCTTCTGGTATAAAGATTTTGAATAAATATATACGTTTTCAAATCGTAGCCCATTTGGTTGAATGAGTAGTGATAACATCACATTTGTTTTACCGCAATTTGATGGTCCTATTAGAAGGCCGCGTATTGTATCAGGCAACAAAGGGCCGTGTCTGGGAACCTTATTTTCACTAACCCCATCACCAACTTTTTCATCTAAATTCTCTACACAAATACTATTTTGTACTTTGACTATGCGCATCGTTTGACTGTCTTTAGCTATATAAGCGATCACCTCATGTAACATTCATTTAAATGCCTAGCGTCAAACGAGTGCGATCTATCACTAAACGTTATTCAAAAAGAAAGTGTGGAAGAGGGTTTGTTAATTCCCTAATAAATAAATTACCATTTGAACTGCACATACCGGGGTACCAATATTGTGGGCCAGGTACGCGCTTACAAAAACGTTTAGCACGTAACGACCCCGGAATAAATGAATTAGATAAAGCCTGTAAATTACATGATATTGCTTACTCTAAAAGTGCAAACGATTTGAAAGCTAGACATATTGCTGATAAGGACCTTCAAGAATTAGCTTGGACTCGGTTTAAAGCTAGCGACGCGTCAGTTGGTGAAAAAGCAGCTGCCTGGACTATCACAAATATTATGAAAACAAAGCGAAGTTTTGGTATGGGCCATAAATTACGGTCTAGGAAGCGGCGTCGCGGAACAAAAAGCAAAAAACGAATTGCTTTCGGTAGAGGAATTGTCAGTAAGATTAAAGGGGTATTAAAGACATATGGCGGACAGAAAATGGGGGGAAAAACACTCAGGAAGATGGCTGCATCATCTCTCATGGCTGCCCGAAAATATGTTAAAGCAGCCGGGGGAAAGAGAAAAATTATTATTCCCCGTATTATACCGATACCAAAAACAGGTGGATTTTTACCATTAATACCTATTTTTGCTGGATTATCTGCATTGGGGAGCTTGGCAGGAGCGGCGTCCGGAATCGTCAAAGCAGTGAACATCGCTAAAACAAATAGTCAACAATTAACAGAAGCTAATCGACACAATAGAACCATGGAAGCCATCTCTCTAGGAAAAAACGGTAAAGGATTATACTTAAAGCCCTATCGAAAGGGGTTGGGCCTTTACATGAAACCATATCGGCCAAAAAACTCGTAAGTTCACTACCTCGAAGACCTCTCAGTAATTTAGACATACAATCTTTTGCCAAAAGATTCAAGATTCCCTACTTTCGAGGTGTGTATATGAGAGATAGTTTACCAAACTGCGGGCCACTAAGAAACGAATCAGCCATTGTCAATTTGGATAGTAGTAGTGGGCCAGGAACACATTGGGTCGCTTACAAGAAAAGAGATGCGTCATTAATATATTTCGATAGTTATGGTGATTTACCCCCACCTTCAGATTTAATTAGTTATCTGTATAAAGGGCGTTGGCCGGTATCTGAAGTTCACTATAATTATAAACGCTACCAGAAGTTTGATACTGTCCTATGTGGACATTTGTGTTTGCAATTTCTTCTCTCTGAAGAATGAATACCCACGATGAAGAACAACCTAAGGATTTTTCTAAAAATGAATCTATTGACGTAAATGATGGTCCGACGGTATTTTTGAAACGCGGGTCAATTGACGTAAGCGATGATCCAACACCAAAACACGTAATTTGTTGTTTTTATAAAATTCGAGAACTGAAAATTGCCACTAAAAAGCGAGTTTATAATTTATGTAATCGAAAATAGATTTCGAAGTCAGTGTGACATACTTCTTAGCCATGTCAAGAACATTTCATTTGTCGTCCATAGCGTCAAGCATTCTCAGCAATGATTTTTTTCCGCCCATCGAATTGGATGTTAATAAACAGTATGGTCTTGGATTAATAGCATTTTATGCCTACCATTCTATCAAAAATATCACCTCAAAAAATAATATCATCTGTTTAGAGGTGGTAGACCCAGAAAAGTTTTGGGCAGATGTGGTGCAGCGAGAGAAGAGTTGGGCCGAGGAAGGCAGTGCACCGAAAAAAATTAATGTACGTGTGGCACCCGGCGCTTATGAGATTGACGAAATTAATAAGTTCGTCCAAAAAGCTATATATGACTTTCTATATCCGGATACCAAAACTATTTTAAATCAAGGAGAACTTGATGATATGTTTAAATTGTCGGCGAACAACAACACTCTAAAATGTGAAATTTCATCTAAATTTATAATCAACTTTGATTGTGACAACAGTATAGCTAGCCTCTTAGGATTCGGTAATTCGAAGTGCCCGCCAAGGCCTCAAGCTTATGTCTCTACAAGGCCGATCAATATTATGAACCTCCATCTTGTTCAATTGGATTGTAATATTATTTCTGGTTCCTATATAAATGGGAAAGAAGCCCACACCCTTTTTTCATTTGACATAGACGTTGAGCCAGGATACAAACTGACGAAGGAACCTCATAACATTATTTATCTACCAGTCATACCTACCGGTCGGCAATACCTAGACAACATTACTATCCGAGTTGTAGACGATAACGGCGAGTTGATTGACTTTGGAGAGGAAACTATCAATATCACACTCGAATTAAAAGAGATAAACTAATATGGGATTCTGCTTCAAACCACGATATTCAACTAGCGCCCATTTAAATAATCATATAAATAGAATCGAAGGGAAAAACATGAACATTCGTCGAGTAACTGTAAAGCGAAGAAGACTTCTGTTGTCTAATAAAGATTATAAATTTCTTCAATCTATTGGATTCCATATAAGATATTAAATAATGGCTGTTTATGTAAGAAATGAGATGTTGGACGTATTTGAAAAGCCGATCGTCGATAACTCAATCAAAAGATGCGATGGATATATCCACCCGCCTACGGGATCGCCAAATTACAAACATTCTGATACAATCACCTTTACGATCAATAATATGGACCTGAATCTCTTAATTTGCGATAGTTACATCAATATAGTCGGAACATTTAAGCCAAAAGAGGTTAATAAAAAGTGCTATTTGGCCAACAATGCTCTTCCTGGCCTATTTGAAGAAATTAGATATGAAATGGGTGGACAAAAGATTGCTGAATGTCGAAAACCCATTATAACGACAGCAATAAAAAATATGGTGTCATATGGTGAAAAACATGCGAAATTATTAGAAACATCCGGTTGGGGCCTCAGCGAAGAGAATCAAGTTTTGGTTGATTCAACGAGTAATACATTTACAGGTAGAATCTTATTAAAACATCTATTTGGTTTTGCCGAATCTTACAAAAAAGGGATAATAGGTGTTAAGCATGAGATGACTGTAATAATTGCTCGAGCATTCGAAAATTGCTATATAGGAGAAGTCGATGCGGACATAACTATCACTAAAATGGATTGGATAGTCAAACATATTACTCCCGAAAATGATGCGGATGTTCTCATGTATAAAAAAATTAATGACAAACATTTGCAATCCATTAAAATACCACACCATAAATGGGATCTTTATGAATTACCTACTCTAAGGCAAACTTCTCACGACATATGGGCGATTAAAACCACTACATCCATGGAACGACCTAGATATGTAATTATTGGATTTCAAAATACTTCTTTTACTGAGAACAGAAAAGAAGATGTGACGGCGTTTACGGCTGCTGATATAACTAATATCAGATTATATCTAAATTCTGAAGTTTACCCGTTAGAGCGTTGGAATCTAGATGTCGGGAAAAAGTTGGATACTCCCGCTTATTATGCTTATGAAGATTTTCAGCGAAGTTACTACAAAAAGGAAAATCCTGAACCGATGTTAGGCCTGAATGGCTTTAGAGCGAACCCCCTATTCGTAATTGATTGCAGTATGTATCCAAAACCAATCAAATCTTCAACTGTGGATGTCAAGGTTGAATTCGAAACACGTAAAATGCAGTTTCCCGCCAACACTAAAGCGTATGCGCTTATTATTCATGAAGCTCTTATAAGTTATAATGCACTAGATGG
The DNA here is from genome assembly GCA_927349885.1 of Psylliodes chrysocephalus. Lineage (NCBI taxonomy): Eukaryota > Metazoa > Arthropoda > Insecta > Coleoptera > Chrysomelidae > Psylliodes > Psylliodes chrysocephalus. Next base: position 27,658,206 of record OV651815.1, on the reverse strand, counting down.
CACTGTACACACCGAATATATGCCATTGTAATTCATATACTCTAATTTACTGTATCCAAACTTATACCTGTGTTCACTTTTAACAAAAATAAAAAGATGTAACCTTTTTTAAATAAAAAACATTTAAACTATGTATATTGTTTTATTTATATTTTAATCACAGATAGATAGATAGATAGATATATTATATAAGTAATCGCTAATCCATTTCGTCATCTGCCTCATCATCAGCCTCATCGTCTGCATCTTCATCTAAACCATGTTTACTCCTTATTTGCGGGGTGATGTATGGTAAGGCCTCGTTCAAAAAGCGTTTCAAACTTAGGGTAACCATCTTCTCACAGAATGTATCCAAGTCCAGCTCACATGCATTATATTCGCAGCAAAGACTGCTGCCTTTACAGTATTTCTCATAACAATCGTTTTGATAGGCTACAGCTTCTGGAAACAGCCATACCTCAGCGTCGTAATTGATGGAGTGTAATGCATCCATCGCCAGTGCGTCCAGTTCCTTTCCAAGTCTGCTTATTGCTGATTCTATGTCGATGGCTTTAGGCCAGTGCTCTTCGGAATACATCATCCACATATCGAAATAATCTGAAACAATATTTGGCCGTTATTAAATGAACAAATATGGGCCAAGTTATACTTACAATAAAATTGTAGAAATTCTTAATGAAATATTGTGTTTATTAGATATCTATATGTGATTAAAAGTAAAAAAATATTTACAGTGACTCTACCATGGATTTAACTAATTGATTGCTGGCCAACTAGATCGATTCTTATATGAGACCTAGTAGTTGAGTTGTAACACGGCTTTTCCCCTAAATAGACCATGGCATATTGACCAGTAGAATCATTTATCATAGCAATGACTTCGGATGGCATTATTTCAAAAATGCGCCTCGGTAACCAACACTGGAAAAGCTCCAGCGAATGTCGATCAATTAAATGAATAAGTAAACATTTACCATACCTGGTATCTTTGACCATTATCGTTTTAATAATATAAAGTTGACCTATAACCAATGACTTTAGTTCTCTTTGGTCCAATATTGTGGGCCAGTCTCCAAGTAATTTATTAACCGCATCAATTTGCGTTTGAGCCATAGTAGAATACAAATAAATATTTTTTTACCTGAATAATACACACACAATACTACACTTGGTAACTATTTGGAACTTGTAGACCTTTTAAATTTCACGATTTTAAACTGATTTTATTTGGATGCGGATCCTAGTATATATCCTCTAGAAAATGCCCCCACTTTTTCTCAGCCCTACCCCGATATTTCGGTTAAGCGCGACCGTCTCTAACGCAGGCTAAGCACTCTAGGCACGACGGTCGAGAGTTAAGGACCTACTGCCAACAGTAATCACTAGGAGGCACTTAGATAACATTCATTACACTACATTGCATACAGTAATTACTACCTAAGGTGTACTTACACTTTAATATGTATGGAGTAATGAGATGTATACCCTGTGGGTAATTGGGAGGTACTTATTATGCAATTACAATCATTACAGTATGGCGTGTACATGGTAATTGGGAGGTACTTACTGTGCAATTGCACTTATTACAGTACACGATGTAATTGGGTGGTACTTACTGTGCAATTGCACTTATTACAGTACATGATGTAATTGGGAGGTACTTGCTAATTGCGCGAAGGGTGGGGGGTACTTAGGATAATTACTAATTACCCAATTACCTCTCTCTGTACCTCTTTCTCATTTCCAGAACCGGCCAATTACATCTACTCCTGGCGGATGACAAAAGGTAATTGATGGCAGGGGGGATCTGGTGATTTTTTCGAGTGGGGTTTGTGTGTATTTGGGGTTTGATATTATTTTGTTGCCCCTCATCCGTTGTCGGATGAGTGTCTGCAGTATTTGTGGGTTTAACATTAGTGAGGGGATGGACCTTGTTTGGCTTGGGTATAGGGATGGTGGTGACAATGGTTTTGGGGATGGAGTTTGTTATTTTAGGTTAGTATTTTGGGAGTCCCTGATCCAACTAGTGTGAGGCAGTCTCACCACCCAAGGGCTATTAACTCCGGCAATATGATGACTTTGGCCCTACCCAGACAGCACACCAAATCCTTTGGATATCTACTGAACATCCCAATATCCACTGAATGTCCAGTCCATGGTAGATATCTATTTTATATCCATGAGATGTAATTTATAGACATGCAAATGTCCATAAATAATAGTAATTATATAGCAAATTATTAAAAAATTACGCCATTGTGCTCGCCATTGTGGCTAATAGTACCGTTCAGATATTTAAAATTAATTTTTTTAAGGTGTATTCAATATCCCATGAACATCCACTAAATATATCAAAGTCTAGGCGCGAACGCAAACCATCGTGGATATCCACTAGATATTATTTGATTCTGCTTACTAAGTATAGATGGCGATATCACTTTCGCATCTACTCATGCTCGACCCGCCGTAATTGAGTTCGATCGAAAGTTGTGTCCTAATCAGACTCCATTAGAGACTGGAGTCGAGAATTTCCATTTATTGCTGAAGAGTCCTAATAAGGATGACTTTCTTTTTAGTGGGCAAAATCAATGGCAGAGTGTTGAAAATATTTTTTATCTCTGCTATTTTCTTTCGACGTTATTCAATAATCATTGGTTACTTATGAACCTCTACTAAAGATACACATAAAATATTTTGCTGAATATCCGAATATCTTCTATATTCTGGGATATAGACGGACATTTGGTTGGATATCCATATTGGATGTATTGAATATCCACAAAATATATTCTGTGGATATCTCTGGGATTTCTTGTATTTTCTGGAAGATACCCATTAGATATTTTGCTGAATATCCATTAGGATATCTTTTTATATTCTGGATATAGACGGACATTTGGATATCCATATTAGATCCACGGAATATTTCTGATATCCTGTGGATATATTGGATATCCACAAAAGATATTCTGTGGATATCTCTGGGATTTGGTGTGTTGTCTGGGTAGCCGGATGACGTTCGTTAGTTTTTTATACTTTTAGGTCCTGTAGTCGTCTATTGTTGGCACTTACTGTAAGAAATGGGATTAATTTGTCAATATTTATTAAACTCACTCGATTACTAGTCTAGACGTCCGGTCATACTCTAATCGCTTAAGTCATTCTCTGCCTTATTTTGGCCTTTTACGACGTACATTTTCCTGTTACCAACAATATTTGATGAACTGAGTAAATCTCCGAAACCCCCTATATAGATACTCCTATCGAAGAAACCGTTGTCCATACTAAGTTATGTTCTAGAAAATACCGGAGGCAGCAGTCTCTTATAATTGTGGATCCGCCAACGTATGTTCTGGTTCTAGTAGAAGGACGTCTAGAATTTTCGCAGCAAAGTTCTGGCGAATACACGAACATTCGAGAAATACCACTTAAATATGTATAAATGGACTATTTTGATGTTGGAGCGGTGTGTGAAATTCTTTTGTCATCTCCAACTTTCGTTCTCGCATCCTAGATACAAAAGTAACATTTTTTTTGAAATAGCTCATTTTATGTAATATTGTTGTGCCTCTATCATGCAGCATGTACTAAAAGCCATTATTGTTAAATCTAGACCGTCCTTGGCAAACTAAATAAGGAAAATATGTTTAAAAAGGTTTATCCTAAGGAGACTTATCTAGAATTCATCATATTAAAAAATTATCAATTTTCACCAACTACTTCAAAAATTTAGGGAGGTCTTTTACATGACTCGTTTCTCTGAATTTTTTCTCAATTTTACTAACTGTGGGTTGTTAAATTGGTTCTCGGTTGGAATACCTATTTATTATTAAATACATTACATATACTTCTTTCTAAGTCCTTGCATTATTTAAATTGGTTAGTGTGACTACGGCATGATCATGCACAGACCTTCGGAGGTCTGTGCTTATAGACAGTCAGATAGTGACAGGTTTAAGTGCCCCATTTTCTTATACAAGCCTCTAGGATGTTTGAAAAGAACATCGATTATGAGTAGAATGAAAGGAAATTTACTAGTGGCTCTTGGGGATAATATATGGATAATTCGATTTTGTTCACTAATTGAATAACTAATAGAACTAGGCTTCGGAAAACCAAAGACTTTAATGTTGCAAGTGGTTGAAATAAGGGCGTTATCTTGAAAGGATAAATTAATATTTTAACCGATTTTTTCACACAATCCCATCGAATATTGCCGCGATTAGGGTTTTTATGGTTCCCTAAACGAGCTGAGGGGTTGATTAAAGCTAGATGGTAGAACTTTAATAAAACATAATAATAATTGAAATTATTTATTTACTAAGTAAATTATTGTTTTAAATAAAGAAAAAGACAATCTTCATTGTTTAATAATAAAAATAACATTAATGAGGTACTTACCAAGGGTACACCATTCTAAGAGGGATGGTGCTTGTGTCGCTCTTCAAAACCAAGTGATAATCTTTAATATTTTATAAAGAAAGTTCGGATTCATGCACTTTTGCTTGATCAGGTAATTCGTTGAACCGCGTTTACTGCTGTCTTTGCAAGTTCAACGAATTTCCATAAAAGTATCAATTAATTAAGAAACATGAATTTATACTTCCTCTTTAGAAATAATATCTTTAAATAAACTAAACAATGAATGTGAAAAATAAAAATAATAATTTAATATTATGAGATAAATATTTTTTAATAAATGAATCATTATTTAACTATTTTACCTATAGTACATGAACCCTAAATATATTATTTGACAATATATGAAAACGTACATCGTCACTAGTCCGAAAAACATATTGGCTTGAATGACCCGAATAGATAAGTGTATTTTGGGGTCGGAAAATATTTCTATTGCTAATTTCATTACTCATTGTCAGTGACAGCCACCAAATGTATTTTTGGGTATCATAATTAATACATATGACAAAAATAATTAATAATTTGTGTATTGGTAAAAATGCATTATTTAGACATATGAATAGGGAAAATACCTTTCAAATAAATGATATACTGTAACACCCACATTTATATTTAAAAAAATGTATCGACACGTCATCACACTCACACAGATGACGTCAACAACAAAAAGGTAATTTGACGAAACAGTCGAAACACTTGTTTACAAATTAAAATGTAAATCAATGTGAGTTGCCTATATTCAGTTTCTCAATAGCACAGGTTGTTGTATTTCTTAAACAGGTTTAATTCCATATATAAGAAGACGTCCAATTTAACCAGCAATTTTGACATTTCACATTTCAGTTGTCAATTGTCAGTCTTTAACAACAAGTGTAATTTCTGAACACGTGAATTTGTATTGCACGATCTTAAAAAATAACTTTTATTAATAAAAATGTCTATACAAGATAAAGTTTTGATGCGCAAAATAAAGAAACGTGAAAAGCAGAAATTGAAATTGGTCCAGAAAAAGGAAGCAGAAAAGAAAGAAGGTAAAATGCTCTTAGAAAAATTGGTTCCAACAGTTTTAAACATTTTAACGTTTTAGGCGAAGAACAATTGGATTTAGAAGTAGGAAAAGGCGTTAAACGACTTCCAGACGTTGAAGAAGGACCAGCAAAAAGTATTATTATTATTATTATATGAATAAAATTGTTTCTGTACTTACTCATTTGCCTGCTTTATTTTAGAAAAGAAAAAGAAAAACAAGAAGAAAAAAGAGAAAACGTTTGACGAAGATGATTCCGAAGAAGATGAGAAGGAGCTTGAGATAGAGGAAGAGATAACTTCGGAAGAAACCTCAGATTTAGGAAATAAATGTAATAATTCACAAAATACCTACTTACACATAAAACTTCGTTCAATTCACGATGTGTTCAACTTTAACATAAACCAAGCAGAAAGTCCGCAGTTATTTATAAACTTCAGTTGTTGACATTCGTGTTCAGTTGACATTGAGAGATGATCAACTTTTATGTTCAATGCAAAAGTCGAGTCAATGAAAAACACGTATATGGTCATTTGAAGACGCATGGGCCAACACGATCTTCAAATGACATAGATTTGTTTTGGATACGAAATTTGATAAACCTGCAGTTCAGGTCGTCGCTTGTTAGGCATGCACCGGCATACTTGGATCATTAATTTTATCTTGAAATTTTAGGGGCAATGAATATCTGTGCAAAATATTCTAAAATTATAGAATATTTTTATCCATTTCCAAACATTTTCCTTGTCATCCAAATTATAATTCAATATTCCAGTGAATATAAGGCTGATGCATGCACAATTTGTGGAGACATAAACAGCAGGATTTCATTATTTTATAACAAACACCAACTACAAATATAATCAAAACATAATCACAATGAAATATAATTATTTTGTGATTGTCTTGTCAAATCGAATGTCAGGACCAACCCAGATTCGCAGTGTTGAACAAAATGACTACAACTTTATAAATTGGGTTCCAGCACAAACTCACTAACGCGAGCATGTTGTGAACTGAACGCCTATTGAACGAAGTTTATAAATCCAGCCTGTGTCTTAATTAATTTTAATAAGTAAATTATTTTCCTTTAATCTGAACCATTTTTATCAAATAGTATTCTCAATGTTTTAATGATGACCCAAAGGCGAATACAAATTTTCCTCAAGTACTTGAGTTGAGGATAATGAGTACAATAAATAATACTGATTTTCTTTTCATTTTTCTCTTTTTTTTTGCATGTACCATATTCATTTTTAACTAAAATGTTTTATTTCAGTACCAGGTTCAAGTGCAACTTTGGAAATTTTAAGCAACAGCTCATTTGAATCCCTCAAAGATAAAATATGTGAAAATACACTGAAAGCTATTGCTGATATGGGATTTACAACTATGACAGAGATTCAAGCTAGATCTATTCCAGCCTTGTTGGAAGGAAGAGATTTGGTAGGAGCGGCAAAAACTGGATCTGGAAAGACTTTGGCATTTCTTATTCCCACTGTTGATCTTATATACAAGTTGAAGTTTATGCCAAGAAATGGTAACGGTTTATTGATACTTAAAACATTTAATTTCTTCTGATCATGGTTTCCTAAATGTGAACACACAAGTATTTCTTTTATTTCTATTAAACAAAATCATGATTTAGTACACTGAACTACTTTACTACTGTCCTAGCAAGTAAAGTCATATCTGAAAATTGTTGTTTTGAAATAATCGAGTTTTTAACTATTTTTTGCAGATATATTTAATTATCTTCTACACCTTTTTTGTGTAACTCTTTAACGTTTTAGTACCCTTATGATTAGGGATCTACCGATATCGGCCTTCTTGTCCGATATCGTTATCGGCCGATATGTAGAGTGCCTATATCGGTATCGTCCTAATAAAAATATCTATTAATTATTTTAATTGCTGAGAATTTTTTAAAGAAATTAAAACAATATTTTTATTTAGAATTAAAAAAAAACATTTAAAATCTAAAAGAAAAAGATTAAGTTACAAAAACATATATTTTTTTAATATTTAAAGTCATGTTTTGGTACGTTAAAATGAAACAAAATTAAACTTTCTGCTTTTTTGAGGTTATACAATTTCTTCTGCTTTCATATACAGGGTAATTCATTAAGAGTATCTCAAAATATCTTGAAGTAGAATTTTTTTGAAAGAAAGGCAAAAACATGTCAATTTTAATTTCAAGGGGGACACTTCAACTGTAATGTCATTCCTCTCCCCTCCCTCAATTTAACCAATACAATTTAAATACAGAAAATATCAAGTATGACACATCACCAAAAATATATTTTTCTGGGAAATTCAGCAATATGACTGTTTACATTTTAACGCCCCCTCTAGCAAGATAAACTGTTACGTATTGTAAAGTGTGACACTTCATTTATAAGTAAATTTTATTAGTAATTTTATTTTGTTGCAAGTGCAATATGGAATGATCACATTCAAGATCTGACAAACAAAATTAGGCACTTACTACCAAAATTTTATACTATTTGTAAAATCTTATCTAAAAAACTACTTATACAAATTTATAAATATTTAGTAGAAACTCTCCTAAGATATGGTATCATTGCCTGGGGGGGGGGGGGGGGGTACTCTATGACAATAATGTATTAAATCAATTGAATGTAATTCAAAACTATATTTTGAGTGTAATATTTTTTAAAGACAGGCTGTTTACAACTAGCCTATTATATTTATTTATTTATTTATTTATTTATTTATTTATTTATTTATTTATTTATTTATTTATTTATTTATTTATTTATTTATTTATATTTATTTATATTTATTTATTTATATTTATTTATTTATATTTATTTATTTATTTATTTATTTATTTATTTATTTATTTATTTAATTATTTACGGGAAAACCCCATTTTACAATAAACAATATAAAAATATATTTTATATGCACAAATACAAAATAAAAAACAACATCAAAAATTGTATCATGTGAAACATATGATTAAAACATTTGATTAGCAAGGCTGACAATAACAGTACTTTCAAGTGTCATTAAGAAAGTGGTTAGCAATACTTCTTTTAAATGAAGGATATGAGGAACCAAAAAAATCCAAGTCTATTTCTATACTGTTAGCACTCCTAACCAATCGTTTTGATGGCCTATAAAAGCCGTAATTTTGTCTATGGTGTCTAATAAAAAAAGTTTCATTGCTCTGGTTGCACTATTAATTTTAAGACCAATTTTAAATAAAATATCAGGAGAATATATTGACCCAGACAAAAGTTTGAATAGGAAGCATAGATCTAATCGAGTTCTCCGGTTCTGCAAAGTTGTGATTTCTAATCTGGAACATAGGTTAGCATAATCATAATCGTAATTATTTATACGCACTCCTAATTTATAATCAAGATATCCTAAATATTCGATGTCTTTACTACCTTAGCAACTGTATATATGTCTTTAAATCTAAAAACAAAAATTACATTATCACTACTAAAGACGACATAATCTTAAGACCATGATCATAGTACCATTTAGAAGACATGATACCAACCAGAGATTTACTACAATCATGGCGCCAAAAATTTTCAGCATACTACCATTCAAAACTCGAACCACAATTGGGTATAAAAGGTTTGTCAGCAGTGTAAAATTTTTATTTTTGAGAAAAGAGCATACGTTGCTTACCTTTTTTAGTTCTGTAAGTATATAAATTGTTATTTTATTGTATGTTCTTCTTTTTCTTTTTTTTTTGCCATTGATAACTACCTACCATAATATATAGTTCAGTAACTTTAAATCAAATCATTATATATTTTACATTTCGGTCTTGCACAGACAAGTGTTAAGTCACTTAGGTGCATTTATTTGTACAAGCTTAAGTATTTTGTTAATATTATGTTATGTTATCATATCATGCATGTATATTGTATATATAATAGATATAAATGTTATGTGGTGCATTGGATTACTAATAAAATTAGCTTTTAAATGAAGTGTCACACATTTTACTATACGTAACAGTTTTTATCCTGATAGATGAAAAGTAACGCCAAGAAGTCATATTACTGAATTTTCCCTACCTTTTCGATGATACTTTGTACTTTCCCTATTTAAATGTATTGATGAGAGTGACGGAGTGGTGAGAAATTACTCTACAGTTAAGGATATTATAGAAAGGTGTCTCCCTTGAAATAAAAATCGACCTGTTTTTGCTATCTACTTAAAGATAAACCAGTCTTAATGAATCGCCCTATACAATACCAGCTGAAGAGAATAGCTCTTCACTAGCCACACTACTTGGTGGGGGTGATAAGTATATTATTGCACATTTGTATTTATAATAGTAGAAAAATGTCTTATTTTTGTGTCCACCAAATCCAAGGATCTTCATTTTTGATATTTTCTCTAATTTGATGTAAATTTTAAGGTCACTTTCAATTTTATTTCCTTACTCTCATACCTGTAAGTTCTTCAAAGATATTCCAAAACAAACCTTGAGAAATTGAGTCAGGGACGTTGTTTTAAACCTCTTGGTTTACCTGATTTGATGCGAGTTTTGCTAAAGGGACATTCTCAATCAGTCAAATTTTCCCAAGTTTTATAGTTAAATATTCATAATCAAAATGTATCGGCCATGCGTGTATCGATATTGGTCACAAAAAATCATATCGGTCAATCCCTACTTACATTAGAAGATTTTATTTACATATTAAAAATGTATCTACATGTCAAAACTAATTAGTATATACAACACTACCGAGATAATATCCTTTCGTGCGGGTCCAGGGGACCGAGGAGGACATGTCCACCTATAATAATCATTTTTGATTTCTATTGGAAATATTTCACCCTCACTCCTTACCGTTTCTGTATTATTGAGGAATTTAGGTTCTTTTTGGAATCGGTAATGGGAAATGGGTAGGGATTTGTCGCGTTTTAGTTATGGTTTTTGTTCCCTGAAAAAGCTAGAAAAAACAGGGTTGTCCTTGTATGTAAAGTCTTAGGTTTTTTAGTATACCCCACAGGCAGAGTGGTCTTTGTATCTTCCATCGAAGCAACACTCGCGGATGGCCGATCCACCGATCATCTTTCACATTATCGGGAAGGCACCGCTTGTAGAATTTTTCGGCTGCATCAAGTATATAGTCTTTGATGAGTGGAGAGTCTCTGTCTGTATGTGCATGTCGGCTATTTAGGCATAGCGGTCGTATCCCAAATCTAGCCGAAGACATCTGTTTTGAGCTAGTTGTAATTTGGTGAAGTGCGTATTTGCCATGGAGCCAAACACCGGGCATCCATATGTCAGGATTGGTCTCAGAATAGTTTTGAATATTAGTAGTTTGTTTGACAGGGTGACTCTGCTCCTCCTATTTAATATAGGATAGAGTGTCTTAATGGCGATGTGGTTTTTTGCCACCCTGTCTTTTATGTGGAGATCAAATGTCAATCCCCTATCTAACTGAAAACCCAGATATTTCATCCTGTCCCCTGTGTGTATGTTTTAATCTTGGATTTTTAGGGGGATATGGATACCCCTCGATCTTCTTTTTGTAATGAGCATACTCTCAGTTTTTGCAGGGTTGATTCTCATTTTGTTTTTAGAGTATCAACCTCCTGTTTATATGGATGTCCATGGTTCTTGTTGCGCTTTCGGCAGAGTGATTGCTTTTAAACAAACAGATGTCATCGGCGTATAGTGCCGTTTGTACCCCATTATGTCCCATGGGAATGTCATGGGTCATAATCGAGTACAAGTGAGGCGACAATACTGAACCCTGGGGTACTCCCGCCAGTGCTGAGTAGGGTCCTGTAGTTGTGTTGTTTATTTTGATATTGAAACGTCTGTTAGTTATGTAAGAGTGTATTATTTTTACAACGTGAAGGGGAAACTTATTCACAAGCATTTTATGAATTAAACCACAGGTCCAGACGGAGTCAAAAGCTTTTTCGCTATCAAGTGCCACCAGCACCGTTTGCTTATTGATGTTTGTCGCCTCTTTGGCACTATGTACGATCCGGATGATCTCTGCAACGGTGCTGTGTCCACTTCTGAACCCGTACTGTTCCTGTGGGATAAGTCGTAGTTGTTCTTCTATTTTGTTAAGTCTATTTAAAATGATTTTGTCAACTATTTTTGAAATTGTATTTAACAGCGAGATGGGCCTATAACTGTCAATTCTGTTAGGATTTTTACCCGCTTTTGCTATGGGTATAATATTTGCAATCTTCAGGCAGCTAGGGTAATATTGCAGCCTGAAAATTGCATTTATTATGTAGTTTAGTTATACAACCCCCTCTTTAGGTAAATTTTTAAGGAGTATATTGCTAATGTCATCTGTGCCCGGAGCTTTCCTGTTTTTGGGGAACTTAATTGTTTCCCGATCTCTTTAGGAGAGGTGTAGAATGATTGTGGAACATGTACCGGATCCATCGCCCCTAATTCATTTACCATTTGCTCGATAATATTCTGTTGGTTATTATATATTTGATCATTTCTAAAATTTGCTTGAAAGTATTCGCCGAAGGCTTGAGCTTTCTCGTTGTATGTTGTAAGTGTATTTTGTCCTTGTTTCAGTGTAGGAAGTTGTGAAGAGGGTTTTTTATATCTTCTCACAACCCCCCACAAAGAATTGTCCCTCGGATTGATTTCAGACAGGGTTTTTTGCCAAATTTTGTTACGGTGGTCGTTGATTTCTTTATTTATATATTTCGCAATGTCCATTAATCTCACCCTGTCTTCATCTCTCCTGTGTTGCTGCCTCCTTTTGCGGATTTAATTTTTGTTAGAAATAAGGTCTATGATTTCAGGTGGCAGTTTGTCTTTGTGTTGTGGTGTTATTTTGATTTTTGTCGAGTCGTCTCTAGCTTTTTGTACGACTGTTATGAATTCATGTGTTATTTGCTCTAAGAGTTGTGTGTTGGTTATGTTATTGTTTAACGTTAATGTTTGTTCGATTTTTTGGCTGTATTTGTTCCAGTTTGTCGTTTTGTAATCATAGTATTGTTTCTGTCTTCTGTTAATTTTCTGTGTTCTGTTAATTTTCTGTGTGGTTCGTATTTCCAAGTACACTGGATCGTGATCTGAATTTAGTGTGCTGATTGTTCTGATGTTTTGCACATCAGCTATGTATTTTGTGACTGCGATGTCCAGTGTACTTGGGGTGCCCCCGTTGTATGGTGTGCATGTAGGTTCGTCCGTGTAGTGTATTAGTAGCTCGTTATCTTCGGCGAAGTCTCTCAACAAATTACTTGCGGGGTTGGCGTGGATACAGTTCGCGTCCCACTCGGGATGTTTACAATTTAAGTCCCCAGCTAGAAAAACTCTTATTACCTTTTGACATTAGCGCATGCATGTCTCCATTTGAGAGTTTCCTTGCCGGGGGGTTGTACACTCCTATGATGATATAGTTACAGCATTTAATGATCCCTACTTACGATGCAATTAGGACATTCCGTTTTGGTATCAAGAAAGATAAAATGTAGACATACGCAAAGAGATAAAAAAACTGCTAATTTTGCAGATATCACCTTCTTGATAGGACAGCAGTTTATAAATAAAAATAATTTTTACATCATGACTTTAAGAGCAAACCAGACCTCTCGCGAAAGCGAACATGTTGGATTTTCTAATATAACATTGTATTTATATGCATGCCACTGGGAATACTTTGTGATATTATGTGTCTTGAGAATATTGAGAGCTTTAAATTTGAGCAACGATAATGCAGCACTCTACAGAGACGTTTAAGAAAAAAGGTGGGAAATCATCTTATTTAAAATTTGCTAGATATTTATTAAAACAAAAAGCAAATTTCCATAGATTTAATACAGAATGGCGCGAAAATGTTTTTTTTATTTTAAAAATTTTTCAAATAAATACTTTTCAAAGGTTTACAAAAAAATCAAGATTTCTCCACCTTAAATTTTGTTATTGTTGGTATTTTCTGAAAGTTTCACAAAAAACGAAAGGCTCGGAATAAATACAAAATTTTCAAGGTGTTCGGTTTGCTCTTAATCCGGAGGCCACTGATAAAAGTTTTATATTGGCTCCTAAAAATTATTTAATTTCTGAAAATAATATATTATGTATTTGTAATTATTATTCTTTCTCCCCACTTTGCACCTGTTGGAGAAAATTATTCCCAGTTTACTATCCAAATATTGTTTTTAAGTGTTAAAAAAAATGATTATAATGTCTCACTTTCCTAGCAATAGTGTAATAACTACCAAAAGTAAAATTTTACAGGAGTGCCAAAAATATAAATATGAAATTTTAAATGTTAATAATAACAAAGTTGTTATATTTGTGCGATTTTTAATGATACCAGAAAAAATATGGCTAAAATATACTTTTTCTAATTATTATTTTTTTAAATTAAAGGTGATTAAAAAAATACTTCTTATTACAGTCTTCTACCAAAAATGTTTTTCAATTTTTAATTTCAGTTTAAATAATTTATATACGAAATGTAATTTTTATTTAAAAATTTATTAACAAAATACCAATCATACATCAATAAGAACGATATTTAAAATATAGAATCATAACATGTTGTATATTTTTATATGTAACACTATTATATTTGAAAATAATAATATTTGTCTATTGTTTCCCAAGAAGACAGTAATAAAATTGTAACTTATTACGCTTTTAATCGGGGACGCTCTAGGTTTAAGAAAAAATACCGTAGTAACTCACAAACACAACTGTTTTCGTCGGAAATTTTCGGCATACTGGCTCCAAAGAAGAGTGCCACTTGCGTCATCTGGGATGAAATGGTAAAAGCTATGATGATGTAGTTTTCATCGCAGAAAGATTATTAGGTTTAGTACATAAAAGAAAATTGAAAATTTTGTGGTTATTACACTATTGTTCGGGACGTGCGATGTGAACTATCAATACTGTTTGCAAAAAAGTAGTAATAAAAATAATATATACTAATTCATAATAATATTCAAATTAATATAATTATGGTATTTGGTGCAAAATATTATATACTATGTTAAAATTATTATAATAAAATTCATGATAGGTTTGTTTTTTAATTAAACATAGGATGGACTGCAGGTAGGTATTGTGGTTTTATATAAATAAAACTTATTCTTAAAGGAAACTCATTTGCAAAACTTCTGATTTAAGTATTTGTTGAAAACTTTTCACCTTTCTATTTTTCAGTAATGGGAATAAATGAGGGGATACATTTGACGATTCAAGTCTTTTATGCATTATTTTGTATACATGAACCTTTACTATTTTCTAAGTAGTTGGTATTATATTCCATACTTTATCGCAAAAAACTTTACCTGCCAATGTTTGCACATGAAATATATTTTATTGTAAATTTGTTTCTGGATTGTAATGGCAGAATTATACCTTTTTTTCACCCTTTTAGGCGTCCCTCTGCTTTCCACTGAGGGGTTCTGACAGGCCTTTCTAATCAGACTTTGATCCATATACTGTCTCCCCTCAATCAGGCTTGTGGTCCAGCCTATTTTTCCTCTTCTGTGGTTCGCATGGGGGCACTGAGGCCCAGATGGGTTATTGTGCCACCATTTGGATGCCCTACTCTTTTCCATGCATTCATCTCATGCTTTCTTCCATTCATTCTACGGTCTAAGTGGGCTCTGAGCTGTGTGAGTTTGGTCACCCACTTAAGCTGTAAGAAGGGCCTCACTGCTGGAGACTCGTGATGAATGTTTTGAATACCTTTTGCAACACCCAATACCCTGGTCGGATCTATATTTACGATATAAACTAAAAAATTAGAAAGATACTTTAAACTTCAGCAAAGTTCCTTGGAAGATGTCGTTTTTAATATTTATCTTCTTCATTACCAAATTCCTATAAAATGAAAAAAAAATTAAGAATAAATAATACTCTATTTTTGGCAAGGGTAAAATTTTGTATCGTTTGTAGAACCATTTAGCTGCTAGATTTATGTGGATTGCAAGAAAATTTTAAAATTCTTAGTTAGTGCCTTGGAAAAAAACGTTGCTAATCATTGATCTAGCAGATATTTTAGTCATGGAAATGATTAAAAATCGATTGGTCAGTAAATGTTTATATCACCAGGTACTTTTAAACTTATTGAGATAATTCAATGCATTTTTCACCGGTCTTCTAATTTTTGTTTTTCTGTGTATTCCCTCTTTTTTGTTCGATTCTGGTTTAACCAGAAATAACAGCCTATTTACGAGAATGTGTCAAATTTAAAGACAGAATGGATCGTTTTTGTGAAAAGTTAACTATCAATGAAACACACATTACGTCACAGTTACAGTCAAAGGCCACCCAGATCAGTACTCATATTTTGGAGCAATAAAAATGATATTTGAAATTTATATATATTTACCATGATAAAAATTATAATTGTTATTTTTAACTTAATGTTATTAGGTACGGGAGTAATAATAATATCCCCAACGAGAGAATTATCCATGCAAACATTTGGTGTTCTGAAAGAATTAATGAAATACCACCACCACACTTACGGACTTGTTATGGGAGGCACTGCAAGGCAAACGGAAGCACAAAAGCTGTCTAAAGGCATTAACATTCTAGTTGCAACACCTGGTCGCCTTCTAGATCATTTACAAAACACTCCAGATTTTTTGTACAAAAATTTACAGTGTTTAGTTATTGATGAAGCTGATAGGATATTAGAAGTCGGTTTTGAAGAGGAGTTGAAGCAGATTATTAATATTTTGCCTAGTAAGTTAAACTTGTTAACCGACTTTAAAAAAGGAGGAGGTTATCAATTTGTCGGATTTTTTTAATGTATGTTTAACGCGTTGTGCGATTTCAATTGTCCTTTTTTTTTTTCTAAAGAGGGGTAGTCCCATATAAATTTGGTCAAAATCTAGTAATTGAGTCCATGAAAAAATCCCCAAACTCTTAATTTTTTATGTATGTTCAGTAGGGATAGAACGATACCGATACTGATATCGGTATATCGGCAGTTGTTGCCGATTATCGGTATCGTATCGGCAAAAAACATTTTTGGCGCTTTTCAGTGCATAAATGAAATACTTTGTTAATCAAAATAATTTTTTTTTATTCCAAAGGTAACTAAAAACGTTACCTTTTTTTTTATTCCAAATGTAACATTTTTACTAAAAAAGTAAAACAAAATAATCAGCAACCATTCTCTTTCTACCAGCGCCCGTTTCCGCTTCCATTTTATTTGAACTCTCCATTTAAATTGAATATTTTTATTTGATTTATTTTATCTCCTCTAATTAACAGTCAAGTTTAAAACGCCGTGTTTTAAAGCACTACAGAATATAAGAGGCTTCCCTCGAAATCCGAAATGTCACTACCAACCACAAACGTTTCCTCGCAACGAAATTATAAAACGGGACTTCCCCGGTTTTTGCTTCGGTCGTGTATAAATAGAAGGCGTTATGTTTGCCGATACGATATATCGGTACATCGGCACGTAAATATCGGTATCGGCCGATATATCGTATCGGCAAAAAAAAGTGATATCGTTCTATCACTAATGTTCAGCGATAATGCTTTACCACCTTGTCCGATTTCTATGATTCTTTTAACACCCTGTATCTCAGAAAAGAAAAGTTTTCGGGCCTATGTTTATATGAACTTTTACTCCTATTTTAGAATATAGATTACGCTGTTAAAATATGACCGTCTAATTTCGGGACACCCTGTATATATTTGTTGTGTATGAAATAGTTTAGATATTAGCTGGCCAGAAACCTATGGGACTATCCCAATGGAAAACATGGTGTATAACTGTCGCCACACTTAAAATTAATCACCCAATAAAAACGTTTTTTTTTTACTTTTCTGAAATCTTGTGACATTTGTTATATCAAGAATTATATTTTTGATTGAAGAGTGAATACTGTATTTTTTTAGAACGTAGGCAGACCATGTTGTTTAGTGCAACCCAGAACAAAAAAACTGATGCCCTGACATCTCTTGCACTTAAAAAGGAACCAGTATATGTTGGTGTCGATGATGCAAAAGATGAAGCCACAGTTTCTGGTTTGGAACAGGGTTATGTGGTGTGTCCATCTGACAAACGTCTCTTAGTGTTGTTCACGTTTCTGAAAAAGAACAGAAAGAAGAAAGTTATGGTATTTTTCAGCTCTTGTATGTCTGTGAAGTATCACCATGAGCTATTCAACTATATAGATTTACCAGTGATGTGTATTCATGTAAGTATATAATTTTTTCTTAATGCAAATTATTTTATGCATACCTACAGGTCGACATTTTAGTGAAGATGTCCTAGTTCACTTAATTGAAAGTCAAAAATTGACAGTCTATTCTGTGGGTTTTGAGACTAAAGCAAGCTTAACATCTATCAATTTCTTCAGGTTGAAAATGGTTTTATATTTGTGAATAAATTCATGAAGTTTTATGTAGTTTATGTCAGTTTACCAACACAATAACAAGAATTGTAAATCGCTACCTTCATTTCAATACCACGTATTAGAATTTTTTGACAAAATTAGTTAAAGACTGGTTCTGAGCCTATTGGGGACGCTCTATGTGGGTGGTGTTCATTTGAAGGAGAAAGTTACAAGTATACATACGCCCTCATAGACACCAGGCAACAAAATCAGATGTTACTCTCATCTGTCATACTGTTGTAAATAAATACTACACGTCTTCACGAATATTTTAGGTTTGGTTTTGTATATAAATAATAATAATAATAATAATAATCAAGCAAAAAGTGCACAAAATGGTTATAATTTATTTATAAAACCATGATTGTTCTTGTACAAACATTGGACATTTAGTATTTCATGAAAAAAAATTAAATGTTTAGGGTAACAGTAAAACTACGTACAGAAGAGAAGAGTTGGTGAAATAAGTTCAAAAAACAAAAGTTCGATCAGAAAATTTTTCGATAGTACAAAAGTTCGTATGTAAAATGAAGAAAGATCGAAATTAGAACAAATGATCGAAATCGCATATGATCGAAATCACGTGTTTGAAAGTACTAATGAGCGAAATGATATACATTATGTTAAGTCGCATACAATTACGCCAGAAGAACGGTATAGAATAAGCGATATCATTGATTAGACAGGTAGATCAGTGTGCACCAGCCCACTGTTGTAGAAATGTATCCATCTGGTCAATCACGGCATGCAGGCAGTCGATTCACGAGAGTCTTCTTATTTTACTCATGTAAAAATATAATTGCATTTTATCTTTATTTCGAAGCATCCTTGGGTTAACATATTGTATGACTGAAATTATTTTTTTATAATTTATCTCGTGAATTAGGGAAAGTATTATTAGTTCACGTCCGTTCAATTTTTTTAGTGCCAAGTTTGTTAGTTTTAAGCTTTTAAGATTGAAAACACATAGAGCAACTTCGATATTGTTGCTATGTTTTTTAAACTTGATAGTTTAAAAATAACAATCTTAACAGTAAAAAAAATAGAACTGAGATAGTGGGATCATTACACAATGATTCCACTATATGTAGACTCTGCATGGAAGAGGAAAGAACCTCATACCATGTTATCTTCGAATGCGAAGGTCTTGCTAGGCGGCGACTCTACCTTTTCGACCTAGAACCGGAAAGAACGCCCCAGGAACACTTGGTAGGGAACGTTGTAAAACTAACCAAAGACATAGGACTATTCCAAAGCCAGTACCTAAATACGGGAAAACAGGGAAATACAATAGACCCAAGAGGATGCAGTGTTCTGGGCTAAATCTAATCATACCTGCTTTTAATCGATAAAGATAAAGAGATGGTAAAGTACTCAGATTGTTAAATCTAAATGTAAAATATATTAAAGATAATAGAAATATTTTCCTAGTATTCTAATAAAAAAACCTAAACTGATTAGCCTAACCTGTGCGGCCTAGGGCCATTGCGGGTTGCTTCTCAAAAATGCATAAGAGAAATTTAAAAAAATTCAACTAAGTTACCTAACCTGTGCGACCTGGAGCCATCGCGGGTTGCATCCGAAAAAAATTATACATAAAATAAAAAAAAAAAAATAAAAAGAAAACCAATTTACTAATTTTATAAAATAATGCTTTCGATCTTATACCGTTTTGAACATTAGTAATTTTAAACGTACATATGCAATTTCGATCATTTGTTATAATTTCGTTCTCTTTTGGTTTCGATCGTTTCTCACTTTCGGCTTTTTCAATTTCAAACTGTAGGGCCCATATTTATAAACAGATCTCAGCTGAGTCGGACTTGGGTGAGTCGTCCTTGAACGAAAATCGAAGTTCGGTTACAACTTCTGTAAAGATCCAGTTGGTTCCGGTTTTACACTAGAATTTAGAGATCGATAGTAGCAAATCTGTAACTGTTAAGTACCTACATTTACGGATTTATTACTACCCGTCTATAAATTTACGTGATATAACCGAACTTGGAGATGACGAAACCCAAATAATAACTACCTCTCCCCAAGTATGCAGTACACAAATAAATTATTAATTATTTAATTTTGGAAAATAAATAAAACCATTAGAAAATAGCGAATGTCGTGAAAGGTTTTGAAAATATACAAAAGTTTATAAAAATAAAATAATGTTTGAAAATAATTAAAATTCCCACAATGGGGTACTTATCGTTCTGTTGTTAATGATGATGGTCGGAAATCACCCTTAAGTTGTACTGGAAAACATATTTCAAGTTTGGATCCGTATTAATAATTCATCTGATGTTAGAATAATTTCAGTTGATCCAAATCCATACAATAAAGCCTTATAAAAATCAATACATGGGATAATTAATTTCAAAGAAATATTCAAAAGATCTGCCCAAAGCAATCAACTTAATTTATTGAAATATTTCCGTACTGGTTGGAGAAGAATAATCTCGTTTAGCACAATACCAAAATTTTAATTCTTCGCTTATAGTGCCTTTACGATTTACGAATGTCTTTCAGTGATAAAGTGTTGGTAAAAACTGGCTATTCATTTAATTTTCACAAATGCGCTAGTTCAGTGATGATGTAATTATGGTTCCACTGACAATTAAAGTGACAGTAGATTTTTTGAGTGCGTTTTGTTCACCTAAATTATATCGTTTTTTTTTTTTCACTTTTATAAATATATTCCTAAAGTAAGTAGATAGCATGTATCAAATATACAATCGTTTAGTTACCAAATACATACTTTTAAACTATTTTTTAGGACCTGTAAACAATATTTTGAAATAAAATAAAAACAGTAAAAACGTATATGTCAAATTTATTGATGTTTTTGTTAAAAGTTTGGTTAGAATTAAATGTCAGTGGAACCAAAATGACATCACACTGAACTAGCGCATTGATATTAGTTATACCGAGTGTCCCTAATAATTAATGATATTAGAATATATTTCTGATAGAATATTTAAATTTATTAATGTGAAAATGTGGGATTATTATTAAACATTATTATTATTATTAAACATGTTACTTCGTAACAAGAAATACCGATACTAGATATAAACCTTGGAGTACAAAAAGTACCATTCGAGGTTTCATAAATGACTGGGTCCAGAGAAAACAGAGCAACTATTGGGAGAATGTTCCAAAACAAGCACATGCCAAGATATTTATTGGAAGACCATGTTCAGAAAGAACAGGAGAACTACTCTCCATGAATAGGAACCAATTGAAAACAATAACAGGACTCATGACCCTAGTAAAGGGACACCTGCACAAAATAGGCGTGTATACTGGAGACCTACTGTGTCGACTCTCACAAGAAACCAGAAACAGTCAAACACATACTGTGCAACTGCGAGGCATTGGATCGCAAAAGACAGGCACTTTTTGGATAACCACACGTTGATCCAAGAACCTATAGAACACGCCCTGTCAAGGACTTGTACAAGGAACTAAGGTAACAGAGTGTGGGCATTATGAATTAATATGGGCCAAATACAATAGGCCATTAGGCTTCAGTGTTGTCAGAGACATAAGTCAGATGAGGCCAGGTAAAAAAGCGTGTATTACCCAAAAACAAAAATATGCTTCTGATAAAAAATATTTCCAAATTTTTGAGGAAAAACCACATTAGTATAATATAAACATTTTCTTGGATAAGCAGATACCTTCATTTTCCAAATGTGAATTATGAGATGTATGTAATCATTTTATTTGAGGATGGACAATTGTCAAATGTACTATTAATAATTAATTTCACACTTATGCAATTTGTATTATTTTGTTTAAGTTTTTCATTGCTTTTTAATTGAACAAACTATAATATTTATAGGATAATAGATTTATTAAATTAATGTACGAAGGCCGTTCTCTATTTAAAAATTAATTCTGATGCCTTGGCAGGATTCCCCACTTGACCTTTCACTGTTGGGTTCTAATTAACAGTGCTGTTCCTAAAGTGGCGCTGGGAAACAGTAACAAAGCCTACACAGAATACGAGGCTAATGGCCTTAGTAGTCGATGCCGAGGACACCAAATTAAAAAAAAAATATATATAATAATTTTTTTAAATACTCTCCACAGTCAATGCATTTTTGCATTCGCGAAATCCATTCTTGAAAACATTTTCTCCAATTTTCTGTCCATATTTTGTTTAATTCATTTTTAAAGGCATCATCCACTTCTTCGGAAAACACCGTAATTTATTCTTTACCTGCGAAAATAAGAAGTCATTAGGTGCTAGGTCTGGACTATACGGCGAATGACCCATTATTTTCATGTTTTGGGCATTCAAATACCCATTTGTTCGAGCAGCAGTGTGAGCCTGAGCAATATCTTGATGCAAGATTATCTTTAACAGTTGGTCTATCATCCAGTGCTACAGTGGTGATAAATTTTGTTGGAGCTAGCTCATTCTCAAAGACTCAAACTGACGATTATTGCTTTTTTTTTTCGGGATCATAACCCATGTTTCATCACCTGTGATGATGTTGTGCTCCAAATTAGACGATCCATGATCAAAGGGATCTAGCTTAGATCTGCACCATCTCACACATTCATCTTTTTGTGCTAAAGTGAAGTTGTGGAAAATCCACCGAGAAAAAAGCTTATGGACTTTCAAATTTTTGTGTAAAATAATGTTAATTACTTTTACACCAATCTTTAAAGTTGTTTGAATGTTTCTGACAGTAATGTGCCGGTCCTCTTTGATCACGTTCCGAATAAGATCAATATTTTTTTCTGTAACTGCTGTATTTGGTTTAGGAACTTGAAAACTGTCATTTAAGGAAAGTTGACCACATTGAAATTTATTGTACCACCACTTTACGATAGCGAAGGAACACGACTTGTCACCAAGCACTCGATTGATTTCCTCAAAACATTCTTTACGGTTTAGGTCACGCTTAAAATTATAAAAAACAGCCAAAAAAATGCTCTTTGTTCATTTACATTACTATAAACTTATGTACCTTACAAACACTAAGATATATTTGACAACTATCACCAACTAAACTTTTAAACAACCAGATTAAAATAATTTTAGCGAAAAGGGATAATCCCTCATATTAAATTTTATATCTAACTGGATGTTTGGAACTTTTTCATGAAATATACATAACAATATATATACTTTCTCACCATCCTATGAGGCAAGTAATTTAATAATAAATGCTTTAATTCCAGGGCAAACAAAAACAGACCAAGCGTACCACGACATTTTTCCAGTTCTGTAATGCAGAAACAGGCACACTTTTATGTACAGATGTCGCTGCTAGAGGATTAGATATACCCGCCGTAGATTGGATTGTTCAGTTTGATCCACCAGATGACCCTAAAGAATACATTCACAGGTTCGACATAATATATAGAAAAATACTTTATTGAAGTAGAATAAACCTAATATTAAAAAAATATATAAATTCACTAGTTACATACTTAAAAAGTAAATATAATTATTATTCTTAATAGCGATAGAACGATATCACTTTTTTTGCCGATACGATATATTGGCCGATGCCAATATTTACGTGCCGATGTACCGATATATCGTATCGGCAAACATAACGCCTTCTATTTATACACGACCGAAGCAAAAACCGGAGAAGTCCCATTTTATAATTTAGTTGCGAGGAAACGTTTGTGATTGGTAGTGAGTGATATTTCGGATTTTGGGGGAAGCCTCTTATATTCGGTAGTGCTTTAAAACACGGCGTTTTAAACTTGACTGTTTTAATTAAAGGAGATAAAATAAATAATAAATAAAACTATTCTATTTAAATGGAGAGTTCAAATAAAATGGAAGCGGAAACGGGCGCTGGTAGAAAGAGAACGGTTGCTGATTATTTTGTTTTAGTTTTTTAGTAAAAATGTTATCTTTGGAATAAAAAAATTCTTTTGATTAACAAAAGTATTTCATTTATGCACTGAAAAGAGTGAAAAGCGCAAATTTTTTTTTTGCCGATACGATACAACTGCTGATATACCGATATTAATATTGGTATCGTTCTATCCCTAATTCTTAACATAATCTGAGTTAAAAGAAAAAAACATTCGTTACACATTAAAAAGATACTTTCAGTCTTGAGTTTAGACAGTCTCAATTAACAATAAAACAAATAATAGTTGAAAGTATGAACAAAAATATTAAAAAAAGAAAAGTAAAAAAGGTTAAAATCAAATTTTATCAGTTTTAATAAAAGTACTTAGTTTTTTATTTATTTAAATTTAGATAGATTTCTCTGAGAAGTGAACCGAAAAATTTGTATACCTAGTTTCCTTTTACTATTCAATTCCCGGGGCAATTTCTTTAAAATAATTTGTCAATTCTTTAATAATTCCTCAGCAATTCATCTGAAATTCTTTAGCAATTTCTACAATTCTCCCACAATTCCCGTGATTATCTGTCAATTCATACAATTTCCGGCAATTTCAACAATTTATCCCAATTCCTTGAAACCTGTAAATTCCTCGCATTCAATAGTTTTGAATCATATCAACAGTCGTACAAACTCATTCCAAAACCTTGATAAGTTTTAGATAAGATATAATTTTTTTTTTTTAGAGTTGGAAGAACAGCTAGAGGTGAAGGGAGCAGTGGACATGCTCTACTTATTTTAAGACCAGAAGAACTAGGTTTTTTGAGATATTTGAAACAGTCTAAAGTGCCATTGAATGAGTTTGAATTCAGTTGGACTAAGATTGCCGATATTCAGCTACAGGTAAATACCAAATTTCAAAAATGCATTCATTTTTATGTTATTATTAAAGGTTATTTATTTATTTATTGAATCGATAGAAACAAAATTAACTCAACAGGCTATCGAGTAAGATTCTTCTGTCTATTTTGTATTAATCTTATTTTTTTTATTAATTTATTTAACGTCAGCCTATTTCTAACTACGAGGTTTAAACACAGACATAAAATGAGAAAAATTAAAAAGGAAACTTAACTAATTTACTTAACCTATGCGGTCTGGAGCCATTACAATTTTTCTAAACCAACTTTGAACTCCTATTTACAGAAATAAATCTAAATTTATTAAATAATTATACCACCTAAGTAAGTAAAACTGATGTATTTTTTTTTCTGAGAATTAATAAGCCGCCTGACCGGAACGGAACCGAGGTAGAGGATCATGACATTTAATAATTGCTAACTGCGATAAGACAAGTAAAGATTTGTTGACCAGAATCGGGAGCACCGAAAAAATTTTAATTGTTTTTTTTTTAACAAACTTTGAACCCATCTGACGTTATTAGCTTCACATTTTGTTTCTTGAATAAAAAAAGGTTATTCATATTCATTACAAAGATATTATTTTAAAATAATACCATATAATTTAATTTCCTTTGTGTCAGTAAGTAGCTCACCTTTACTCTTTTACACATTTTAAGGCTGATGAACACCAAATTAGTTGGGTTTTATTTCCTTAAAATTCGAATCGAAAGACTCCGGTCTATAGTCCTTTGGGAGTATCCAATAATTATATTTTCTTCTTCCTCAGAATTTTATTTTTTTGAAAAGAAAGTTGGTTAATTGTAATTTTAAAGTTGCTCCTTAATGCAGCACTACTGATAATTAGGTTTTTTGTACCACTGTTTGTACCTTATGATAAAGTCTCGGAATACCCCAAGTCCATTCGCTTTTTTTTTATTGTTTAAATGTAAAATGGATGAAACAAAAAGTTACTAGATTTTGGCACGTCGTAAATTAATTACATCATGTTATTATGTCAGGTGGCAGTTATCAAATTAATTTTGAGTCAATTTGTATATTTTGATATTTCAAAAAGTTTTATAAGTATTCAACAAAATGGAGAAACGATTTAGTGATCAATCAAAAACTTTAATCTTAAACGTAGTTTCCTATTTTAAGAGACACAAATCTATTTGCGAGGCTCAAATGGTTGCAGTGGTATTCAATATTTCGCAGAAAACTATCTAAAGACTTAGTAAACCAAAAAATTCTGATACAAAGTATGTGAAAATAAAAATAAGCCAAAGTAAAACAAAAGTCAATTCTTTAATATTAAGTAAGTTGAGGTAAGCTATATATGATTTTCGGAAGAAATGCCTGATGTGAAATATTCCGCTCGGTAAATTAATACATTGATGCGAAAAATTGGGTTTCGCTTTAAAAGACAGACAGACAGTTTTTATTGAAACGAACATCGATTCAGTTAAAAAAAAATGTTTTGAAAAATTTTAACAAGGATATAGAGCTTGGTAGGTAACTTTAAGCCTGTATTTATGGATGAGACGTGGGTATATAGCAAGGGAAGTGACATAAAAAGTTGGCAAGATGGAACGGTGGCTACTGCAAGTAAAAAACAAAAACAGAATTCGATACATAATTGAATCGGTGAGTTCGAGAACCGTACATGTCCAAAATCTGCCTTCCAAGAAAAACAATAGAACACTTTTAACGTTGAAACTATTCGGCATAGACTATTTTTATGCACAGAAAAGTTTTAGATCTCGTGATTTGCAATGTATTTTTAATGTGCATGTCCCATCTTCCTTGGTAGCGGTCCTCCATAACTTTAATATCTTGGTGAAATCTTTCACCTTGTTCCTCACTCATGTCTCCTAAATTTTCTGGAAAACGATCTAAGTGATTGTGTAAATAGTGTATTTTAATACTCATATTGCACCCTAAGGATTTGAAACTACTAAGCATCTTGTTAACCATTTCAACATAGTTTGGAGCTTTATGTTTGTCTAGAAAATTTTCTACAACTGCAACAAATTATGTCCAAGCTTCTCGTTCAACTTGATTCATTGAATTTATGAAGGCAGGATAATTGTCTTATTTGTAGGCCGTCAAATATCCCTGATTTAAGTTTTTCTGTGCTCAACTGATGCATTTTTACCCCTATATATGCAAAATATGACCCATTAATCTTATCAAGAGCCTTTACAAATTGCTTCATTAAGCCCAACTTTATATGTAACGGAGGAAGTATGATTTTTTCTCTTTCAACCAAAGCGTTGTTGATGACATTCTTTTCCCCAACGTCCATGTTTTTTCTTTGAGGCCAATCTTTGCTAACCCAGTGGTGTGTTTTGTCCCTACTATTCCAGAGGCACAAGAAACACGGATATTTCGTGTAACCACTTTGCTGCCCAAGAAGAAAGTTTACCTTTTTTAAGTCTACACAAATCATCCATTGATGTTCGTGATACTTTATCTTCTGCAAGACCAAAGCTACGGTATTATATTCTTCTTTCAGTTTCGTTGAGTGAGCTAGTGGTATTGAACCATATTTAATAATATTTATTCCCATTATGTAGAAGGACACATTTTAAACTTCGCTTTGAACTGTCAATAAATAGGCGCCAATCATCTGGAATATATTCAGAAAATCCCATTTCTTTCATGAGTCCATTAATTTCGTGACAAAATACAAGATTGTCTTCTTGAGAAAAGAATGGTAGCAGATACTTTTCTCTTGTACGGTAAAAGGTAATTTTGGTTCCTTGTTCCAATAAATTTTTGTCGTTCAACCTAGAAGCCAGTACTTCAGAAGCTTTTTTCGATAAATTGAGATCCCTGGTGAGATCATTTAATTCATTTTGATTGAAGCGCTGAGGAACTGATGACGTCTCCTCATAGTCACTGTTAGTTTCATTAGCATCAGAACTTTTATTAGCGTCAGAATAGCGATCAGAGGGAAAATATTCGTCATCAGAGATATCTGGTAGCTGATGAAATGTTGGAATCGGTATTTCATCTGAGTGCGGGATAGGGCGTATTGCCGAGTCTACATTGGGCTAAGTCCACTTACTGTGGTTATTTCGATTTATTCCTTTAGTACTTACTAAATAGAAATAACAATCATTGAAGTGGTTTTTTAGTTCTCTCCAAACCATTGGTACGCCGAATTTTAGAAATTTTTCGTTTCCCGGTAGTCCACTGCCGTAAATGCTCTATACAAGTTTTATACACGAGATGCGGGGCCCACTTTTTGTCCTGATCACCAAGGTTAACTCCAAAATATCCAAGATACGCTCGCTTTACAAAGTCAGTAATAGTTTGTCTGTTTTGTTGAAATATGTATTCTCTGCATATATAGCAAAACACATCAGGTTGATTTACACAACTTCTTCTTGAACTGGAACCTGAACTCATTTTAATTCTGTTCAATAACACAAAAACACTCTTTTCTTAACATAAAATAACACGCCGAATTCGATCTACTCTCATTAGTAAGAACGCACAAACTGACGAGACTTATCTGAGTTAGGGGATTAAAAGGGTCAGTTCAGGTACCTGATAGGCAATGGTTCCACTATTTATAGATTTACCTGGAATTTACTCAATTACAGACTGACAATAAAACCATTGTACCTATATTAATGAATATATAATAATTTTAGAACTCTCATAAATGAATATACTGAATAAAAACCACATTGGTAGATAAGTTGATGTATCTAAAAAAGTAGAGCTGATAGAGAAAAATGGATTGCATGTACAGATTTAGCGTCCCAAATATAGTTAAAATGAGCTCTAAAATCCCAGGCATAAATTTTTTCAAAGTGACGTCTTGTATTCGTGTAAACGCACCTTAATAAAGTTACACTGCTGAGCAACAACAAATCGCAACTAAAATAAGAAGACACATGCAAACTGTAACAAAAAATGCGATACTCTTTTGTCAGAGGACTTGGGGTATTTCTATCACTTGAAGATTATTCAAATTGACGCTGTCAGAAAGAGTCAGTGAGTGTCAAAACTAGCGCTACAAAACTTGTATATGTTACTTGAATACGTTAATGAAAAACGGGGGATATGCCCCTTCGAGAGAAGTAGATGTTGAAGTCACAATGTAGCGCGGGGCATCGGGTAAGAGTCTCTCTAAATAAGTATTTGCTTGGAGGTCTCAAATGCAAAAAGCATACCTGCTGCTGAAGGTTAGATAGGAACATTCATGAGATGAAAAACCACACAAAAACTTCATATGAGAAATTTGTCCGTTTTGCTAAAAATGCGAGAAAAAATCTCATATAGCAAGTATGGCAGGATCAATCCCGACGAGTGGGGGGAGGGGGACAAAATCCCCGGGGCCTGGGCACAAGGGGAGCCCGGCAGCTTTAGCTGAGAACTTTTTTTTAGAAGTTCGCCACAAGAGGGAGGACCTTTTTTTGTTTAGATTTCACAAAGAAAGGACTTTATTTTTTATAAAAATGCCTCGCTATTCCCTTTCGAAAATCTGCCATATAAGGGGCCCTTGCCAGTGTTTTGCCCCGGGACCCCATCATGGCTCTCGGCGGCCCTGGGCAGGGTTAAGCTAAATAACGTGTCAGTTTCCATTCTACATGATGATAAAGTGAATTTCATAAATACGTACACTTTATTTCGATAAATCATTGGCGTAGAATCAGATGCTAAGAAAATAATTTTGTTCCAAACTTTTTTAACTCCCATTTATAGTATGGGATTGGGACCTCCAGGACCTACCGATAAAGACGGAGAAGGGTCTACCTATCAATTTTTTTAATTGGCCGATTCCTTGAAGATCAAAAAAAATACCTATGCTTTTTCCGAGGATTTCTTCGCATTTGTTGTTCTCAAGGGTGGGCCCACTGCCTGAACGAGGGCCCACAGCTTGAACGAAGGCCTACCGGTCTTTGGACCGGAAGACCGACGGCCCAATCCGACACTGGTAAAAAGTAATAAAAAGTTTCGAGTTTCTACTTTCTAATAATAAAATAGCTGTTGAGAAATTGGCTATTATTTACTTGATAATTCCTAATATAAGTAAAAATTAGTAAAGTTAAAACAAAGAGGACACCTGTCTATGATATTCTCTTCGTTCATACGTCATTCCCTTCCCCACTCCTTCGTCAGTCTAACCAATATAATTTAAATAGGGAAATTACCAAGTGAAATATGAATATTTATTGCATTACTTTTAATTTCACTGTCCTTTAGCTGGATAAAAAACTGTTACGTATTGTAAACTGTTACGCCTATTTGTCTGTACATAACAGATTTGTATTCCACTAGAGGATACTAAAATCAAAAGTAATGCAATATTTCATACTTGGTACTTTCCCTATATGACAGTTGATGATATGATAGATATGTTTTTCCTTTGGAATAAAAACCGACATGTTCTTGGATTTTTTTCAAAACAAATTCTACTTCAAACTCAGATGCAGCCACTAAAGGCGTTTAATCAGACAACCATATTAATACATTATTTATTTTAGCTGGAAAATTTAATCGGCAAAAACTACTTTTTGAACACGTCAGCCAAGGAAGCCTTTAAAGCATACGTCAGGGCATACGACTCACATCATTTGAAAACTATTTTTGATGTTGGTACTTTAGATTTAGCAAAAGTTGCTCTTTCATTTGGTTTTAAAGTCCCTCCTGCAGTTGATTTGAAAGTATCAGCAAAAAAAGCTGAGCGACCAGATAAAAAAAGAACAGGTGGCGGTGGTTTTGGATTTTATAAAAATATGAATAGTATGGGGTCTAAAGAATTCAAGAAAAACACCGTTTACAGGCAACCAAAACCTAAAAACAGAGGTGGACCTGAAAGGAGGCAGTTTAGCAGATGAGAATTCTATTTTTGAATTTTGTATAAGCATAAAAACATGAATAAATTTGTTATTTTTTACAAGTGTTTTTTTTTTCAAGTATGCTGAAATAGTTAATATTATCTAGGACGAAAAGTTGAATTTTTCGTGTGACTACGAGGCGTCATACCTTCTTTTTTACTCGAATGTGCTTATATATATTAAAAAAACGCAGCATCGTAAAGCGGCAACAACCTTCCCATCTTAAACCACCTCTAATTCGAAAATTTAAATCTTAAAATGCAAATTTTTGTTTACGCCTTTATATCTGATAACTTTCCACCATGGAGTTAAAAGGCAGGGAGATGCTATAAGCGTCTTTTTCAAACAGTCAAAATGGTATCACTGGGCGTGGCTTATGTAGACTCAATATGGCCGATCCGCTAGAACCGGACTATTGGGAATGCAACTTAAATTTACATTTTTCTTTTTTTTTTTAGGAAATGTACGTTATATTTATTGTTTGTTCAAAAACGGTTGGTTGATTAAGTGTATAATAACTGATTTTCAGTAATTCCACTTATTAACAAAATAAGTGTCATGGAATAAAAAATGTGTGTTATATAGTATTTTATATTACAAAGTCTACAAATTTAATTTTGAAATATCATGGTTTAATGTAACCGTTGTTAGACCGTAACTGATCCGACATAAAATAATCAAACAGTTGTTAAATAGGTAGGTTACTATCACATTTTTTATTTTATTTTTAATGAGGTAAAACATCCTGTTTGTATATTTGTTAGCTGCAGCTTTAATTAACAGTACTCTATTACAAGGAAAGATGGGATGAAACCAGAAACTGCAGAGTTGCCAGGGAGCTTTTAAGTTATCCTGACAACACTACATCAAACAAATACATAACTAGACAGAATATGTGCCTGATCACAGGCATTCTGCCTAGTCATTAACAATTACAGAAGCATCTCCGTATCATGGGGCTGTCAACACTTTTTCAAAATTTAAATATTTCAGCGTTAATTCTGTCCTAGTCAGTTTTTTATTATTTTGCATAAAAATCATGACCAAGTGTACTAAACTTAATTATAAAAGATATAAATTGAAAAAAGAAAACGGAAGAAAAGGTTTGATTCAAGTTTTCACAAGTAAGTTTGAGGACCGTACTTAGTATTTTTTCATAATTCCTAATTTCTTGCTTGTTAAAATCCTATAGTACACTTTTTTCGGTAGTGCTCAACAAATATAGATGAACAGTTGTTTAAATGTAAGATAATCGATTTGTAGATTGTTAATTTTGACTATTCTTTAAGGTATGTACTCATTATTTTCATATACCTCCATGATTCACACACGGGTGGAGAGTAGATTCTTATTCCTACACGTGTGATATAGGGCACTTCCCATAAGACTAAATAGTGCGATACGTGTCACTTTCCTAAGTGGTCGTAGGAAAACTTGTTAATTAACATTGTTTTTATACCTAGATCCTAGATATTTATTTTTAATAAATTCAAAAAATTAATTTTAAAGTAACTACATTTTTTGTTTCTTTTTTTTTGTTAATATATATTTGATTATGATAATTCATGTGACATAAGCATGATTGCTACGTGAGTATTGAATTTTTGTAACAAAAGATAATAATATAATAGGTCTTAAAATTACCAAGTCATGGATGAGTTGCCAACAATGCTAAAAAACATCAAAAACCAAATTTTAAGTTTTTATGACAAACGAAACGAATACAACTTGTAAAATAACATGTTAGTTACCTACTTATATTTAAATTAATATTCGTAACTAAGTAATCAAGTAATCATTTTTCAATGTTTTCATCTAATAAATTGGTTCTCTTATTCGCATAAATTAGGCCAGCGACACCGAAGAGCTGTTTGGCACACAGCAAAGAAGTTTGTATGCACTGTGCAGGAATGGTACGCGAGATGTTCGTCATTGTGCCGCACGCCGTCAAGCGTGATGCGTAAACTTTTGATAGTAGTTTCGGCCAGATTTCCGCCGATATCAAAACTATATCCGAAACTCTTAGTTTAGACCGTAAGGGCACTTGGGCACGTGCCCTAGTATAATAAACAAAAAAAAAATAACTTACATATTTTATATTTTCCTCAATGCCTATTATTATTTTATCTAATATTCAGCGCAAACCTCGTTGGCACGACACTGAACGACCGGGCGTTGAGCGACGTTCCGAGAATTCCGAAAGAAGATGGGCACAGGGCACAGTAAATGTGTGCCTCTGTTGTTTTCTCTCTCATTATGAAGCGAAAAACAAGGACAACGACAATATCGCTTAGCAAGAGATGAACACATGCGATGGATTATACGTCACAAGCGGCGCTGTCCTAGACCAGATATGAATGTACGCAGAGGCATCTTTACCGGCTCCCTCACAAAGGTGCGCGTTTGTTGGACCATGATAATAATTTATTTATTGTGATTACGAAAAAACGTTAGTTGGACCATTGGAATAGTTAAGAAATAAAACTACAAAGAAAAATAACTTTTTTTTATAAAGCAGTCAAAAATATGATGAAAAAAAATCAATAATATTTATAAATGGGACAAAATTTTTATTTTTTTCGAGGATTTCAAATATCTGATTGCATATTTAAGAGTATAAAAAATTCTGAGTCTTATAAATAATTTAATGGTATACATTGTCGCAAATTGTTGGCAAGGATGACCAAATTCTATTTTGCTCATCTCAAAAAGGTATGCGTTAGAAATTCCAGGTTTAGTTGACAAACTATCAAATAGAGATATAAATATTTTTTCTAATTTGAATATATAAAAGAGAAATTTTTCGCTGGGAGATTTTAAATTGCCAAACACCTTTTCATCAGAGTCGTATGCTTTAAAATGCGTTAACAAGTTAGAATTGTTAAGTAAATTGCATTCTTCTGAGAAATTTACGCAAATTTCGCAAAAGTGGATATGTAATGATTTTTTGATTAAATAGCCACATACATAGTTATACGCATTTTGAGTGGTCACATTTAGCTCCTTGTGGTCACATTCAGAAATCGTTATTGCCCCAACTATATTTTGAAATATATTTAATTTTCATTAAGCGGAGAACTTGTTTTCCTAAGGGAAAAACGAATCCCGGGATTCCTTTCCAGTGTGTGCCCCACTGCCGCTAGTGCTCACGAGCCGCCACTGTCGAAACCTAATCTTTGGTCGGACACTAACTTTAGTTAATATTTCTGCTATTCATTTTATACTATTTTCCACTTTTCCTGAACAATAGTGTAAGTAGATACGTAGGTAATCATCTTCATTCTTCATCTTTAATAATAAAAAATAAGTTCTTGTTCACGATTGTTCATCTTATTCTATATTGTATTTAATCAATAAATTAATGAAAAACATTATCGTTATTAATGTTATTTTACCTTTATCATCCAGTGAAAGTGTTTGTTAATGGAATCACAATGATTTTTAATTTCGATAAAATATCATCCGTAAATTACTATACAAATTATTCAATAAGACACATAAAAAATCTGAAACCTCTATAACCAGAGTTTCCGGTATCACATTTTTTTGATGAAGTTATTTTGTGGTCGTATGGGCCCAGGCCACAGAAGTATTCTTTTTCTACACCCGTATTATAATAATGCACTTATATGCCCATAATCCGTTTCATAATGATACCCATTATGATACAGATTTTTCATTACGATACAGATTTTTAATCAATAGAAACCTACAATTTTTCAATCAAGCATGCTGTTTGACGTTTGTCCTAGGTTCCTATGTAATTATTTTAGTTGTCAAAACGTATTAAATTTTCGTAGGTAGCTAAACTTCGATAATTATAATATTAAAATGTCTGATATTAGCGATATAGAAGACTCCTCCACACATATCGGAGAAAGCAGAAAATACAGTACAAAATATTTTACCGCAAAAATCTAGGGAAATACCAATACCTGAAGTAATACCATTAATTACAATTTTGTAGAATTTTTTATAGAAATACGAGTAATTACTGTTATTGTGTTCAATATAAATATAATATTTATAGGTCTTAATTATTTATCGGGTGTAGAAAAAATAGCGTATGCAACTCTCATGTAATGGTTATTACATGATCGTTGCATAATATACTATTAAACTTCTGTCACAGCTTATACAATACAGCTCCACAACTCCGTGTCGGCGTCTTTGATCTGGCGGTCGAGAACCAAGCAAGACGGAATGGTGCTATCTCTGTTAGATTAAAGGGAAAAGTCGGGCCCGGATTAAGCAATTTTTTTATTATTGAAAAAATTGAAAACCTTGACGTAATAAGGTTGGTTACATGCAAAGAGGTTAGAAAGGGTAGAGGTAACATAGGAAGCATTTGTCGCTGCGCAAATTTTGCCAAAACCGAAAAACTGGGTGGAAGGAGTAGGGAGATGTTCTGTGCCGGACTTAAATATTTGTATTGTAGTACCTAATTTTGGTAGGTAACTAAAAGATGAAACATTATGAGACGTTTTTTTGACTTTATTTGTTAGCACGATTCATGTATCAATATATAACTAGCTAAGGGCCGATTCCACCGTTGTGTCAAACGAAGTTTAAATTATTAAACGAAGATTAAAATGACATTGTTAATGTAAAAATGTCATTTTAAACTCCATTTAGTAATTTAAACTTCGTTTTTGTTAATATAAAAATATAATTTTAAGCTTCGTTTAACAAAACGGTGAAATGGACCATAAGTAAAAGTTTATAAAATTATTGCAACAAAATAGCTGTTGAGACAAAAAGTTATCGAAATAGCCAAAGTACTTTTTGCTCGTTTTACACAGAAGATTTTTTCTACGATCACACCAAAATAAAATAAATAATTAAATTTTATTAGAAATGGCTTACTTTTTCGTTCGTGATAATATTTTGAGTTTATTTGACATAAGCCTTCTCTTCAAAGAGAAAAAAATGAAAAAAAAATTCACCATCATTCTTCTGTAGGTACTTCCAATCAAATATTTTAGAAAATTGTTGTATTTGATTGCCCTACGACGTTTTTTTTTTTCAATAGTAATAATAAAAATAAGGGACATGTGCAGTGTTGCCGGTCTAACTTTTGACATTACCCGCGAGAAATTTGAAAAAAAAAACATTTTTACCCATTATTCTTAAAGGAGTACGTCAAAATTTTACCCCCAACATTTCTGGGCAGTTTTCAATAACGGTGTTATTCTAAATATAAAACGCAATTTACAGCTTTTCTTTTTTTGTTTTCTTTTTTGTTGTTGAACGTAATGTCATATTTTCAAATATGAAATGTCACTATTCATTGCCTTTTTTTCGATATTTTGTTTTTTGGATTTTTTGATTTTTCGATTACTCGATTTCTCGACTTCTCATTTTCTCGATTTCACGATTTTTCAACTTAAAAACCAAAAAAGAGGCAGTTTTATTTATTTTCATTTCGTAACTGGTGACAATCAACTTTTCGTAATCAGTTGCATAATGTTCTACTTTATGCAACTGTTCTACTTTATGCAACTGGTTGCATAAAGTAGATCGTTTCGACACTCGCTGCGATTACAAAATATATTACTTTTTCTACACCCGTATTATAATAATGCACTTATATGCCCATAATCCGTTTCATAATGATACCCATTATGATACAGATTTTTCATTACGATACAGATTTTTAATCAATAGAAACCTACAATTTTTCAATCAAGCATGCTGTTTGACGTTTGTCCTAGGTTCCTATGTAATTATTTTAGTTGTCAAAACGTATTAAATTTTCGTAGGTAGCTAAACTTCGATAATTATAATATTAAAATGTCTGATATTAGCGATATAGAAGACTCCTCCACACATATCGGAGAAAGCAGAAAATACAGTACAAAATATTTTACCGCAAAAATCTAGGGAAATACCAATACCTGAAGTAATACCATTAATTACAATTTTGTAGAATTTTTTATAGAAATACGAGTAATTACTGTTATTGTGTTCAATACCAATATAAATATAATATTTATAGGTCTTGATTATTTATCGGGTGTAGAAAAAATAGCGTATGCAACTCTCATGTAATGGTTATTAAAACACTCGCATAAACCATACGAAACTCGCCTTTGGCTCGTTTCGTATCCCGGTTAATGCTCGTGTATTAATAACCATCATTACATGATCGTTGCATAATATACTATTATGTGTCAAAATTAGAGAAAATAACAGAATGTAAATTAAATGGATAGATCCCATATTATTATAGAGCAGTGTTTCTCAAACTTTTTTGACGACGGAACCTTTTTGAAAAGCGAAATATTTGACGGAGCCCTAAACACATAAAACCACAAAATATAAAAAAATTATTTTAATTTTTTTTTTATTTTGACTTTCAATAGGTAAACATGATAAAAAATCGGCTTTATATTATGCTCCGATTTCACATATTCAATTTTATAATTGTAATTTGACAATATTACTGCCCATCTACGTAGTCTGTTGGCTGAAAATTGGGGTATACATTTAGCTGGGTTAAAAATAGTTACCAGAGGTAAGTGATCTGTAACTAGCATAAAGAAGTCCATATAAATATTCATTAAATTTATTTAAGCCAAAAATTATTGCAAGGACCTCTCTTTCAATTTGGGAATATTTTTGTTCGGACTTTGATAAGGTACGCGAAGCAGAAGCTATAATTTCTCAATGTTTTTTTTTTAAAACATGATATATCATGGCACTTATTCCCACATTTGATGCATCTACGAATAATTTGATCGGCAACTCAGGCTGAAAATGCACAAGAACATCATTTGTTGTTAATTTATTTTTGATTTATTCCAAAGATTCCTTGCAAGAATTTTCACAATCTATTTCACCCATAAAAAATAAAATAAAAAGAAGCTCCTAAAAAAATATTATATCCTCCTTCCTCTTAGTGACTTAAAATACTTCTCAAAAAATGTCCTCTAGCCAGGTCCCTCCATTTTGTGGCGCTAGTACTGTTTTTTTTTATTGTGATTATTTTCTTCGCGGAGCCCTCACAAAGGCTTTGCGGAGCCCCAGGGCTCCGCGGAGCACACTTTGAGTAACACTGTTATAGAGAATTACTAAATAGTTTTAAGAAAACTATTGGCAATGAAATTGATATTTTTGTATTTGATTGTATGTTTCTCTTTTTACTTCCTAAAAAAAGATTCCCCATGAAACAAGAAATAGTAAACAGTTTATAATAATAACCTTTATTGGCTACTTATAACATGTACCAATGACCAAGTCCGATTCTGTTTATTTTAAATCAACAAATATGGACGACGACAGAAGCCTTAAAAATTAAATATCTCACCGAAATAAATGTAAGTTTCTTTTATCTCAGTCACATTTAGCAGGTTTATTATAAATAAAGCTTTTTACAACACATCTTGGCATTTTCAACGTTAATTTCCAAAATTTAAGTCACTAAAATACCAAATTAATTCTCGTTGACACATTAAATTTGGATGGACAACGCTCTGACATGTGATGTTCTCAACTGTGATTGGTGGGTGTGTATAATTTCGAAATGGGATTATGCGCAGTGTCTTATGTTCCATCTAAGGTTTGTATAATCTAAGGTTACATGCCATGTTAAGTAAGTTTTGGGAAATTAAATTTTTAATTTGTTTTAAATCTGTCAAATATAATTAAAAAAATTATTTAAATATAAATATTACGAAAAATAGCACATCTTTCGGATTAGAGGTAAAATAATTTGTATGTGGCTAGTAAAATCCTCGTTAACAAATGTTTTGAGCTAAAACAGTCACTTCACGACAAATTGTGACTTGGATCCTTTTTACACCAAGGGCTTCAATTGTTAAAGAAATGTGTCACGCTCGTGGATGCAAATCAAGTGGTACCCCTTGTATCTGGCAAGTGTTACTCTTCGCGCAAAGGGTTTATACCTAGATGAACGAATGCTTCGACTGAGGTCTGGGAACTCTATGGTATTTTGGAATTATAAAGAATTTGTGCTTTTATTTTAACAATATTGGTTATATTTAGATGTATTCTTATTAATTGAAATACAGTTTTGTAGAAGTAATACTTTAACAGTTTTTATTAATATAATATATTCAATTTTTATCTGACCATACCGAAGTAGGGAATTTTGAAACTTTATAGTAATGTGAAATTTGAATTACAATATTACACGATATTACATAATTAGTACTTATTTTAGGTAGGTACTAAATTTGTACTTGGAGAAAGTAATATCGATTTTTACAAGAAAACTTGAAAAGTAATTTTATTTAGTTCTTATTTCTGATGTAAAACTTAAACCAAGAAAACAAATAAATTGTAGTTTGTTCAACAAGGGTGGATATGATAGCCATATCACACAAAGACGAAGTTTGAGCACGACGTCGTAGGCGGAGTACTCAATCGTCTGATTGTGATATGATCAATCCACTCGATATGGTCAGTATATTTTTTCTACGACCCACTAACGAAAATCTACAAATTTAAAAAATTATTTTAGGTTATTTAGACAAAATAACTAATTTTAAAATAATTTATCGAAACTTATAGGATTTTAGTTTTAATACTCGTAATTAAATTAGTATCATATAGATTGATTGAAATTTATTTTTTTTTCATTTTTTAAGTGTTTTCACTACCTAAAATGGATATGAAATATATTCATTTAGTTGAGCATACTTTTTCGTTTTTTAGTCTATGCGTAGATTAGCTAATATTTATGTGGGCGTAGAAAAATTATTTTGAACAGGGTCAAATATACTACTTAAGGTTTATTTGACACGGATATCAATTCTTTGAAGGTTTAAATGCACAGTGTTTGCAAATCGTTTTATGCTTCAGGTCTGCATCATTCTTTAATTTCAAAAAAAAATTAATTGTTTGGCAACACTGTAATATTTTTTAATACATTCTACGGTTAAATACAGTATTACCAAACCATTCTAAAAATAAAATAAAGGGTGTCCCATTTAAAAAACATACATTTTGATTTGTTAGGCAAAAATATTTTTAAAACATGTATTTTTCAAATCCATATAACTTATATTTAAAACTTTTTTGCGTGTCTACAACACAAATTGAAATATTGAACAATTATACACTAATGGGACACCCTGTATAAATTATATAATTAACAAAAATAATTTCTTATAATGTGGTACTTTCCGGTTTGGCTCCTTGGAAAAGCGAAAGAATATTTTCTTGCAGGTATAACCCTTATTAAAACAGCTTTTGACTGCACAAAGAGAATGATGTCTTTTTTTTCACTCATTCTACTCACAGCTAAAGAGTCATCAAAATAATAACAGTACCTTTAACTTAACACAACAGAGAGCTCAAACAAAATCAACGAAATTATAGGCTCACCGAAATTATGCAATTAACGCA
Organism: Psylliodes chrysocephalus; assembly: GCA_927349885.1. Classification (NCBI taxonomy): domain Eukaryota; kingdom Metazoa; phylum Arthropoda; class Insecta; order Coleoptera; family Chrysomelidae; genus Psylliodes; species Psylliodes chrysocephalus. Next base: position 27,618,434 of record OV651815.1, on the reverse strand, counting down.
CGGCTCAATACCTTACCTAAGTACGCTTCTGAACGCCAAAGCCGTCTTTTCCGCCCGAAGGCGGAGCTTAAGCGATGCGCGACGGAATCGACGCAAACCGTTGCCGCCAAAGAGAGTGTTTTAGCTGTATTGTATAAGCTGTGCATAGGTGTCTTACTGAATTGGTTAAAATAGAATAGAGTTATTTTAAATGATTGGTTTTTGTTAGAGGTGGTCGATATATCAATACCGGTTACTTTTCACCGGTGATTTGAAAATCACTGGCGCTACCGGTGATTGAGTTTTATTGTTGACAGGAATGACAGGTACTTACCATTGATTTTAACTCAGTCAGTGAAACGCGTTTAACGATAATTTTTATTCGTTGAAATGGTGAATCTGTGCGGGCGCTATTCACCAATAACCATAGCATTTAAAAAAATCGCCTGGATCGTGATCTCTTGATCTTACCACCGTAATTAGCGACCATCGACGAAGTGTTAAATATTTTATTTATGTATTTATTTTGGGATGAAGTTTTTTGTTCTCCGCTTGGGTATTTTTCGCTGTCATATTCATTTGCTTACGCCCGTATGCACCGTACACGTTTAATCCAGATCAAGGGTTTAATCGCGTTTAGTACCATTTTTAACTATGGTACTAAACGCGATTAAGCCGTTGATCTGGATTAAACGTGTACGGTGCATACGGGCCTTAGATATTAATAAGTAAATACAGTTTTGAGAATGTCTCGACAATTAAAATTAAAGAGGATAAAGTTTAGTGGAATTTTGAACTTTGTATCCCTATTTTTAACGTGACATTTATCAAAAAAGTTTTCTTTTAAAACTACAAATTCAAATTAAAAGAAACATATGAAATCAAATCATCCTGTGTCCTTGGAAAAAAACACCAGTAACAAGTCGCAAAAAATTTGAGACAACTAAAACTTTTTTACTTTTAGGGAAAGAAGATATGTATAATATATTAAAAATATTCTTTCAAATCACAAAATATCTATATAAATTCCAAAACATGAAAACAAACATTAAAATATTAAAAAATATATGCGTTTATTTATATTGTTCTTTTATGAAAACAATTATTGATTTAAAAATTAATAATTTATATTGTATTGTGACGTCCCGACCCCCTGTCTCTGGGTTATTTGTTTTTATTCGTTGTTTTACTCTTTGAATGTTATTATTTACCTCACAAGTTTATTTTATTTTAAATTCTATACTTACTGTATTTGGCCTTTTTCCTCTAGTAGTAAAAATGATCGTCTAGTTAATTAATTGATCATTTATATACCCACGTTGTGATAATGTTAATTAAGGTAAACCAGAATTCGATGCAAAGTTGCAAATTGATAAATAAAACATACAAACTCATATTTAAACTCTTTTTTATTTTTCATACTTTAAATGTGATGCAATAATTAGCAAATTATATTACAATTGTTACTATTTACTGAGATCTCACTTGAGTCCCGTTCAAACGCAGACCATATTAATTTGCTATCAATATATATTTTACTTAGGTTGATGACCAACAGAGTTAACGAACAGCGTCAATTCGCCAGTTGATTAACTATAGTGTTGTTGTTTATATTCTGATTTAGGTTGATGACCAACAGAGTTAACGAACATCGCCAATTCGCCAGTTGGTTAACTATTGTGTTGTTTATATTCTTATCTAAGTTGATGACCAATGAAGTTAACGAACAGCGCCAATTCGCCAGTTGATTAACTATTGAGTTGATATTAATTTGATTTTATTCGAGATATATACAGGTTGCACCCTCTTAGGTAAATATTTCGATGATTATAGAGGTGATGATCAACGGAAGTAACGAACAGCGCCAATTCGCCAGTTAATTACCTTATTATGTTGATTTCACATATACTTTGTTTCAAACCTAGTAGAACGGGTTGCTTAGCGTATAGGTGTCCCCCCTTGAGCAAACGAACAGCGTATTCGCCTATTACAATTTTACAATCTTGGTTTGTACAATTTATCCAAGATAGCACATTCCTGTATATCTCTAAAATATTGATTTTTATAATTTCTATTAAAAAGACTTAATACAACCCTGTATATGTTTTAATATTGATTATTATAATTTCTATTGAAATAACTTAATACAACCCTGTACATTTTTTAATATTGATTTTTATTTCTATTAGAATACTCAAAATTTCACCCATCGAAACAGATGTTTATCCTTACTGTCTTTCGGGGTGTATGACCTGTAGGCCATGTGGTTTATTGGTTAAATTGATAATATTTTGTAGCAAATGTCAAGCCGCCCTTAAACGAAACCCCGGTGGTATCTCAAAGAAGTTACATAAATCTTTTGACTCACCATTGAAAATACAGACATTAGATTATGTACTAATTTCATCTAGCGTTGTGACGGAGTCGATTTAGGTACGTCGCAGCGTTGAGCGTCGAGGCGCCTAGCGTTGTGGTGAAAAGGAAGGTATTTAATACGGTACTGTATTGAAACAGATATACAGTAGAATTATGTAGGTGGTGCGGGACGTGATATTATGAAGGAAATATTTATGGACGGCAAGCGTCGGAAATAAGGCGTGGGATGTTGAGCGTCGAAATCCCAGACAACACACCAAATCCCAGAGGTATCCACAGAATATCTTTTGTGGATATCCAATATATCCACAGGATATCAGAACTATTCCGTGGATCTAATATGGATATTCAAATGTCCGTCTATATCCAGAATATAGAAGATATCCTAATGGATATTTAGCAAAATATCTAATGGGTATCTTCCAGAAAATACAAGAAATCACAGAGATATCCACAGAATATATTTTGTGGATATTCAATATATCCAATATGGATATCCAACCAAATGTCCGTCTATATCCCAGGATATAGAAGATATTCGGATATTCAGCAAAATATTTTATGGGTATCTTTAGTAGAGGTTCATAAGTAACCAATGATTATTGAATAACGTCGAAAGAAAATAGCAGAGATAAAAAATATTTTCAACAGTCAAAATATTTTCAACACTCTGCCTTTGATTTTGCCCACTAAGGAGAAAGTCATCCTTATTAGGACTCTTCAGCAATAAATGAAAATTCTCGACTCCAGTCTCTGTGAGTGATTAGGACACAAATTTCGATCGAACTCAATTACGGCGGGTCGAGCATGAGAAGATGCGATAGTGGTATCCCATCTATATTTAGTAAGCAGAATCAAATAACATCTAGTGGACATTCACGATGGTTTGCGTTCGCGCCTAAACTTTGATATATTTAGTGGATGTTCATGGGATATTGAATACACCTTAAAAAAATGAATTTTAAATATCTGAACGGTACTATTAGCCACAATGGCGTAATTTTTTAATAATTTGCTATATAATTACTATTATTTATGGACATTTGCATGTCTATAAATTACATTTCATGGATATAAAATAGACATCTACCATGGACTGGACATTCAGTGGATATTGGGATGTTCAGTAGATATCCAAAGGATTTGGTGTGCTGTCTGGGATGAGTGTACGGTAGGAAATACTTAGATGGTGAGGAATGTGACAGCGTTCGAGACGTAGGGTGTAGGACGGCAGGACGTTGGGCGTCGAGACGCTGACACCTTCGGGGATGGGAGGTATTGTAGGATAGACGTCGTTTAGGAAGAGCGTTTTAGGAAAGGTACTGAGTACTGAACTTGAAATATAACTGGATACAAATAATAAATGCTTGCACATCAAATAATAAAATTAAGTGCATGCACATCAAATAATTAAAAATGAATCCATGCACATCAAATAATTAAAAATGAATGAATCCGAGCTCATTTGGGTCTGGCTTTTTATAATAAAGTTTTAATGGCTTTTGTGACGTCTCTATGTCTTTAGTTCCCAGCGAAATACTGTGGGTGCAGGGGGTGGGTTATTTATTATGTGACTTGAAAGCTTTATGTATCGAAATATTGTCGAAATCGGTCTTAACATCGAAACTAGCAAGATAAGCGAGTTAAGTGTTTTAATGATAATTACTTCGTGAAAGAAATACGTTTTCTTGGGCTGGCTCTCAGAGACACGTGCACGAAAATTTGCACGTGGTTATAGATATTATTTATTAGGTGTCTTAAATACAATTTAATTATCTGGGAGATTTTTCGTTAAATGAAGGATTTTGAATTTAATAAGAATGCAATATTTTATTTAATAAATGGAATTAATAAATTATTAAGGTACCTGCATGGGTGCGGTAGGTTACAATATCTGTAATATTTTTCATCGATATGCACGCTTTAGATTTCTGAACCGTATTCACAGTCGATAGGAATTTATATCGATATCACAGTCTCATGAACTTATACGTATATCGTAAAATCACCGATCACTGCTAAGAATCACGGTGATTTTTAAATCACCGGCTCTCACCATCTCTAGTTTTTATTGAAAATAATAAATTTATTAATTTTCAATAGTAAGACGATCTAAATTAGACGATTATTTTTAATTTGGCCGAAAATTTGATTTTTAAATACTATAGTCAGAAATCAGTTTCGAATTTAACTCTTGGTCTATATTATATACGCTTTTTATACACAGTGACACATCATCCTAAATAAATAAACTATTTGAAAATTCATTCAAGAATAGAAAATAAATTAGCTATATTATGCTATTCTATCATCAGCAGTATTATCATCTCTCATCTCCCCCGTAAACAATTATATTTAGATATATTATCCAATAAAGAAAAAATATTGGAAATAAGCGTTTTTCATTAAATAGATACTTTTAATACTATTACTCTTTTTTATTTTAATTTTAATAATTTGGAGTGTAGAATTTAGACAAAAATGTATTTACTAAAACATGAATACAAATAAGGAAGATGTCTAGCGACCAAGGTAAGTTTACTTAAATCAGCTTATTTTGGTCCAAGGAATATTTGGTATGTATTTGTTAAGACCTTTTACAGACACCCTGTAGAACCTGCCTCTCAACTGTGCCGAAGTCACTAAATTTTAATTAAATATAAAAATGTATATTTTAATTAATTTCCGCCGGGGAACGTTTCAAAGAGCCCTCCTCACCCCCGTATTTTGGTATCCTAGTAATTCCCGATTTTGAACATCTGAGAGAACTCTCGTAGTTTAAAATATTCTCGTATGTACCGTAATTCATATTCGGATTAAAAGTTTCAATTTTATGCAAATTATCTAGGTTGATTTGCCAAGGTATCGGAAGAGCATTTTTTATTTCGTCAGTTGTAAACAGTCCAAAACTGGAGATGGTTTCTCCCACTCTGGAATTGTGCAAAAGGGATTAAATAGGAATGAGAAAACAAATTTCGGCCCTTGTTTCCTGACCACCGTAGCTGTCTTTTAGTTTCTGCACTCCGAAGATCTTCACTGAAATAGTGATAAAAAGTTAGTGAACCGTTTAAGTTATTTTGTATTTTCGATTATAAAACAAGATAGGCCTTCTTCTTTTTTTTTTTTCGATACGACATTACTGGCTCCATCCCGCCGTCTCATTAGTAATAAATAAAAACTTAAATTTTCGCAAATTAGCGTTGTCAAACCTCCCTAAGTCGAGCTAACTGTGAATCTCCCGAACAAGCTCTGATTTAGGAAGTTTTGCAACACGCAGTCCTGCCTGGTATTTCTAATAACCACGAGTGTATCACAGTTAACGCGAAAAAATCCCGTCGATTCTCCAAACCGACCTGCGGAGCACCTGGGTTCCTTCGAAGCCAGAGAATCGCGGGGCCGTTGCATCAGTCACCGCGATCTGTTTATTTTCTAATTGATTTGTAAAGCCATAGCCGACGTCGTGACCCTCGCCTTGCCTACGAGGTAAACGAATTATCTGCAGACAGTGAGCCCCAAAATTTTCTTTTAAATATTTTTAGTCTCTGTATTATTTAACCACTGTATTGAAATAATTTTATTTATTGGTAAATTCATTTTCAGGAGCGTCGTAAACGTCCGTATTAAATATTTATTTTAAATATTATAATTTAGTGACTACCTCGTTAGCAGTGACCGCCTGGAGGTACTTTTAACTCTACCGGCTCTACCGAGTTTATCTTGAGTGCACTCTGGTGTAATAGGCCATTTGGTGGGCTCCTACCACCCCGATGAAAAATGCTCAGTTGAAGTAATTCTTAGAATATATATAGTCAGGAAGGAGGTATCCTAAACGACCCTGGAATCGCGATGGTATCTAATTTTGACAGTGAACTAGACGAATATGGCGACAAATGTTTCCGGTCTACCAGTGACATACTGTCATAAAGGGGCGTAGAAAAGAAAATAATAAATTATAATTTGCATATTATCTAAATTTACCGATTTCTCTCATTTTAACGAATTGCTATTTTCTTGCGAGAAGTTTGCATTTTTTTTATTAACCTTCATTATGTGAATAAATTTTACTTTAAAATTGCATGTTGGGTGGGATAAATATAGGAAAATATTTTTGGGATAATTTATAGAGGGATTTGAAAAATCAAAGCAATAATGTATTAAAAAAAAAATTAACTTTTTACGTCTTTATTATGACAATGTCTTTATTAATCTACATTTCACAAATAATTAAAGTTTGAAAAATAAATATGTTTTGTAGATATGCGTTAAAAAAATTTAATATCCTATATTTATATTTAGGTCAAACACCGGTGTGATATTTCTTTCTTAGATGTTTTTGTTGGAGTACATATAAAACTTCCTAATATCGAAGAGAATTACTGATCATTTTATTACATAATATTATTAGTAATATTTTTTGCAGGACAATTTTGCGCAAGCAGGTAAAACACCTTTCCAAGAAAGGATCCTATAACGTAATGATGATTCTATGAGAGCAAAATGAATTATTTTTAAATGTACATTCAACGCATTATTTGTATGCTTAGTCCAGTTATGATGAGAGTCAATTTGTACTCTAAGGTATTTGATATCATTTGTAATACTTATATGAAACTACTGAACGTTACCTTTTATTGTTTCTATAGGAAGAGGCCATCTTGTTGTAACTGTATAATGGAACAACATAAGTTTTATCAAAGGTTTGTAAGTTTTTATAATTAAACCATTCGAAAATTTTTATAAGATCTGTTTCTATTAATAATTTTAATCAATTCCAGTTCTCTGCATTTTACAGAATAACTGTGTCGTCTGAAAAACTTACAATATTTCCATCTGTATTTAAACGACAAATTATTTAAAATAAAATTAAACAAGATAGGACCAAGACAGTGTCTTGAGGCATGCGATATGCTACTTATTTCCTTACTTGAGATATTATTAATTCTATTTATGTTCGTTTTTGTAAATAACTTTGTAATAAATTATATACATACAATAAACTTCTATTATACGAAAAAAACGCCACATAATATATTTAGTAAAGAATTTTTTTACTTATATACTTCAACCGGACCACTTTTATTGTTGGAACAGCTGTTGGTAGAAGTCTTATTCTTGGTTTTGAGGTTCGATCAAAACAATCTGCTTTAAAATAGCGTGAACACAAAAAATTAAGATATTTTGGCTCACAATTTGTTTGTTACATGAACTCAAGCCATAACTTTGTTTTCTGAGAATCTTTAGGAAATCTGAAAATTGTCTACCTAGGATTAATTTATATAATTTGTAAATCTAGAATCTTTAAGAAATCTGAAAATTGTTTACTTGCAACCAATTTATAAATCTAAATTGAACAATAATTTATTCATTTTAACAACCACATAAATATCTTAAAATTGCATAAAAGAATTGTTTAAATAAAAGTATGTATACCCTATAAACCATGAGACTACGCCTATGAGCACAGTTGATCGCAGACGCACTTACCTTGTTTGTTTATAAATTTAAAACATTAAAAATTTTAAAAATCTTTAATGTGGTTGAAAATTGAGAGAACAAAATACTTGCTAATGAAATGTAGATTATTTCTTTCTACTTTTAGCTGAGCTGCTATATCCACAAGACGAACAACTGACCATATTGTCTTGTTTGTCTTTTAACGCGGAAAATTTAAAATTAACAGTAATACTAAATAAATACTAAAACATTAACACTTTTTAAAAATGTTTACAAAACATACGCTTGATAAAAGTTTAAATTAAAACATAAAACATCCAAATTATTAACAAATTTTAATCACTAAAATTATAAACCAATTTTAGAAACCATATGATGATGAGTCATCCATAGTACAATATGGCTACCACTATGAACCACTTCTGTCAGATCTACTAGATTAATGCGAACATGGCATGCTCCTTTCTGACTATATAGTAATTCTATGCACCCGCTGCATCTACTCTCGTGGGATGAGTGATAGGTCAAAAAGTTGTACACCTATCAAATTGCCGTAATTCCTTAAAGTTATCTCGACATTCCTCTGCAATTCCGTAGCAATTCCCGTAATTCTCCGGCAATTGCTATAAACCTCTAAATTAATCACTAAGTTTACCCCGCGGATTAGCCCTTGGGAATGCTGGTCCTTTTCTGTGTATCCCAAAATTTATTTTCTAATTGTTTTTGGAAATCTATATGTAGTATGGCGTCGCAACGATCACGCGTAGTATTTAAGAAAGTAGATTTTATTTTGTTTCATAAATTTGGTTGTAGAACCCCTCTCCTAACAATAAAGTTCGTTGTATGTCTTCATATCTGGCCAATGCCAATGCAAATAAGATAAAGTCGGTAAGGACGGGCCTGCATGTAAACATATCCTTATTAGCATTTAAATCAATAAACCAGTACAAAATTTATGTTAATCGCCAATACTAATGACACCTAAATGCTATTTATTTATCAAATATAGTGAAGTTTTCCCATTTTAGAAAGTTCGAATTTATCAACCTTATTTTAATCTGTGGGCAGTTTATCGATTACAACAAATTACAAATTACGTTTGTGAGCGAAAAAATGTATAAATTATGAAATAATATGATATATACCTACTTACTTTTTGCTTATTATGGTCGCCTATTAATTAGATAGATATGATGTATGGCACATAGTACCGCTGCTTTTGTGTCCATGGCGCCCCACATAATTCACTTTTAGAAAAAATATAATGTGTTGAAAATTTAAGAATTGTTTAATACCCACATAAAATACAGGGTGATCAGTGATGGTCATCTACCTCCAGACCCAATTTTTATTCGGGAATTGTATAACATTAAACAACTACGTCCAGGACTATATTGCTCATCCTGATATTGATTTGTAGTGTTATGTTGCGTATTCGCGACTTTTTCTCTGTCGATAAAACAAACCCTTTGATTTTATATTTATCTAATAGTCTATCACCGGTTTTGCCTTATTTGGTGCTCTTTAGGCACTACAGTCAGCTCGATTGTTTAATGGTAAGAGGAGTGGAGAAAACTTGCTTATCTGCATTAGTAAGTCAGTATTAGAGATATTTAAAACATTTGTGTTTATAGATTAACTGCTTCTGTCTTTCTGTGAGGTTTTTTAGTAACAAAATCGTACTGTGCTTATTATATTTTCATTCTACAGTAATTTAGTGCTTATAGGTATGTTTTGAATATGCAGTTAGAAAATAATGGGACACAATGTAATTACATATATAGTCACTCTAAATAAATTAAACTTGTTAAAAGTGTTTTATTTTTCACCAAATTTTATTTTTCACTTAAATCAATTGACATTTTCCATTTTTCAACATTTTAGCTACAATTAGAATTCACTAAACTTATTGTTTGTTCTAGTTGTAAGTAAAAGTTGTAAAATATGAAAATGTGACTTCGAGTTGCTTCAAATATCATAAATTATAAATCCCGCCACTTTTTAAATCGCTTTACTTAGTAGTGTCCTACTTTATCGACTATTACTGACGGGCTTAGTTCAACCGTAAGCTCTTAGCGTGCCTTGTTATCAACTAAAGGGTGTATCTTATAGTGGTATCCGAAGTTTTTTTTAAATAATTTGACAAACAGTGAATTTTTTGTAATAAATGTTTTTTTATTGAAATTAGATCCATTACAATTTATTTGGTCACTTTTTGAAGATGACATCGGCCAAGTGGCCACCTCCGGACGCCACACACAAATCGGCCCGTTTTTCGGCATTTTCCATCACTTTTTGGAGTGTTTCGGGTTGAATGGCAGCGATTTCTCGGCTTATGTTGGCCTTAAGTTGTTTGAGAGTGGCTGGATTATCGGCATAAATCTTTCCCTTCAGGTATCCCCACAGGAAAAAGTCAGATGCGGTCAAATCTGGTGAATGAGCCGGCCAGTTGAAATTGCGTATTTCTATATCAATCGATTCGGGAACATGGCACGCAATAAATTCATTGTTCCATCTATATAATTTGTATAAATGAAATGATATTTTCAGAAGCGGCGTAGCTCAGTGCTACACTTTCGATACAAAGGAAAAAACCGATTTGACTGTGATTCGACTCTGTCAGTTTGTGGTAGATGAATTTTTTTTTTTTTCAGTTTGTACCATTCTTATGTCTGAGAAAGGTGGAAGTTTTCCAGTGAATACTACAATGCTAAAAGTTTAGTGAATTTATAATGTCTAGCAAGGCAAACTTAACAAACACAGATTGGATTTTAATATTGATCTGCTTTTTAGTTTGAATAAGCGATTAAATTATTTTCAGATTCATCTAAGAAGGCAAATATGGCCAAATCAAGAAAAAACTGACTGCTGTCAAACCAGGCATGGTTGAAGAGAGTGAAGTAGAGGAGAGACGGGATGAATTTGATAAAAAAGTTTTAATAATTTTATTATTTATAGCTTATTTGCTTCCAAACAAAAATTTTTGAAATTATTCATTATTTTCACTAATTTCCTTACATCTTGTTATTCCCCATTTGAGCTTTTGAAAATGTCCATGGAATGTCCTTAAATGGACGTTCTTAAGACATCCTGATTATTAACAATGGACGTTCCAAAGACGCTAATAAGACGTATTTGTAAGCCATTAACACGACTCACAGAAGAAGCGGAATAATTCTGCTGGGACGAAGATTGCCAAACTGCCTTTGAACACTAAAGAAGCTTTAAACAACACCGCCAATACTAGGCTACCCACTACCAGAGGAAGAATTTATTCTGGATACTGATGCCAGTAATGTGGGAGTTGGAGAAGTGCTTTCATAGATTCAAGGGGGGGAAGAAAGAGTACTGGGTTATTTTGGTAAAGTGCTCTAGAAACCTGAGCGAAACTTCTGCGTTACTAGAGGAGAACCCCTGGAAAATGTGAATTGCGTGGAACACTTCTACCAATACCTATATGGAAGAAAATTCTTAATCCATACCGATCATGCAGCCCTTAAGTGATTGATGCAGTTCAAAAACCCGGAGGGTTGAATCGCCAGATGAATTGAAAGACTTCAGAAATGCTGATTCTCTTTCTAGAAGACCGTGCCCATCAGAGTGTTCTCATTGACTCATAGCTGAATCAAAAAAAAGTGGACTACTAAGAACAACTGTAGTCAACGACGAGTGGACTCCTGCCAAACTTAGAGAAGAACAAGAGAACGATCCCGTTTTAAAGAAGATGCGACAATGACAAAAGGAAAATCGTCGACCTACTTGGCAAGAAGTATCAAAACTCTCTCTAGTAGTCAAGTCATATAGAGCTCAGTGGGACTCTTTTATTCTAGAAGAAGGCTCATTAAAGCGAGTACAAGAGAATTATGTTGGTTCCGAAAACAGAAGACAGTTGATCATTCCAAAGACTAGAGTAGCCGAAGTACTTCGTCAGTTACACGACAGTCCATCAAAAAGACATCTCGGTGTTAAAAACCCCTTTAGAGAGTTCGTGAAAGGTATAATTGGATGAACAGTTTCGATGATGTAAAGGACTGGTGTAAAAAATGTAATACCTATGCTATGAGTAACGGACCCCAACGAAAAAGGAAAACCTCCATGAGCAGTACAACGTCGATAGCCCATTTAAGAAGATTGCCTTAGATATTGCTGGACTATTCCCCATGAACGAAGATGGTAATAAATACATGATGGTGGTTATGGATATTTAACCAAGTGGTTGGAAATCTACGCCATTCCAAATTAAGAGGCCGCAACTGTTGCAGACGGGTTAATAAAAGAATTTATCAGTAGATTTGGAGTGCCCTTGGAGATTCATAGTGCCCAAGGCAGAAATTTTGAAATCCAGCTTTTCCGAGGAATCTGTGACAGACATGATGGAATGGTAGAGCGAATGAATAAGACCATTGACAAATACCTGTCAAAAGTAGTTTCCAACCATCAACGAGATTGGGATGAGTATTTTTCGCTCTTCGCAATGGCATATAGATCCGCTGTCAATGAATCTACAGGCCAAACACCAGCAAAGGTGCTATTCGGGCGTGAGATGAGACTACCGTGTGACCTCGAGTTTGGCTGCCGACTTGGAGAATTAATTCGATCGCATCTTCAAATCCCCAGCGACAGAATGAAGAAGCGATGGCTCCATAACCCGAAAAGTCAAAAGGGTTGTTCTCCAAAGCTTTAAGGGTTTTGGGAAGGTCCGTACCTCATTAAAAAAAATAATGATGTCATTTATCGTACAAGTAAGATCCCGAATAGTAAACCGAAGGTAGTTTATCAAAACCGGCTGGTGCCATTTGAGGGTACCATGATGACGAATAATAAGTAAACCAGCTCCAAGAATCATCTAACCTTTTCTTAAAGGATTTATGGGTGCATATAGAGGTACCGGAAAAGCAAGATATGGTGTTACAACCAAGCAACAACAAGATCTGCTCACGGTTCCTAAAGACTACTCGCTGATCCATAGCACTTCCGCCAACATCAACGACGCTTGAGATCAATTCACTTACCATGATGTATGGGAAGCATTACTTAGTCTGAGGGAGCACGTACTGGAGTCCAATGTACAGAAACTTGGAGGATCATTGGAAACATGGTGGAGGTAATCTTTCAACATACTGAGGTTTAAATACTGGTCTGTAGCCATTCGTCTAGTATCCAAGTTTCAGCGAAAACCATCCCTTGTTATTTCCATGCAAATGGAAATTGTAGAAGAGGCTCCATTTGCAGATACAACCATGCAGTTCTAGTAACAGTTCCAGGAGGAACTATTTCTTAAGAAGGGGGCAATGTCGTAAACCACCCTAAGCTGACCCTGATCACCTTTGCCGTTACAGATATCGCTTCGTCTGTTTCGACACCGCAGAACAGAGACAAATGCACTGCTTTTAGAAGCTACCAGAATAATCGTTACGCGGCAGCTGAGTCATAGATGACGAAATTTCAGAGTTTCTAGACGATCGAGAATGTTCTAGTGCCGGCTTCAGCCGATGTATAAACGCAGGAGGCCAAACTCCCAAAAGTTTACACCGTTAATATTTAAAGGACATCCCGTTTTCAATCTGCAGGTAAATGGTCACAGTACATACACTTAGCCGTTACCTTCATACATATACATACAACATCAATGAGTACGAGATTTAGCGTGAGGTGTGCCATCTTTTCGGAGGCCGTCTGTCCCGAGTCCATGGACGTTGGGCTCCTTAAATATCCCTAGCTCTGGTTGAAACACCAGGGGATTCGGCCAAATTTCTGGTAATTGGGGGTAGTGTGCTTACCAGCGTTGGTGTTTAAATATCGTAATTAGAAATATGTCGACGCGATGTTTGGCTAGCGGTGACTGTCAAATAAATATTGAAGTAAAATTTGAATTTGGTAATATCGTGTGATCATAGAAAAAAATCTTGTGTGCAATTCGAGCGGAGAGCTATTTACGGCTTCGGATAAATTGCCGCACTCCGATGGCGCGTCGCGCGGCGAATTTTTATCACAAGCGGTTATGTTTTCTGTCCGAAGAACTGTGTGATACTTATTGCTTTTATCCCAACATAAATAAAGTAGTACTACTGGAGATGTATAAGGTATATTTTAATTCGAAGAACAAAAATGACATGTCTTGTATATAAAATAAAATATCAAAGTCATAATTATTATAATAATTTTTTTTGTTTACCTCGCGATGATTTCAACCTTTTGTCTTTGCCAGAACTGCCACGAAAGGTTATCTAAATGATGACAGCAATTTAATGCGTATGACGTAATAAAAATGATATAGATATGTAGTGCAAGTACCTATGTCGCTACGAAAAACGACGTTAGACTCATTCGAATACAAAATACTTAACATCTCCGAAAAGGAATGCAGTCTATGAGCATTTATTCCTACATACAGACATACATGATTATATAAATATTGTCAACAATGCAACTTTGCACAATAATAATTATAATAAGTAAGAAGAAGCAAATAATGTATTAACATTTTCCCTAAGGCGATTACAGTGGGTGTGAATCGGCGACTATTCTTTGATCTCGTCGTTAAATGACTCACATTGCATAACCATCATGCTGCTGCATTTGGTTAAGTAAAACATTATTAATAATAATGGACTATACGGGGTGCTTCAAGTCAAGGCCAAACCGCGTGGGACGTTCGATTTGAAATATTACGATTCCATTTTGCTCAAGTTATTGAACACTGAACATTAGTTTGTAACAGTACCTATCTATTAAAAATAGGACAGAATCTGATTCTGAGGTCAAACTTTTAAACGGTATACAAAGTGACAATAATTTAATAAATGAACAAATAAACTGGAAAATTTATCAGGAGTGACACTCGAACCTGGGCCGTCTGGGTTGCCATCCCCAATTCCAATATTTATTCAATTATTAAAAATATATTTTCAATCTCGTTGACAGAAAATTTTGTATTTATATAAACAATTTGGATGTCGGTGACTTATGGTCTGGTTAGGGCGGTAGTCGTAAAACACGGATAGGTGGGTTCCAATGCCTCCGTGGACAAATTTTTTTCAGTTTTTTTATTAAATTTATTTTCACCTTTAATTATTTTGTTGGTGTAATTTTGGGATTTATTTGTGGATTTCCAAGGATTTTAATATCCTAGTTTTCGAATATATTTCTAGAACTTTAAAACCGATTGTTCACTAATTTTTAATCGTTCGTTCTTGAGAGATTAATTTAAACTGTGATTTAGATCAACTAAAACATGTCGGTGAAAACAACATTTCTTGTAAATCTGAGATAATTAATTAAAACTTCGTTTTGCTACCTAGGTATCACCTTTGACAGCAAGCTAACATGAAACTCATACCTAGAAAACAGACAAAAAAAGCACACATTGCTTATGAAAAATATCGCCGAACCGTTGGGTGCATCTGGGGTTTCTCCTGGACTATCATAAGACCTATGCCATTTCCTTTTTAGCATAATATCTTAAAAAAAAGTATGTGTATTGTAGGAATTTTAATCTCTAGAGCCGCCCTTGGCCTATCCTAACTTACGGTGCAGTTATCTGGATACCGAAAACCCACATACTTTGATTTTCGGACCTCTCTCTTGCACCGTATAGTAAAGAAAATCAAAGTATGTGCGAAAACCCAACAATTGACAGCTATCCGCAAACTGAAACAAAAATTCAAAGAAAAACGTGTCTCAACATAACAATACCCAGGCAGCACACTTTGGTATAAATTACGTATTTTTTTAGGTACTACCATACGTATGAATACGGTTGATGTACTACCAAATATATTCGTGAAAATGTCCGCCTTATAAACGTCGATTACTAAGAATTTATCCTCTATAATTAAACGTTTTTACTATGCGTCTATATTGGATTTATAGTTGTAGTATATTTATACGAATTCACTTTGGTATAAAATACGTTTTTTTATATACTACAATATACGTATGGATACTGTTGATATGCTACCCAATATATACGTGAAAATGTCCGTCCTATAAACGTATATTTTTTTTATTTTTTATACGTCTAACATTACTACTTTATCTACCTTTAATTATCCTGTTTGACTATACGTCTATATTAGATATATTTGTATGATTTTTATTAATGTGTAAAATGCGTCTAACTGATATTGTTTTAAATGTATTTCAAACACAAATTAAATAAAGTGATCAAAACAAAATTTCTAAAAGAGGCCATGGAAAATTGTTAATATTTCTTAAATGATAGTTTAGATTTTATCCATAGCAGGTGTGTGTATACACCAGAAATAGGCATTACTCGTATTTATATTTTGGTTGTAATTGACCTAAATATTTATAAATTTTTTTTGATCACTTGTTATATGTACAGAACAATATTTAATTAAAAAAAAATAAACAATAAAATACTAAAAAATAAATAAATACAAAAAAATAAACACTAAAATACTGAATAACAAACTAAACGAGACTTTTCTTTAACTAACAAAAAATATATATGAAAATAAAAATCTTAGCGAGACTTTGGACGGGCCTTAGCTAACTTAAGCTAATCTTGCATGGCACACCTAATCGTTCGGTCGGTTAAGTCGCTTGGTCCACCCCCATTCCTATAACGAAAATCTAACTCAATTTCAGGTGAAATATTTTCTAAAAGCTCCGAAATTAAATTCGTATTATTTTCTTGGAAATTATTATAAATAATAGAATCAGATGATATATTAATGTCCGAAGCCTTATTAATGTTATCTTCATTGGGAATAAAAAAAAATTGATTTGACTTTAAAGCATCTTGAACATTTTGCGCTATTTTTCTACGTAGATGACGCAGAGACTGAGTTATTTTAGACATTTTATTAAATAAAAAACAACTGACCAAACAGAAGGAAAATAAGTATGCTTGGAATAACTAGGTAACCTAAAAAATACATATAAAAATAAAAGAAACAAAAGTAAGGTTATGTTTTGAAGTTTCTATAATCATTTAACACACTGTACGTACCTATAAAACAGTAGTTGTTGTAAAATGCAACAATTATTAAAGGAGTAGCTAAATTAAAACATTAATAGAAACTTACCTATGCTTTTAATCAATATCGTAAAAGCTAGGACGCCAAACCAACATGCCACAAAACGTGTACATAAATGAAAATTGACGAACCGATGAACCTGTTCCCACAAACTATTCCCTACGCTGAACAATAATTCTACACATACGCATGAGTAGAAATGAGAAAAGACCGTACCACTAGTACGTCGTCCTCCATCCGCCATCTAAAAATAGTTCCATGTGTATGGGGAATTTGTTATAAATATTACAGGTAATATAATTAAAAAAATGTGGATGTAATGTAAATAAATATATCTATAAGCTTTTAATTTAAATAAACCTAAATATATACATATTATTTACTTCTGTCTACTAGTTCATCGTAAACTGGTATTATGCGTTTAAGGTGACTTATATTTAAACGTAGAATAATATAGGTATATTAACTAGTATCGACAAACAAAAGCGTTTAATTTATCTGTTAAAAAACGTTAAGTATAAAAATGGTAGATGGTAAACGTTTAAAAAATCAACCAAGACGAAATTTAAACGGGAATTATAAACGAAGAAAACATATTGTATAATAATGTAAATTTATACGAATTTAATTTAAATAAACCTAAACGTATATTTAGGCCCACTGTATATAAATAGTTCATCGCAAACTAAAAATAGTCGTATATTGTTAACTATATTTAAACGTAGACAAATTTACAATTATATACCATAGGATGTATATAAAAAACGTATAATATATCGTTTAAAACACGGTATGTATAATAATCGTAAACTGTAAACGTATACGGAATCAACCAATACCAAAATTAAACGAGTATTACGTATAAAATACGTTAGTTATACTAATGTGTGCTGCCTGGGTAGCCATGAACACCGCACCAACCAGAGCCATCGAAATCATTCTTACAGCCGTATGCATAGTCGATCGCCAGCGACTCGCCAGAGATTCATTTCGGCGTATCGCCAGCGATTCGCTGGCGATCCGCTGGCGAAAGCCCAAGAAGGTGGCGACTCGCCGGAGATTGTCACCGGAATATCATTTCACGCAAGTTTTTATTTTCCTTTATAGGGATTATCACCGGTATCTCTCGCATTTTATTCATGATTCATTTCTTAAAACTCAAAAAATAATGAACGAATATCAAATTTTCCCTATAAAAGAACATAAAAACTTGCGTGAAATGACATTCCGGTGACAATCTCCGGCGAGTCGCCAGCTTTTTGGGCTTTCGCTTTCGCCGGCGGAGCGAATCACTGCCGATACGCCGAAATGAATCTCTGGCGAGTCGCTGGCGATCGACTATGCATACGGCTGTTAGTCTCTCGCCCCTTCACATTTACATCAAGGAGGTTGGCTATGATGACAAATGACATGACTCTACAAGGTTAAAATAGAACCTGATGTAGGATCTGGTGAGGCGAGACGTCGCTTTTGGCAAGAGATGTTCGATACGTTTCCATTGCTTCAAGCGAACAAGGATCCGATCTCTTCCATAAGTCATGTAACAGATCAAATAGAAGACACTGCTTTATATCTTAAACACTTATACGGGGTGTTAAGTATCGTAAACAGGTCTTAACTAATTAATAGGAAAAGCTAAATATAATGTATCTGTAAACGGGCCAGTTTTCTTACTACAGGGTAATAAAGTGAATTTAATAAATACATAATTTTCTAAATATCTTTCCTTACGGTAAAGACTTTAACTTAAAAATATGTATATGTTAGTTAATCGTCATTATTAGTTAACACAATTTATTTCGATAAATTACTATAACCTATTGGCGTAGAATCAAGAGCTTTGTAAACAATTTTCATCCACACTTTTTGAAAACCCTATATTTCATAAAAGTTGAGATTACTAATTATTCCTCACGCAATTTGTTACAAAAACGAGACTCTTGGTTGATATCTGTAGACGATTCCATTTCCGAGATTTTTCATTTTTAGTCTTACTCAAACATGAAATTTTATCAAGGTCCGCTTTCATAATTATTAATAAAAGGTCCATTATATAATGAAACCAAAATTTTATGAACTTAATGGTCCCATTAGTTAATGGACCTTTTAATATTGCTTATGAAATTGGCCCTTTATAAAAATTTGAATTTAGTAATGTCATGAAAATTCCTAAGCCGTCTCTGTCTAAAGCAAGCGGCCTTCAGCTTGCCACCCGACTCATGCTCGAAACGACGGAATCTTCTAGGAATGCAGCTGACGTTCGAGAAACGGCTAAAACGGGCAAAGCGTACCGTTGAGTCAGAGATGGAATTATCGGGAGCGTCTAGAGACTTCTCGTAGCAGAGTTGGACTTGATATAATTAGCCGGCTCATCGACGGACAATTTAGTTTAGTATAAAGTATTGGACTGAAAAGTTAAATAGTAATAAATAAATTAGAATTGTGAGTTAGTGCCTAAGTATTATATAAATATTATAAATTAATAATTACGTCATAAATAAATTGTAAATAGTGTGTTTTAAATAAATAAACTTCCGAAGTGCAATAAAGGTGTTGGTCAAGGAACTCTGATTGGAAAGGGGTTAGTCACATCTGTCAAAGATGTTACAGTACGAAGAACGTCGATTATCAGCGATGAGTGGGCCCCTGTCAAACTTAGGGAAGAACAAGAGAACGATCCCGTTTTGAAGAAGATGTAGCTGGTGAAGATTATGTGATCTAGTTACGAAGAAGAATGAACGATATGCATGAATTGTTCCGCTCGCAACTTCAAATCGCCAGTGACAGAATGAAGAAGCGATACGATACCCAAGCCACAGAAGGATCTTTCAAGGAAGGCGACAAAGTCTGGCTCCATAACCCAAAAAAGACAAAAAGGTTATTCTTCAAAGCTTCAAAGGTGTTGGGAAGGCCCGTATCTCATCAAGAAAAAAATCAATGATGTCATTTACCGTATAAGTAAGATCCCGAACGGGAAACCAAAGGTAGTGCACCAAAACCGGCTGGCGCGATTTGAGGATAACCATGAAGAGGAAGAAGAAATAAACCACACCTGACCTAGTCTTTGAAGAATTTATGGGAGCATATGGAGGTACCGGAAAAGCAAGACATGGTGTTACAACCGAGCAACAACAAGACCTGCTCACGGTTCCAAAAGACTACTCGCTGGTCCATAGCACTTCCGCCAACATCTACGACGCTAGAGGTCTGGCATCTGTATTCCGGAAGAAGTTTGGTCGATTGACAGAACTTCAAGATCAGTTACCAGCCCTTGGAAAAGCATTAAACTTCAAGATGGATCGCGTTATCTTTTCTATTTGGTAACACAGAACACCTTCCAAGATCGATCCACCTATCATGATATATGGGAAGCAATACTCAGTCTGAGGGAGCATGTACTGGAGTCCAATGTACAAAAACTAGCTATGACAAAGATAGATAGCAACCCAGCAAACACACTTACGTACATAAGACGTACTATGTACGTACTGATGGGACGTAAAGTACGTACCATGTACGTACTTTACTGTACGAAGTACGTACATAGTACGTACATAATACGTACATTTTCCAAACGACGGTACGTACCTAGTACGTACTTAAAGTACGTACTCTGTACGTACCTAATGTACATACTCTGTACGTACATAATGTACGTACTCTGTACGTACCTCATGTACGTACTGTGTACGTACCTCATGTACGTACTGTGTACGTACTTAAAGTACGTACTATGTTTGTACTTATTCCAATTGAGTATATATTTTAGACGTACTTTACATCCTTATTGGTACTTACTTATGATGTATAATGTACGTATTAGTGCAATAAAAAGAAAAGTAAACAAGTTAATTTGTATTTATTTAATTTTTTACATTATAAGAATAATTTAAAATGTTTTGCTATCTTTTTGAAAGTTTTTAGGCTATCATCAGCTCCTCTTAGCCATCTCACAATTTCCTGTTCTACAAACTTCTTCTCTTTATATTTGTTACTTTTTATAGCACCTTCTGCAAAGAAATAATATCAAATTAGAAACTTAACTTTGGTACTTTTTATAATAAACAATATAATAAAAACAATACAACAAAAAGATGTAAAGTAAGCGATAGTTTCTACAGCTCAAAATTATCATTGTCAATATACTCCTGGATCCAAACCTCTCTTATTTGTATCCACCTGTTTTGGCCTTATGCCTTTGAAATCCAATTCGTTCCTGCCACTGTTCTATAATATCGGAACTTTTATATTTCGTTTTGTTAAGCTAGATCTCCATCAGTTTTGAAGTCCAATGGTTGGAAGTACACAATTTCATTAGATACAAAAATAATTGTGACTAGATAGATGGGTTTTAATGCAACGACTTTATGAAAACTGGCATGCAAAAATAAAAAATTAAAACATCTTACCCACTTCAACTGCAGCCAATTATAATTTGTTGCCAGCTTATTAGTTATTAAGGCACCAGCAATAGTCCTTTTGACAAAATCCAAAATTAAATTATTAGGGTCTGTAAAATATCACTTCTTTTGTCTAAAATATTAGATACCTACCTTCTGTTTATTCATTTCCTTAAACTTTTTTAATTGTTTTGTAGCATTTTTGTAATGTTTGCTATGGGATGGGATGACATATCTATAAATTATATTTATTACACATAATTTTTTAAAATTAAAATGAAACCACTCACCAGAATAAAATGACGAAACTACGTACTTATAACACGCACTAAAAAGTCTAAATAATTGTCTTGTTCAATTATAATAAATTATATACAACTATTTATTTAATGAAACACTTAATAGTTAAATCCTAAACATGAAAAACTAACAAAAACGAGCGTGTTTAGTTTAGAGTTTAGGTAAGGTTAAATAAATTGGGTTTCGTCTTTTTTTGCATTTTTTGGCCTACGGTCAACAGAAATTTGGTAAAAACATAGGTTTTTTAATAAAATAGGTATGCAACCAGGATTACGTACCCTTAGGTACGTACTTAGTACGTACTTTTCTGTACGTACTGGTACGTACTGTTGTGTATGTACTTAAAACGTACATTTTACGTCCTGTACGTACAGTACCAAAACTGTACGTACTTAAGACGTACTGTGCTGTTTGGGAACCAGCTGAATTGGAGGATCATTAGAAACATGGTGGAAGTAATCTTTCAAGATACCCAGGTTGAAATACTGGTCTGCAGCCATTCTCCTAGCGTTCAGGTTATAACGAAGACTGTGCCTTGTTACTTCCATGCAACTGGAAATTGTAAATAAGGATCCAGTTGCAAATACAACCATTCAATTTTAGTTCCAGGAGAAACTATTTCTTAAGGAGGGGACAATGTCATGAAAATTCCTAAGCCGTCTCTGTCTAACGCAAGCCACCCGACTCATGGTCGAAACGACGGAATCTTCTAGGAATGCCGCTGACGCTCGAGAAACGGCTAGAACGGGCGAAGGGTGCCGTTGAGTCAGATATGGAATTTTCGGGAGCGTCTAGAGACTTCTCGTAGCAGAGTTGGACTTGGTATAAATAGCCGGCTCATCAGCGGACAGTTTATATTAGTATAAAGTATTGGACTGAAAAGTTAAATAGTAATAAATAAATTAGAATTGTGAGTTAGTGCCTAAGTATTATATAAATTAATTATTACGTCATAAATAAATTGTAAATAGTGTGTTTCAAATAAATGAACTATAAATAAATTAGACTATCGTCACAGTATGAACATAGATTTCATGTTTGAGTGGAACTAAAAATAAAAAATCTCGAAAATGGAATGTTCTACAGAGATCAACCAAGAGTCCCTTTTTGTAACAAATTGCGTGAGGAATAATAATTATTAAACTCAACTTTCTTAGTCCTTGGTTCTACGCCAATGGGTTATCATAATTTATTGAAATAGAGTGGGTTAACTAATAATGACGATTAACTAACATATACATAATTTTTTAGTTAAATTTTTTTTTTGTAAGGAAAGATATTTAGAAAATTATGTATTTATTAAATTCCCTTTATCAGAATGAAAACTGGGATGTTTAGGGGAAAATTGTATTTATCTTCTCTTAATAATTAGTTAAGATCTACAAATTCCCCAGTTTACGGTACTTTATTCTGAAACATCCTGTATGAGACAATAAAATGCAAAATTAGCACCACATAGATTTATTTAATATAGGCGACTGGTTTCGGCTAATTAGCCATCTTCAAGATCATAGCCTCTCACCATATACTACCACGAATTACAAAATATATTTTTACATTCCTCTTAGAAAACGGTGGTTTAACTTAACAGACCCAACAGGAAAGTTTTTCCTTAAAATTTAGACACTAATATCTGGGAGTCATTCGACTACAAAGCTACATCAAAAACGTGCACCATTATTAAATGTTAATATGCAAACCTCTTATAATCTGTTGCGTTCAAAATATCAAAAGTTTTTTTTTTCAGTAAACCCTAGGTTTGTGTTCTGTTAAATAATTACTACAAGTACTATAACCATTTATTATAAAATAACTTTTTTACATCTTAAGCTACAATTTGGGAATGCGCGACCAAGGCAGACGACAGGCAGCAAGCGGCAAATCCTACCGTACTAAAAGTGGTGTCATCTGTCGCGCCTTCCCAAATGTGTTCCATACACATACTTTGATTTTCTTTTACTATACGGATAATGGTCACACTGCGCAGCTTTCTGAGTGCCTTTTAAAAGGAGATTGAAAACTTCGCCATTTTGATCCCTTATTACGTGTTGCCTACATCTTGGAGCAATATTTTTAATAGGTGCGTTTTAATCATCCGCTTCTGCTTCGGAATTGCCGGTTTTCTTGTTTTAATCTGACAATTCCGGAAGCAGAAGCGGATGATTAAAACGCACCTGATATTTTGCTTGCTGCTGTCAGTGTCAGTGAATATTATTTTTGGAGTCACAGTTTATTGCTAAAGAATCAGTTAGCTCACTCGGACCAGTTGAAAGTTCCAAAATGACATCCACTCCAGGGATACAAATTCAGGATACGCAGAAGACTGCTGTTTTATTATAGGCGGTTGTCATATATTGTATTATCCGAGTTGCGCAGTGTATAAACTGGAACATTGTGATGAAAAATGCCGACGCAGAGTGAGCGATCTGATTCTTTAGCTATAAACTGTGGCATAGGAATCAAAATGGCCGCGCCCTATGTTGGGCGTGTCGAACCTCTCTCTTGCATCGTATAGTAATCAAAGTATGTGGTTCCATATACATAATTACATGTGTTTAGACGTAAAGAGACCGTGTTCTGTTCGGTCTCCTTCGCTATCGCTTCGCGCTTGAAGTCGGTCTCGCCTTCCCAAATGGTATGTTTAATAGGAAGGCTAATTAGCCGAAACCGGTCGACCAAATTAAATAAATCTATGTAGTTACTGATTTTGCGTTTTATTGTCTCACTGAAGATGCTCACATTTGAGAGGTTGTATTCTTTCCTCCGTTTACTAATACAAATTTATTTTTGCATTTATGTTAACTGAACTTTTAATGGCAAACAGCTTATTAAAATACCTACAAATGTTGCGTTTCACAAATATTTCAGAATTTCTAAGACGAGTGCTTCCTCCATTTTCTAGAATAATTCATCCGCCGAAATCGTTATCGAGTCCTGTCGTCATCATTCTAGTGCATTCTAGATGGATGATTTATCTCGACTGTTGGTGTTCTAGGCGGATCTTTCGGAGGTTGATCTATTTGATAGAATATTCTTGGTAATCGGAAATATGGAGGCCGTAACAGGACCAATTAAGGCAGAGAGTTACTTAAGAAATTAGAGCAGGACCGGACTGGTCGAAAATGGCTCTTATGACATTTTAGACATGGGCTCCATCAACTGCGCACTACTGGTAACTGGTAATATTATAACCAATAACCTACAATTATTTATACATACTACTTGGATTTGTTTTGTGTAATATATTAGTGAATTAAAACATTATCATTCATGTAAATACTTTGTTTTTAAAGAAACAATCATTCTCGTATTTTTAAAAAACAATCTACGAATAATGATTTATTTACTCATTAATTTTCTGCAACTAAATATTGATTTTAGCGAATAGTTTTGTAATCGATCTAAGTGATTCTCGTTATGGCAATGCAAATGATAACGATCTAAAATATTATTGTGATTGAAGATAGGTCTCGTTCTAGGTGTAGCTACGAATGGCCTTATAGGTAACCAAAATTATGACCCACATATTTACCAATTTTAATTTTACCGGTTGCTTCATGAATCGGCTTTGCGGCGCACTACGACGACCAATTTGGCAGAGACATTTGAAGAGAAAACAATAACGTTCTAAGAGGATTTTCTCAGACAAGGCGCCAAGTCAACCATTTGGCGAAAGTTAAGAAAATAAAATATGAAACGAAATCATATGACGCCTCTTTAATGCTTTTAGAAATCTGTTTTTATTCAATTATTTCAAAATTGTGTTTGCTCTTTTCAAGAAAAAGTTCATTTATTTATTCGAGCTGCTACTAAAACATTAAATATAAATATGTTTATTGTATTTTTGAAATCAACCTAATTAACAAACGATGATCTCTAACCGTATCTGTAAGTCATAAAATAGTAAACGTTAATAATTCATCAATATAATTGGACGATATTCCACGAACTGTAATTTAATCACTGATATTTAATGTATTAATGTAACGTAATATAGCAGCGGTAGAAGTTGGAAAGGCTTTTGCCAATTCTCCCACTTTATGGGTACACATAAATTGACAGGTTTGCGGCGGATCTAACCGAAATGGACGCGATACATTGGCGTACAAAATTATTTTATAAATGCTAATAACAATTTCGAGTAAATAGTTTAATAAATTGTGAATAGCTGTTGAAATTTTGTAAAATTATGATTTGAATATTATAGTACAGGTTTAATAATTATTTATAGTCTATAAATACATGCGATTGTCCGGTTCCGCCAGTAACAATTTAAAATTACTTATTCTGTGAAATGGAACTGGCAGGTAAACATTACTGTAAAATTCTCGAAGCTTTTCCAACTTCTACTTGTGCTATAACACGTAATAGAAACGATTCACAGACGTCGCCCAACTCTACTTGTACCACATACTTTGTGTACGGTGCAGGAGAGACGTCCGACACGCCTAACATAGGGCGCGGCCATTTTGATGCAATTACTACTAGGTAAGGCAACATATTTTTCTAAAGTGTTAAACTGGTGCCTACATCTTGGTATATTGATATTTTAAATGAAGGCAACAAATGTAGAAGAAACGTTTATTTGTTTTAAATAATATACAAGAAACTTCTTTGAAGAAACGTATATAATTTCGAGTGCATCTTGAAATAGAGATGAGTGGTTTTAAATTATTATTAATATTATGATATTTTTCGCCAGTCCCATGCCCATGAACAAACATTTTATTTTTGTAATGTAATAATAATCTTTAAGGCTAATATTATATTTTGCATTTTTTCAGCTGTAAACATGGTACCAAACTATAAAATAAAAGCAAAGAAATATGAGATTAAAAAAGCTCTAATTAAAAGAAATTACCAGAGGAATATACTCTTGCAGGCAAGCTGCAAAAGATAGTTGGTTTTCATCTCATAATTTATCTGAGACTGATACGTTGAATTTGTATAACAGGTATTTTTTTAAATTAGTTATATGTAGTTGTTACATTTTTAACTAAAACAGATGTATTGTTCATTTACAAATGAGTCTTATTTCAGTTATTATACAGTAAGAAATTGCTGAATATTTTCTATTCAAGAAAATACCCCTATGGGTATTACTGCCACCACATTCACCAACATTCTCGTTTTCAAAGATTACACAAGTTTTTTAATTGTATTAACATTAGATTGCCAGTGTACATTTTCAAAACTCTTGCATATCTCCCTATCTCTCTGCTTCTATAGCAATCGATGGTCTGTCTAGCTATGCTTTTCTTATAGTCCGTCCATATTGTAAAAAGGATGTCGACATATGGTGGCTCTAAAAGACGTTTTTGTTACTTTTATGATTCCTGTGTATGTCTAACGTACAAAATCAATGTACCTGGATCAGTTATACTTTTGCTTCTCAGACATTTCCATTTATCCGAAATTGTTACACAGTTTACTGTACCAAATAAAAACAATTAAATATTACAGGCCATTTTCTAACTGTTCCAGATAAACTATTTAGCACAGGGGACTTCTTAGTGAGGCTGTGGGCTACTTCTACTTTCAGGTGTGTAGATGAGCCAGAGGTAGTTAACCTGAAATAAATAAAAACAATTATTATAATGTAAATGTTCCAAAAAGTAAATATTATTACTTACATGTTTATTGTTTCATGATTGATCACATACCTTTTTACATAAGAGCAATAAGCCTTTTCCTCAAAATGCTGATATTAGACACAACAGAGTTTAGCTAAAAATAATTTCTAAACAATTTGCTTAAATGTTTGTAAACACTGTTCAAGTTAAGTTCTCGAAATTCCTAGGAGACCTGAAAAATAAAAACGATTTAGAATACAACAATAGGAACATAATTAAAATAGTTACTGTTACTTACAAATGGAAAGATTTAACATAAAATCACAAATTACTTCATAAAAAGTAGGACGGAAATTTGAAATTTGACCGATTCGCCTCCTTCTCTCTAGTCTTCATAGTTAGCATATAGAGAGAGGACAGGCGCGGATCTGAGAAGATTTATCGGGAAGAGGGTAAATAATTTTATTTGTCGCCGCCATCTTGATTTTTGCTTTCTTGTAAAATCTCTAGGTTACAAGTTAATACATTTCAGTATATTTTAGAGCAGCTCGAGAGGGATGGGGGCAATTGCCATTTTACCCCCGCCCTTGTAACCGGGCCTGTGAGAGGATTAAGTCTTCCCCTTGTCAACTCGTTTATTTTAAAGCGTAGAGAAAAACGCGGGGACCCGTCGATTTTTATCTTAATCAAGGCATTTTATAACTTTTATTTTATGCAGAGTGTTTTGAAACATGTCTTAAATATGGCTAATTTTAAGTTTAATTTACTCAATTTTGTCAAATGCAACACACTGTATATTATTTTCGCATAAAATTCCTTATAAATTTACTTATCCAACGATACCAACATGTCCCAATAGTGCGTAATTGATCGATAGCTGTTTTATTATCGGAAATTGGAAAAAGAAATGACCATGTTTAATAAATATTCTTAAATGTACAGGGTGGTCCATAAACTTATACATTTTTAAATTTGTTTTCACATCGTCAAACAACTTTAATAGACTTCATTTATTTGCTATGTTATATATAGGGTGTTTCAAAATGAGGGGTAACGATTTTCTCATTTTTTAAATGGAATATATGTCATACCACCAATTAATTAGTACAAGGTATTCCATTTAAAATATTGAGAAAATCGTAACCTCACGTTTTGACACACCCTTTATACAACATAGCAAATGAATGAAGTCAATTAAAATTGTTTGACGATGTAAAAACAATCAAATATGTATTACTACCTGCAGGGTGTTTTGCTTTAAAAAGTATAGATTTGGTCAGCACTTCGTTTATGTACCACTCTGTATAGTTAAGAATATTTGTTAAATATGGTCATACAACTTTTATATTAAACCTTTCTTCATATTTTTAATAATAAAACAGCTATCGATCAATTATGCACTAATGGGACACCCTGTATATGTGTTATCGACACACATTGGTATTGTTACATGGACAAATTTATAGGGAATTTTATGCCAAGATAATATACAGTGTGTTGCGTTTGAAAAAATTGAGTAAATTGAACTTAAAATTTGTCTAATTTTTAAGACATATTTCAAAACACTCCGAAAAGAATAAACCAGTTGTATCACCTCTATTCGTTAGCTTAGTATTTTATAAGTCTGTATATTAAACAATTTTGAAATTAATGTAAACCTACCTAAATTATGGTAATTAAATTTGAGGTCTGCATCATTCTCTAATTTAAAAAAAAAATAAATTGTTTGGCAACACTGCAATATTTTTTAAAAACATTTTAGGGTTAAATACCCAAGCCATTCAAAAAATAAAATATAGAGTGTTCTATTTAAAAAACATAAATTATTGTGAGGCAAAAACGCAACACCCTATACATCCAAAAATATTTTTAAAATATGTATTTTTCAAATCCACATAACTTTTATTAAAACTTGTTTGTTTGTCAATAACATTAATTGAAATATTGGACAATTACGAATTAATGTATATACATTTTAATTTTCAATTTGCAGGAATATTATTTTAGATGACAATGTTTGAAAAACTCTTTGTTTTATTGTATTTATTTTATCTCTCTATTTTTGTTTAATATAAAGTTTAAAAAAATATTGATGTTGACTATGGCTTGGGGGGGTAATTACCCCCATTACCCCCCCCTTATCTACGCCCTTGCCCCAAAGAAATAAGAGATTTAAAACAAAACAAAAGAAAGGCTCGGAAGGAGTAGCAAAAAATGAGAACTGAAGAGAACAAAAACAAATTAAATGGATTTACACAACAGCTACAAAAAGAGAAATTATTAAAAATGAGTCGACCAACAAATATCTGAGAGAGTTCATAGATGATCAAATCATTGATTACTCATTATGGAAAACTATGAAACAAACCAATTCAATACATAACCCCAACACAAACAGAAAGTGGGATGTGGGCAAAAAGTTGCAAACAAAAAGTTGATGCTTTTAGAGCTTTTAGAAAGCACCTTCCATCCGAATCCAGGAGAAGGTGAAGAAATTGAAATGGACAACCAAGAAGAAGTTAGTGATATATAGAAAATATTATTAAATAATCCTAACGAAGTACAAAGAATAATACAAAAAAGAAAGACAAGAAAGAATAAAAAAATAATATTATTAATGTAAAAAAAGCTTCCGGATTCGATCTAATCACAGGAGAGATACTAAAGAAAATACCGCAAAAAGATTTAGTAAAACTAACCAATATTATTAATGCAGCATTTAGACTTCAACATGTTCCACTTCTATGGAAAACTGCTGAGGTAATAATGATACCCAAACCGAAAAAACCCAATAATGAAATAACATCATATAGACCAATCTCACTTCTACCTGTGATATCAAACCTTTTTGAGAAATTGCGCTTAAGAAGATTGAATAAAATAATTGACAAAAAACAACTAATGCCGTCCCATCAATTCGGATTTTGGGATAAACATTCTACGATTGATCAGATCCATCGCATAATAAATATACAGGGTGTTAAAAAAAAGTGTCACAAAATGAAATGGTGAATAGTATGACCTAAAATAAGCAGAAAAGTCTTAATAAATATATGACCGCAAATTAACGGTTTCAGAGATACGGACCATTTTTTGTTTATAACAATTTTTTATTATTATAAAAAAACAATGATATTTATAAACAATCAATAACAACATAGAGTTAAATGAGATGTTCAAAGTGCCCTCCCTCCATTTCAATGCATTGCCATTTGCACGACCGTACATAAAATGCATGTCAGCTAATTCAATATTAGTGTAAACAGGCATAACGAAAATTTATAAAATTATTCACCCACAACAAAATAATAACTGCAAATAGTATCTATGAAAAAACATCGGTAGACTCCGATAAGAAAAGCAAGTTTTTGAGAATGAAAAAAGATAATCAAAAAATGATACAAAACACAAAACCATTCATTTGCGGACATATGTTTATTAAGACTTTTCTGCATATTTTGGCCCATACTACCCCCCGTTTTATTTTGTGACACTTTTTTTTAACACCCTGTATAATTGAGAATTATCTAGAACAAAACAAAAATTGTTCCGCAGTATTTCTTGATATTTCAACAGAAAATATAAATTTTATGTATTGGGTGTTATTTGTTTAACGCGACAATAGCAAAGAAGACAAAGAGAAAAAAAAACAATGAAGAAGGGAAACATTCTTCAATGTAGAAACATTTACAGAAAAACTAGAACTAAGGAACTCACATGATTTTAGAACAATTACCGAAAACCTGAAAAACTCCGTAAAGGAAGCCACTAGAATGCCAAGAATCTACAGGGAAGGACTTCCATACCGGTGAACCGTGGAGACTGAAATAACAAGAAGGACAAAAAGCAAGAAATGAGAGCAAAAAGACTAGGCCCAGATGACCCCAGAGTAACGGAACAAAAAAATTATCTACAGAAAACAATAAAAAATGAAAAGTGGAGCAGTGGGTAAAAATATCACGACATATGGAAGAGGGGTACAAAAACCTTAGGTTCTAAGTACCATATAGCCTGGATATAGACAAAAATAAAAGAAATGATGTAAAGCTGTTTCCGGAGAGGGAAGATATATTATCCAGGTAGAGGGAGGAAAAAACAGTATCAGAGCCGTTCAGCAGGGAAGAACTAACAGATGGAGCAAAAAAGATTAAAAGACAGAAAGTCCGAACGGAATACCACCGGAAGCGGTCAAGGTAGCGGCACATATCTACTGCTTGAAACAATGAACAAATTACTCACCCACCAGAGTTTCCCAATATCCTGGAAAGAAGCAAGCCTCCTGGAAAGAAGCAAGTCTGGTGTTAATGCCCAAAAGGGGGAAAAGAAGAAGATGAAGTAAATGGATACAGGCCAATCCGCTTATTAAATACCATAGGAAAACTTTACGAAAGACTAGAAATGTTAGTCGGGAAAGGTGTTTCTTCGTCACAATGTGGTTTTAGAAAGGGAAGGTCCACAATCCAGGCTGTAAAAAAAACTAGTAGAGCTAGCGAGAAACGACAGAAATAAGTGGGTCGCGGTGGTAGCGATAGACGTCAAAAACGCCTTCAATACAGCCTCGTGGGGAAGTCATAATCGATAACAGAGAATATAACAAGCATAAGTGCAGGTGTTCCACGAGGTACACTCCTGGAACCTCTGTTGTGGAATATCTAATACGCCTGATCTAATTTAGGGCTTGTTGAAGGATGTTGGAGACCACGTATTCGCAGTTCTCCCTAATTATGATAACCAGATCATAACGCATAGCATTAAAAATCTGCTGAGAGAGATCGTCTAGCAGGTTATTTACTGGAATGGTCCACAGCAGGAATAAACTCAAGTAAACTCAAGTGATTTTATATGCCGAGTGAAATGAAATATAGTGAAACTGTTGAGATTGTTAATTCCTTTTCTGTTATAAATTACGGCAGTTTATACAAGGTTGGACAATGAATGTATTTGAAATGATCGGTTAAAAAATAGTTTTGTAATCTTTTAACACATTGTTAGGTACAGATAGTTAGGTCAGATCAAGTTTTGAGAGAAGACAGGATTGTGTTTTAGAAGCATTGAGTTGTTTTTGATACAGAAGCTAAATGGCGCACCTAGCTAAATTTTTGTTTCAGTTTCAAGATTTATGTCTGTCACCGTAATCAAATTTAGTGATATCTAAAGGGAATGTATTAAACGTTTTACGTAATGTTACTATCGTAGTTTATGCAACAAGAGTGGATATGATTGCCATGGATGGCCGCAGACGGAGTGCTCAATCGTCTGAGTATATGTTTCTACGATACACTGAAGATAATTATAAAATTTTAAAAATCAGTTTAAAAGTTATTAAGATAAAATACCTATTTTAAACAATAATTAACTTGAATTTATGATTTTTACTAATTTATCCGGGATTTGAACACCGGACTTTTCGAACGAGAACTCAACACTTAAAAATTTTGTATGGCCTAATATTTATAATTAAATTGGTTTCAGATAGTCTTATTGCAATTTGCTCAAATTTACATTTTTTTTTTTGTAAATATAAACGAATATAGGTACCCTATAGTGGATTGCCATTATTTATAGATTCTTCACAAGAATTACTAATTACTAATTAATTTTTATTTATAATTTACCCAATATTTAAAAATATATACTTGCAATTAGTTTTTAAAATAAAAAAAAATTGTCTGCAAGATTATAAATATGAGCTATGATTGGTGGATTTTATATCGTTACTAGAGTGGATATAAAATTATATCCTTTCAGTAGATTGATATCGCTTATTTATTCGTTTTGTAGTTTGTGCAAAAATAGATAATATACGACATGACAGTGTATAAAATGTTTATTATTTTTTATAGCGTTGCAGTTCGAATGTTAACTCATAGCTAAATGTAAAACAAACAATACAGTTTAAAATGAAAATTTAAAAGACATAAATATCAAAATCTCATTAATTTTCACTTGTTACGGTGCAATATGGGTGCCACGCTGGGGATATATCATGGAAGCGGACTTCTATTTTCGTATGTTGGCGCCGTAGAGACCGTTTCTCGTTTCACCTACAGGCATTACGAAAGCTTACCATAAAACCAAAATCAACTCTGAAGTGAAGAAATAAAAACAGTAATTAAATAGCGTAAATCAATCAAATTATATAGTTCATACGAACAGCTGATGCGATGATGATACATATACAGGGAGGGTTGTTTAATTAGTTAACCAACAAACGGTAAATGTGTATAGGGGTTACCAATGTTATTATAAAAAATCTATGGTCAATGGATCTCGTGTCATTAATAATAGATTTACAGGGTGTTTTATTGACTTTACTCTTTTCTTTCGAATGTCATTAACTAACGAACCATATATGTTTTTGAAAATTGGTTTACATGTTTCCCTTTCACTGCACAAGCGACTAACGTAAAGCCAAAATAATTTTCAATACCCGTTTTGATATTTTAAAAGAGCACAAAAAATTCAATGAAACAATGTGCTTTTTGTAGTTACCCATGTGATTCTACAAGTGACATTTTAATTTTTAATTTACATTTTTGATTAAAACCTCAATCTCAAAAAGTTTATTTTTGCTAAAGAATTAAGAAAATTTACCGTAATCTGATGAAACTTGTAAAATATGTCGTGTACATATACTTTTTTTGTATATTACAACTAAGTGGACAATATACAAAAGTTAAAAAAGTTACTCGTAATGTCCTCAGTTTTGTCGAATATTTTCGTGCTTGTTTTATAATGCTTCTTATCTTATTGCCTTTCCAATAATGTCTGGTTTATTTATTAATTCTTCGCAAGCCTCTTCTATCCTCTGTAGAATACACTTTAGACTAAAGGTATCCCCAAATTGTATAATCTGGTGACCACCCCGGCAATATATCTTACAATAACTCTAAACTTTGTACAAAAATTACCAAAATGTAAATACACCAAAGGTTGACATGATCTTAATTTCCTTTGTGCCTCTTCCCAAAAATTAAAAAAAATATCTCTACACATTCGATTTACAAAAAGAATTCGAGTAGAGTACATTAATAACATTATCAAAGAATTACTACTGTAAAAAATTCATGTAGTGAAAACTAGATTATCTTCCATCAATTATCAGGTGATAAAATAGAGGTAATTATTATAGCCCAAGAACCCACTGCAAATATAGGCCGTCATCTGATAACGAAATGAAATATGCCCCGATGACATGTAAAAACATTGTAATTTACCAAACGGCACCTGTGCCAATCACTATCCTGAGAAAAGTAAATAAAAAAATATATTTTATATTCAAAAAATCGCCTAAGATGTAACAGCGATAATTTTGTTTGCCTTGAAAGTTTTCCAGAAAATAATATATTCAAATATTTCTTGAGTACATCGTTAAAGGGAAACACTTTCTTTTCCTTATCACACATAAATATCTATCCATGATTAATAGGCAAAAAAATATTAAAAATATGAATCAATTTTGCTGATTTGAAGATTTATTTGTATACTTATTGTTGTGATTCATTTTTACAGGTTATCATAGAAACGACACAAAAACTACTACGATTATTGTTTAAAAGAATTGTCTAACAAGGGTTTATGTTATTGACTATCTATGCAAATGGTTTATCCAATGCCATCCTTCTTCCTTTCACACAAACACACACATCATGCATGGTTTAAAAGGTAAGTAAAAATAATAATTATTCAGGTTTAAGAGGTAGGTTCACAATTAATTAGGATTGTAATTTTCAGGGCACACAAAAGTATCGCTGTCATGTCTCATGTGATTTTTTGAATATAATAGTTATTTATGCAACAAGTGTAACCCTTTTTTGACGAATATGAACATTGTGGCACTCGCCTACCGCTCGTGCGACAATCACAAGAGTCAAAAAAGGGACTTTACACACGAATTGCATACAATATTTTTTCTACTACCTGAAGTTT
Source organism: Psylliodes chrysocephalus (assembly GCA_927349885.1). Lineage (NCBI taxonomy): Eukaryota > Metazoa > Arthropoda > Insecta > Coleoptera > Chrysomelidae > Psylliodes > Psylliodes chrysocephalus. The sequence goes on along the minus strand of OV651815.1, from coordinate 27,583,418 downwards.
TATCAAAAAATGAAGGTTTTATATACATTTTCTTCACGCACTAGTGCGTAAACTATATTTCTTTACGCACTAGTGTGTAAAGAAAGTTTAATTTTTCGTTATAATTTTAACACTTAGTGTGTAAAGAAAGTTTAATTTTTCGTTATAATTTTAACACTTTGGTTTGTAATAAAATACAATTAAACTAATTTAATATACATATTTTCACCAAATTAAAACAATTTAACTAGATTAACTTAAGACTTAAATGTTATTATTTAGTTATTAATAATAAAACGAATTAACTAGATTAATATGGAATTGAATATGAGTTATTTAATTATTAACAATATTAATGTGAAAAGTGCAGTTTGTGCACTTGTTAAAACTTAATCCTTTAGCTTGCTCCATGCTAGAGTTTACTGTGGTTTCAGAAACTGATGGCGTAGCATTACTAACAACATTAATATTAGGTACTAAATTCCTTTACTCAATGGTACTAAGTTATTTAAATTATTATAGCTAAGGTTAGTTACTTCATAACATGAAGAATTGTCAATAACGTTGCTAACTCAGATTAGAAATATTTTGTGATGTGCAAGGGATATTATCATCCATTAATATTAAATTAGATACAATATTTCTTTTACTTAAAGTAGAATCTACGTAGCCCTCTGCGACGTTAGACGACTTCTAGTCCCCATGTTTTTAAACTGTTAGAAGGTGACCTCCAGAATTTTCCAATATTGTTGCTGATGACTTCCTAAAACAATGTCCAGTATACATAGGATTAGGCAATTGAAGATAATTTGCTATAAAAGATGGCATTTTGACAAATGTATTTATGCCTACTGACTGTTTGGTGCACTTATTGTTTCCATATTTCAAAAAAAATCTGGAAGTCGCCATCATAGAAGGTCTTAAGGCAATATATTTTTTAATATAATATAAATAATAAATTTTTGAATTGGTGGGATTTAATCTAGTAAAAATTCTTTCCGTCCCATTTTTAGTTTCAGTAATTCTAATAATAAGTACTGTTTCATCATATTTAAAATTTGTCAATTCGTCTCTTCGGCATGCGCCGGAAATGCCAATTATAAATGCCACCTGGAAAAAAACAATATTGATGCAATGACTGATGACTTTATTACTCACTTCAGCATATGCTCGAAGACTTCAGCAGAAAAAAAGTTTCCTTTGAACCCGGGATCTTCGTCACCGGGGACCTTCGAGCATATTTCATAGAGTCCGCATTCAATAGGGTTTGTTTACGTTATGAGGGGAAATGGCTGTACACTATTACCACTGTCGCAACATTTTTACGGGGTTTGCAATTAATATAAATAATAAATTTGATACATATCTTCAAAATTCGTTAAATTATGCACATATTTTATAAACTTGCATTATTTAAGTAGGTACCTATCTAGTTATATTAAATAATAATAATAATAATAATTATTATTATTATTATTATTATTATTATTATTATTATTTGTGTTGGAAACATCAGATTTTTTTTAATTCAAACATCAGAAAGTGTATAACGGAAAAATGAAGGTTGAAATAATAGGAAATAAAAAAGATAGAAAGCTTATATTTAAAAATTAAAAATATAAATAAATGGTAGGTATATTATACAAATATTTATGATATCTATTAACACATGTGTACGAGAACTACAATACAATAACTTTTTCCAATAATTTATTAAATATAAAAATATTGTTCGTAACCAATGTTCAATAGATTACTAAACGATATACTACAAATAGAAATCAAGCTAAAGCTAATACTTAGGTACTTAGGTACATTTGCACTGCTAGTCGTTAACAAATAAGTGAAGCTTCATTTTTATTGGAAAACTGTCTTAAGCTTCGATTATTTCTTAAAGACTAGGAGTGCAAATAAAAGAAGCTTAAAATGACTTTTTTATTGAAAAACTCATATTAGGTTTTGCTTATTTAGTAGTCTACTATTAAAAAACGTAGGTACATTTAATACAAAATAATTATTGTCAATTTTTGTATTAAAAAGTACTTAGTTACTTACATGTTTTCTAAATCTGCATTTTCTTTTTCTGCAACCTGCTTCATGGTTCAGATTATCACTGAAAAATTAAAAATTAACGATTAACCCACAAGAAAAGTTTAGGGTTCTTTACCTTTTAGATTCGTCTTCTTCTGGGGCCTCAGTAAATGCTGATAGCAATGCACCTGGAATTAATCTAGTTCTTCCTCCGCATCCATAAATATATATCCAGAAAAATGACTGGAACATAAAACATCACTACTTGAAATATTTTCTGGAGTAAGTTTTAATATGTTTCACCAAATGCGTTTTTTTCGGCAGGATTAGCTGGAAACCTACAAGAAACAAAAATTATTGATTTAACATCTTCAACATTATCATGATAAAATGACTTAAAAACAAAAAGTTTGTTTATATTAAAATTTTATGACTATTTTTTTCAAAATCAAAAACAATATTCCTCATACATAATACAAGTTCTTTAAATTTAATTCACTAAATTTACAATTTATTTTAAATTCATGTTTAACGGCCTTTTGCATAAAATGTAGGTACTATGTTTCTTTTAAAAAAAATGGTAGAGACGCTAATGGTTACTTACTTGTGAAATGCCCTTGACGATGCCTTTTCTTATTTCTATTTACAACTTACACAAACTCTCACCATTGTTAAAATTTGTATCAGTAAAGTAATAAAATACAAAAATCACCTATAAACTACAAAAATAAGCTAGAAGTTAATGAAAATCAAAATTCAAATAACAGTTGACAATTTCGAACGATTTGACATGTCAAGCAAAACGAAACAGACCAATGGGAATGCTGGACACTATTTTTCCCCCCTGTACCAAAACAAAGTCCATTTGGACGATGGCTCTAATAATATATGCTCGAAGCCGGAGACAAGCATTTTACCACTGCGCCACTATAACTCTTTGTTATATTATTTATATTTGTAATTTTTCCATAGAAATGAGTGCTAAATTACAACACTACCAGTTTTTATTATAAAAATTATATAAATACTTTATAATTTAAATATACTTATAATAATTATTGTAAATTATGCTTACTTTATTTCATTCATTAGAAAAGTTGAATCTGGAGCCATTTTGAGAAAAGTTATTAAGTGATCTTTTTCGAAAATGTTTCATTTTTTAGCCTTGTACCCCTTGCTCTTGTTATTTACAAAACTAACTTATTTATAATATTTTGATATGTCAATATTATTTTTGATTTTTAAAGTTGTTTTTAACATAGAAAATAGAGGGGGTGGGTGGTTCAGTGGTAGAGTCTCTGCCTGCGGATTCAAGGGTCCCAGGTTCGAACCCCACCGTTGACCGGGATTTTTTCATTTAATTTAATTATTTATAAATAATTCTGATGCCTTGGTAGGATTCCCCACTCGACCATTCACTGTTGGGTTCTAATTAACAGTACTGTTCCTAAAGTGGCGCTGGGAAACAGTAACAAAGCCTACACAGAACACGAGGCGAAATAACCTTAGCAGTTGAAGCTGATGACACACCAAAAAATATCGATACATGTTGTGGATGGATTATAGTGTTGTAATTCTCTTGAAAAATATGCCCCCAAGACATTCTCAGAATATTTGGTAATTTTATTTCTTTTACACTATTCCACAAAGAAATTATATTTCGACTCATAAATGTTGGCTGATTTTTGGGGCAATAAATCTTTCGAAGCATTCTGTGCTGCATCTGCATCCAATATATTCGGTAGAGCATTTTCGAAATAATCATCAGAATTAGATGACACCATTGTTAAAATGAAGTTTGTATAGATGCCTGTTTTGTTTTCTAAAGAAAATATCTACAATAATATCATAATAATTACCTAAATATTAAATAGATATATTTTTACTTACCTTATTTCAGTTTAAATGTCGAATAGAATAAAGAAATTTAAGAGTTATTGCTCCGTTCATGAGAACTAATTTGTCGGCATATTACTCCTATTATACCCCTACCTTCAAAATTCCAAGAACGGGTCGTCGAGCCCAAAGAGGTTAGAAAGGGTAGAGGTAACATAGGAAGCATTTGTCGCTGCGCGAATTTTGCCAAAACCGAAAAACTGGGTGGAAGGAGTAGGGAGATGTTCTGGGCCGGACTTAAATATTTGTATTGTAGTACCTAATTTTGGTGGGTAACTAAAAGATGAAAAATTATGAGACTTTTTTTTGACTTTATTTGTTAGCACTATTCATGTATGATGAGGGCAATAACACTTTATCAATATATAACTAGCTAAGGGCCGATTCCACCGTTGTGTCAAACGAAGTTTAAATTATTAAACGAAGATTAAAATGACATTGTTAATGTAAAAATGTCATTTTAAACTCCATTTAGTAATTTAAACTTCGTTTTTGTTAATATAAAAATGTCATTTTAATCTTCGTTTAGTATTTTAAACTTCGTTTAACAAAACCCTAAGTAAAAGTTTATAAAATGATTGCAACAAAATAGCTGTTGAAACAGCCAAAGTACTTTTTGCTCGAATTACACACAATATTTTTTCTACGATCACACCAAAATAAAATAAATAATTAAATTTTATTAGAAATGGGTTACCTTTTCGTTCGTTATAATATTTTAAGTGTATTTGACATAGGCCTACTCTTCGAAGAGAAAAAAATGTTTTGGTACTTATATGCCGGTAATTATTTATGATTTAATTATTTACGGAAAATACCTTTCAATGAATTAAAATATTAGGAAGTCAATTAATAGTTATTTATGTAACCAGTTACGAAATGCCTTATTTTGTGTAACGAGTAAATATTTGCGGAACGAGGTCCCGCAAAATGAACGAGTTACACAAAACGGCATTTCGTAACGTGTTTAAATGCAAGATTTTTTCTAATTTTGACTTGATTATTTATAAAATTGTGTTAAAAAATGATTCACCATCATTCTTTTGTAGGTACTTCCAATCAAATATTTTAGAAAATTGTTGTATTTGATTGCCCTACGACGTTTTTTTTTTTTTTTTTTTTTTTTCAATAGTAATAATAAAAATAAGGGACATGTGCAGTGTTGAAAAAAAAACCTTTTTACCCATTATCCTTAAAGGAGTACGTCAAAATTTTACCTCCAACATTTCTGGGCAGTTTTCAATAACGGTGTTATTTTAAAAATAAAACGCAATTTACAGCTTTTCTTTTTTTGTTTTCTTTTTTGTTGTTAAACGTAATGTCATATTTTCAAATGTGAAATGTCACTATTCATTGCCTTTTTTTCGATATTTGGTTTTTTCGATTTTTCGTTTTTTGGATTTTTGGATTTTTCGATTTTTTTATTTTTCGATTTTTAGATTTTTCGATTTTTAGATTTTTTAGATTTTTCGATTTCTTGATTTCTCGATTTCACGATTTTTCGATTTTTCGATTTTTCGATTTTTCGATTTTTCGATTGTTCGATTTTTCGATTTTTCGATTTTTCGATTTTTCGATTTTTCGATTTTTCGATTTTTCGATTTTTCGATTTTTCGATTTTTCGATTTTTCGATTTTTCGATTTTTCGATTTTTCGATTTTTCGATTTTTCGATTTTTCGATTTTTCGATTTTTCGATTTTTCGATTTTTCGATTTTTCGATTTTTCGATTTTTCGATTTTTCGATTTTTCGATTTTTCGATTTTTCGATTTTTCGATTTTTCGATTTTTCGATTTTTCGATTTTTCGATTTTTCGATTTTTCGATTTTTCGATTTTTCGATTTTTCGATTTTTCGATTTTTCGATTTTTCGATTTTTCAACTTAACCAAAAAAGAGGCAGTTTTATTTATTTTTTTTTTTTTTTTCGTAACTGGTGACAATCAACTTTTCGTAATCAATTGCATAATGTTTCTCAAACTTTTTTGGCGACGGAACATTTATTGAAAAGCGAAATAGTTGACGGAGCCCTAAACACATAAAACACATAATCAACTTTTCGTAATCAGTTGCATAATGTTTCTCAAACTTTTTTGGCGACGGAACCTTTATTGAAAAGCGAAATATTTAACGGAGCCCTAAACACATAAAACATATAATTTAAAAAATTTATTTCAAATTTTTCTTTATTTTGACTCTCATTTCGACTTTCAATGGGTAAACATGATAAAAAAATCGGCTATATATTATGCTCCAATTTCACATATTCAATTTTATTATTGTAATTTGAGAAAATTACTGCCTATCTACGTAGTCTGTTGGCTGAAAATTGGGGTATACATTTAGCTGGGTTTAAAATAGTTACCACAGGTAAATGATCTGTAACTGGGATAAAGAAATAACCATATAAATATTCAATAAATTTATTTAAGCCAAAAATTATTGCAAGGACATCTCTTTCAATTTGGGAATATTTTTGTTCGGAGTTTGATAAGGTACGCGAAGCAGAAGCTATAGATTTCTCAATATTTTTTTCAAAAACATGACATATCATGGCCCTTATTCCCACATTTGATGCATCTACGAATAATTTAATCGGCAACTCGCTGAAAATGCACAAGAACATCATTTGTTGTTAATTTATTCCAAAGATTCCTTGCAAGAATTATCCCAAATCCATTTCACCCATAAAAAATAAAATAAAAAAAAATCATAAATAAAAATCATATCCTCCTTCTTCTTAGTAACTTAAAAAAATTGCTTCTCAAAAAAAGGTCCTCAAGCCAGGTCCCTCCATTTTGTGGCGATAGTACTGTTTTTTTTATTGTGAATATTTTCTTCGCGAAGCCCTCACAAAGTCTTTGCGGAGCCCCAGGGCTCCGCGGAGCACACTTTGAGTAACACTGTTATATAGAGAATTACTAAATAAATAGTTTTAAGAAAACTATTGAAACCAGTTGTGAAGTTTGAAACGATTAAATTGACAATGAAATTGATATTTTTGTATTTGATTGTATGTTTCTCTTTTCACTTCCTAAAAAAAGATTCCCCATGAAACAAGAAATAGTAAATAGTTTATAATAATAACCTTTATTTACTACTTATAACATGTACCAATGACCAAGTCCGATTCTGTTTATTTTCAAATCAACAAATATGGACGTCGACTGAATCCTTAAAAATTAAATATCTCACCGAAATGTTTATTTTATTTTATCTCCGTCACATTTCGCAGGTTCATTATAAATAAAGCTTTTTACAACACATCTTGGCATTTTCAACGTTAATTTCCAAAATTTAAGTCACTAAAATACCAAATTAATCCTCGTTGACACATAAAATTTGGATGGACAGCGCTCTGACATATGATGTTTTCAACTGTGATTGGTGGGTGTGAATAATTTCGAAATGGGATTATGCGCAGTATCTTATGTTCCATCTAAGGTTTGTATAATCTAAGGTCGAGCCACATTTCCCCTATCATAGGAAATAGATCGGCGATTTATTTAGTTATACCGGTGAATTGAAGATTTGAACGTATTTAGTAAAATTTTGAGCCTAAAAGAGAAAGTTATTTGTGAATTTTCCAATAAAACTAAAAAAATTAGTTAGTCAAAACATTCTTCGTTTAAAAACATCTGTTATAGGGAAAGTAAAAGTTGGAAAGACTTTTGGTAGGTGGAGAGGGGGTAAACGTCAAACCACGTCGGACGGCTTCGAGAATTTCGCAGTAATGTTTACCTGCCAGTGTCGTTTCATAGAATAAGTAATTTTAAATTATTATCGGCGGAACCGGACAATCGCATGTATTTATGGACTATAAATAATTATTAAACATGTATTATAATATTCAAATCATAATTTTACAAAATTTCAACAGCTATTCACAATTTATTAAACTATTTACTCTAAATTGTTATTAACATCTATAAAATAATTTTGTACGCCAATGTATCGCGTCCACTTCAGTGAGATCCTCAGCAAACCTGTCAATTTATGTATACAGGGTGTTAAAAAAAAAGTGTCACAAAATAAAACGGGGGGTAGTATGGGCCAAAATATGCAGAAAAGTCTTAATAAACATATGTCCGCAAATGAATGGTTTCAGAGATACGGAGTGTTTTGTATCATTTTTTGATTATCTTTTTTCATTCTCAAAAACTTGCTTTTCTTATCGGAGTCTACCGATGTTTTTTCATAGATACTATTTGCAGTTATTATTTTGTTGTGGGTGAATAATTTTATAAATTTTCGTTATGCCTGATTACACTAATATTGAATTAGCTGACATGCATTTTATGTACGGTCGTGCAAATGGCAATGCATTGAAATGGAGGGAGGGCACTTTGAACATCTCATTTAACTCTATGTTGTTATTGATTGTTTATAAATATCATTGTTTTTTTATAATAATAAAAAATTGTTATAAACACAAAATGGTCCGTATCTCCGAAACCGTTAATTTGCGGTCATATATTTATTAAGACTTTTCTGCTTATTTTGGGTCATACTATTCACCATTTCATTTTGTGACACTTTTTTTTAACACCCTGTATAAAGTGGGAGAACTGGAGTGCGTTTAGAAACCACGCACGGCGCGTCTGGACCAATGACATATATAGTTTAAATAGACTGCTTATCCATACGTAAATAAAACGATGAAAAGCGGGTTGAACTGGGAGATGTTTTCTCTTTGTCTAGTGCATGCAATGTTTGTGTTTTGTCTCAATTTTGAGTGCTCACTTGTAAACAAACCTTTCACAGGACCGGTTTTAAAGAAAGTTTAGTCTAGTTGAGATTTTGTTCTCATTGTCATTACTCAGTCGGACATTTTGTTGAATTGTTTATTTTATTTAGTTTTAATTATACTTATGTTCTGTTTTAAGTTTTTTAATTATTTGAGTATAAAAACTTGTTTTGTTTTTAAATTTAAATGGTGAATTGCTCTATAAAGGGTTGTAAGACCAGCTACAGAAATATAAAAAGTAACATTTCATTTTTCACGCAAGGTAAATACGTTTATAATAATTTTATGAATTATAATTAATTATAATAATAATATTAATAATAAAGTATTTATTGTAAATACAATTACATAAATATTATTATATTCAAAGGCCCGAGTTAGAGCTATCTGGGCTTTACAAGTACATTTTAAAAGTTAGTTAGATACAGAGAAGTATCGTATAATAAAAACTCAATATAAATAGAAGAAAAACGGACATAAGTACCAATACAGAGAGACAAACACTTTTATTTTTTGATAGGTTCTTTCTATGTGAATTCTAGCTCTGGCAATTTTGGCATTAAGTAAAGCCTCTTGATGGCTGAACTGATTTTTTTTATTGAGGAAAGGAGGCTGTATAATTTGTATACATTCAGCTTCTATTATGTTTCCAATAAGAAAACCTTTGTTAAACATTTTACTATCGAGAAATGATTCACACACTTTGTTAAAAAATGTATATTTCTGAAGTTCTACCACCATATGCTTCACTTTTGTAAGTAATGAGACCAGTAGGTGACACTTCAGTCAATATTTAATAGTATGCCTCTTTTTGTAGTCAGAGTAATTTTTTAGCCTACAACAAAGACATTTGGCTTGCTATATTGGGATTTCGGTACAATCAAGTAGTAGTCTTACTTACATAGAGGCACAATATTTAATATTTCTTGTTTTGAAGGCCGAATTATACCATACTAAGAACTTCTACCAGTTTTATTAAAAACTGTTTAAAAATTTAATGATAAAAAGTTTCATTCACTCCAAATAAAATGGATAAAACATTATATCTTGCATATCAGTTTTCAACTTCATAAAAATAAATACAGACATAACTGATCTCCTTTTTCCTATTCTTTAGAAACAACTCTGCCACTAATTCCACATTGGTGGCTAATAACTGGAAGGATTGCAATCCTATTAAAGTAGATAGTTCTTTAGCACTAACAATTCTGTTTGAAAACGGATCAACTAAATCACCACTCTTCACTTGTGTTGAACAATCGATCCCAATTTTCTGCTTTTAAACAAAGTTTTGTAAATTAAGCAAAGCTCTTCAGCAGCACACAAATCTTCATTATCTACTTCAGTAGTAGATATATGTTCATTAACTGCAAAAAAACATTAAAAAAACACATTAAACATAATAATTATAAGGGGGTGGGTGGCTCAGTGGTAGAGTCTCTGCCTGTGGATCCAAGGGTCCCAGGTTCGAATCCCACCGTTGGCCGGGATTTTTTTAATTAATTTAATTAATTAAAATTAATTCTGATGCCTTGGTAGGATTCCCCACTCGACCATTCACTGTTGGGTTCTAATTAACAGTGCTGTTCCTAAAGTGGCGCTGGGAAACAGTAACAAAGCCTACACAGAACACGAGGCGAAATAACCTTAGCAGTTGAAGCTGATGACAAAAAAAAAACAATAATAATCAACCAAACATTTTAAATTATGCATACGTACATCCATTGCCTGAAGAAGATAACTCAACACTTAACATTCTACTAGTACTGGCAACATATCATTATTAAAGACAGTAGCCATAATTCTTGTTTTAGCTGGATTACTTTTCTTTTTATTAATAGTCGCTTGCTTTTTACCACTAATCTGAACTAACTTACATCGACTAAGCTTAGTTGTACGTTCTTTTTGTGATTGTAAGTCAGAATCTTTCTTTCCCCCTTACCGATGCTAAGGTACACGGATCTTGACGTCAACTAAGATTGCACTTTGTACCTAGTTTATTTTACTATGATGTTGATCAGATTTCCACTGATGTAATCTTATTATTATTATTCATCAAATCATTCACATTCACCGCCAAAATAATCCTTAATTGTCTAAAGGGAACAAACTTTAGAATGTGAAAAAGCTACTAACTTTTAGTAAAATCTTTAAATAGTTCATTAAATTTTTGCATAATATCTGCTTTTATAATACGAAATAAATTTTAAAAGAATAATCAAGTGTCCGAATAGTGCCACTATACAGTGGTCGTGGTCTAAAGTTAGTTATATACACATGAGTGTAAAATTGTTTATATCTATGTGGTTAGATCTCTTAAAATGTTTTGAAAATTGCGAAACTAGACGTTAGGACTCAAAATCCTTTTTTAAAATACCTAACGCAAGCTCCTGTCTTAAAATAAACATACAGATAATTTTTTTTTTTAATTCAATTCCTACTTTGATGAAATATGAGTTTTAAACTCATTTGGGCCAGACCGATTCTGCCTGGTGAGCACTCGGCAAGCCAAGCAATATGTCCCGCTTTTCGTCGTCTTGTTTATATATGGATAAGCAGTCTATTAATCTATATATGTCATTGGTCTGGACTCTATTCTAATGTATGTGGTCAGACGCGCCGTACGAGGTTTCTAAACGCGCTCCTGGCAAAAGTCTTTCTGACTTTTACTTCTATTCTACGAATGCAGTTTTTTATAGAAAAGAAAATAGTCTTAGCACTATTAATAACGTTTTGGTTAAAGGAAGACATAGACAATGCAAGTTTTCACGTTTTTGGTGATCATAAAAACTGCGATATTTATTAGAGATTGGACTCCCTAGATTTCAAACTCATTCTGCCTTAACAGAAAATTTAGTCATTGTCCAAAATTTACTTCTTGTAATCGTAAGGGGTTGCAGGAATACTGGCACAAATCAGAATGGTAGAAGACTTATAGTCAAACCAAAAGTGAAGATTTTTGTCAGAAGCATACAGATGAAACCGAAAACGAAATAACCAATTTCAGATCTAAAACTGAATTTTTTACAAGACTTCTACAAATTATACATGCTTTGTCAGATCACAGCAGAAGTCTATTACATGATGTTGATGGTAATATTGTGGAACAATTTCATGCGACAGTCGCTAAGTTTGTAGGTGGCAAAAGAATCAATTATTCCAGAGGGCGCTCTTACCAAAGTAGATGTTTTGCAGCAGTTGTATCATATAATTCCAAATCGGGGAATTCAGAATAGAAAAAAAGTTTAAACCGTACTAACCTATCCATGTTAGTAACTGAATTGAAAAAAAAAGGCGACAATTGGCAATAAAATCAAAATCTAATCGCAAATTAAAAAAAAGTTATTCTGCAAAAACCAATAAAACTGATTTAGATTATGGAAAAAATTGTACCAAAAAGGATTTAGATCAAGATATTTATGAAGTAAAAAAACTTCAATTTCAACTGACGTTAAAAGAAATGTAATTCAGGAACAAACTATGTCACAGGCGGATAGCAGGGTTTGGCTTGAAATTCGTAGAAAAATGATTACGGCCTCACACTTTAAAATAGTGTGTACTAGACGAATTACTACTTTATGAGAGCCTTTAGTCAAAAAGATTATTTACCAACCACCAGTCAATGCTGCTCCTATTTCTCATGGCAAAAAGTATGAAAAAACGGCGCTTTTGCAGCTTCAAGAGCAGGAAAATATAGTGATTAGAGATTGTGGAATTTTTATTGACAAAAATATCCATATTTAGGTACGTAACGATCAGTTCACATTTTTACTCACATCTCAACTATAACATATTGCAAATTAGTTCATTTTAAATCAAAATAATAATTTTTAAATTTGTAGGTGCTACTCCACACGGCATTGTAGGAGATGAATTAGTGGTTGAAATAAAATGTCCATACGCTGCATGTCAAATGCAGGTAGAAGAGGCGATTAAATTGAAAAAATACTCTTTTGGATTTTTAATAAAGACACCAATAATTTTGACATTAATATCCACCATCAATGGTAATTAGACGATTTCTGGTGTATAAATATGGAGGAGAAATTAAAAAAGTTTTATATAAACTGTATGAAGCTATTCAAAAATTAAAAAATAAAAAACAAAAATAATTACCTCCAAAAAGTCAAATAACATTAATAGTAAGATGTTTCTACAAAGCCGCTATTTATTCTAAAAGTATTTTCTTTAATATTTTTGATTTTAATCTAGGTACTGTTAAAACGCTACAATACCTATATTTATTTGTAGGTCTTCTGTGACTAACTTATTTGTAGTAATGGGTCCAATTAAGTTACCAAAAAATAATAGCCGATCATTTTAAATACATTTCTTATGCCTACTTTGTAAAAAATAATATCGAGCTGTTTAGTCAAACAAAATTAAATTATTTTATAATTTGTGATACATTTAAATCATATCTAAAAATGAAAAAAAAAAATTTGATGTACAGTATTCATGATCAGTGGCGGCTTGTTGTAATTTAAAATGGGTGTTCACTTTTACCAATAATTTCATTATATGTAAGTTTGGATCAAAACTTTGTACAAGAGCCAATATCGCTGTTTTTTTATTATTTGAGTTTGTAGTAAGTGTAGTTATTATTATCAACATCATACTGTTTTCAAGCACTATAACTATTAATAAATGAATATTTTAGTTAGTGTGATATTTGTTTTGTTTTTAATACGTTGAAAACCATCTATAAACATTATTAGTTAGTAAACTGACTTTTGTGTTTGTGAGCGGCGCACCAATTAATGTGTTCTTTGACAGTTTGCAGGATCTGTTGGCGTGTTGTCTTCTCTTTTTAGCTATATATATATTCGGCATATCGTCTCACTCGTGTTAGGCTCACTCATCATAATGCGCCACAGACACAGTATACTTAGGTATACTGTGACACAGAGACGCGATCAGCCAGAGGACAATGATGTACAAAAAAATATAGATTAACACGTATGAAAATAAAAATATTAAAATTAAATTTATATTTTTGTTATTTAAGTAATATTAAAATAATGTGTTTTTATGAAATTTAACTGGGTGTTCAGTGCATAAATGAACCAATGGAACCCCTGTTCATAATATATTACGCCAATATTGGCGTTTGTTTGTCCTTCTATAATATTCACTTATTTTAAAAGCAAAAACTCTTTTTAAAATCGTTGACATCAAAAAGAGAAAATATGTATTTATATCTCAAAGTTAGCAACAACAAAATATGATAACATCATTCAACGGCAGCCATCATGAAATTCGGACCAATTAAAGCCGGATAGTAACAAAACACTTCGGCTCTGTTCCCTCAGTTTTTAAAATATTATTTCTATAAGAATATCTTTTTGAGTTTCAGTCAATATATATAGACCGAAATAATTCTGAATTTCATTCTCTTAAACCAATAGCATAAGTTACGTTAAATGGTGTAAATTAATATATTTTATATATTTGTACAAAATAAAATATTAAGTCATCTTCTTGCTTTATTTATTATATGCTGAAAAGAAGGCATCCAAGGAAATATCTTTCTGTAAACAATTATACAGTCTACAAATTATCAGATCACTACAACAGTAGACAGCAACAAAATCAGGAAAAACTTGTAAGTAAAACTATTTTCTCCACGTTTCATTCACAGATAATTCAGAAAATATGTAAATTATTAATGTAATAAACATTTGTTAAATACATTATTTATAAGGCTGATTTATAGATTTTATTATATTAGTAGCTTAGTAAATATAATATATACCTACTATACAAATATAATTCTTCTACCTAATTTTTTCTAATCAAACTATGTTTTAAATATATTAAACAAATTTCCCTCTTCGCACCAACCGAGCAACAATAAATTTAAGTTCGATCATATGTACCCTTATTCCGTATCTGGCCAAATTTCAATACTAGGTAGACGAGGAAGGCAACAGCACCCATCCTTCGGTACGAACACGGAACGTCTTGAGAGGGGATATCGTAATCATATTCTTCAATCATTTTTATATCCGAAATTACTTTGCTATTTTAATGATTACGGCTTTATATTAAGTCCAATTTTAAAAATTATTTTTTGATCTTATTAAGAAAAAGATTTACTACAAGTTGATATTAATCGTTCGAAAAATAATGCATGTTCGATAACGTTAATTCTCTATTAAAAGTTGTCCTTTTTTAAACAAAATTAATAAAGTTTATAATTTTTTGTATACAATAAGGATCATTTTTTCAGAAAAGTATGAAAACCCAGGGCTAGTGCCACGTATTCTTTTTGCACATAAAAAAATATATGGTATTATCTTTAAAACTATGTCTTCTAGGATTAAAACAGAATGCCTATTTTTAATACAAATTTCCTGCTATTGTCATCGGAGCAATAACTATTAAGAAATATCTCACAACACATACTAAATATCAGTCAATCTCAGCCATCTTAGCAAGATTGTTAGAAATCTTTAAGTACAATTTTTGTAACTTTTATTATTATTATTTAATTTAATATTATATTCACTAATAGGTATTTGCTGAATTCAAATAAGTTTTGATGTATGATTAAACCAAAAAAATAAAGCAACTAATTTATAATATTTTTGAATATTGATATTGTTCTTGATTTTTAAAGTTAAAATGTCAAATTAAATAAAGAAGTGTCAGTCATCCATAGCCAACTTAGCTGGATCGTTAGGAACTTACATAATTTTCGTCAACAGGTTATAAGATTTCACAATAATTTTTATTAATATAATATTTAAACTGGATTGAAATAACTATATAAATATATGATTAAATTGAAAAAAATAAAATTAAATTAAATATTTAATATACTCATTATTATTTTTATAAGAACTGTCAATACTAAAACTTGTTGCTCTGTGGTCAATACACTCAAATTTGACAATTTTCTTTACGCACTCAGTGCGCAAATAAAAACTCTTTACGCACTAGTGCGTGAAGTAAAGTTTTACGAACTCTGTAGCGTGCAAAATTATAGTACTTTAACAACGGTAGTTATAACTCCTTTGCTCGGGATAGTAATTGGCACAGTTATCGTTTGGTAAAGTGGAATGTTGTTACATGCCGCTGAAGCATATTTTATTACGTTATCAGATGACGGCTAAAATTTGAGGTGGTTGTGGGTAGTTTAAAAAAGAAATGCGTAAGAAAATTTATTATTTTGTCTCGTATTTTGTTCTAAAACCGAACTTGTAACCATACTTACAGTCAATTATTTTCTTAATTCTTGTACAATATGTTAAGTTTCATACAGTCTTGCCAGAAGAAAGGTATATAATAAGCGATGCTATTAATTAAACAAAGGTAGAATAGTGCGCGCCAGTCCACAAGCGGTAGAGGTATATCCATCATCTGTCCAATCACGTCACGACAGATAGGCAGATAGCCGATTCACGAGAGTCTATACTTACTTTCTCACGTGTAAATATAATTAAGCCTTCCATCTTTATTTCGAAGGATCCATGGGTTAACATATTGTATATAAAATCGTTTGTTCTGACTGATTGATTAATTTATCTATGCACATCCAAAACTTCTTAGTCTAGAAAGCTGAAATTTGTAACTACCTCTACATTGGTTTAACACTCCTAGAAGTATTGCTCGACAACTTCAGTTCATCTTGTATATTAAAATAGCAAATAAAAGAAATATATAATTTCCCGTATCTAATTTTAGTTACAAACGTACAAAAGGCAAGTTACTTCACTACTCTTTAGCAATAAATCATCGAAATCACCACGTCTGGAAAATAGCATGAACGCAATAATATACAGTGTGATTTATTAATAAATTACGGGATTCGGCGATTTTTTAATAAATTGATATAATTTTTAGTTTATTCTTAGAACCATTATCCGTCCTTTCCCCTACACAAGGCGCTCAGTCGGCTTCAGGGGTTGAAATTCACTCGTAAGGGGATGAATTAGGGAGAATATTATTATTATTTTGTTGTGTGTGTCATCGGCTTCAATTGCTAAGGTTATTTAACCTCGGGTTCTGTGTAGGCTTTCTTACTGTTTCCCAGCGCCACTTTAGGAACAGCACTGTTAATTAGAACCCAACAGTGAATGGTCGAGTGGGGAATCTTAACAAGACATCAGAATTAATTTTAAATAATTAAATTAAACAAAAAAATCCCGGCTAACGGTGGGATTCGAACCTGGGACCCTTGGATCCGCAGGCAGAGACTCTACCACTAATTTAATATCAAAATGAATATATGTAAAAATGGCATAGAATAGAATTTTAACACAGAACTCAATATTTTGTTGCAAATGCCACGAACTTTGAGCAAATGTAATATGTTAATTACTGCTTAACATTTCCACTTATAGAATACGAAAAAAATGACAACATAAGGTTAAAAATAGGCTGTAACTGAGATTTTACGAATTGTTAACAGGACATATATTTTTTTCCGAATTTTGAGCCACTGCCTCCATTACATTCGAAATCTCTTTTGATATTCCCGCCTATGAAATAGTTTTAATTATTTTATCGTTATTCACTCTTATCTTTTTTCTCTATCTAAGAAATTGCTCAGTAAAGTTTGTTGTACTTTTTTTAATAGTTTAATTAACACTTATCACACTTATCACTTATATGCATGTAATATTGACAATTCCTAAGGCAGACATGGAAAGTTGTTCTCTCCATATTTCTTGAAATCTGAAATCACAACCATCCTAAACATGAATAGTGTGAGAGAAATTTTACGAACTCTGTCAGCATACATTTTCGAATCAACCTGTATATAGGTACCTACTTACATATTTGTTATAGCTAGAGCTTGAACCGTAGGAGGACAGGTGAAAAGATCGTAGGACGTGCAGGAATAATAAAATTTCTCTAAATGTTAATAGAACTATAACAGAACAAGTTTTGCTTATTGGCACATGAGGAGTAATAATGAAAGTAATCGAACATGAATATTTATTTACATTAATAATAGTATTACTTATGATGTGATTAAAATGACACATTACTAATATTAAAAAAGGGAAAAAGGCGTAATAAAAGGAGTATTTATTATTAGATTGTTGTATTTTACATTGTAAGGAGTCCTTATTTTGTGAATAAAACTAATTTTTCCTACGACCACTTAGGAAAGTGACACATATCACACTATATAGTCCTATGGAAAGTGCCCTATATCACACGCGTATGAATAAGAATTTACTTTCCACCCGTGTACGAATATGCTACTTTCCGCAGCAGCTGTCACAAAATGTCAAACAAATCATATCTATTTTGATCTATGTAATGTCCATATTAATACTAAAATCGATATGATTGAAATTATTGAAATTGTTTTAAATTAGATCCTAGATATTTATCTTTAACAATTATTATTAAAATAATTTTAAAATAACTAAGATATGTTTGCTCTTTATTCTGGTTAAACACATAACCGATTAGATCATTCAATTTGCGCAAGGTTTATTAGCTCAGATGGTTAGGGCGTCAAACTTTGCCATTTGAGACCTGGTGAGCGACCGCGTTCAAATCCTGGCGGGGCCAGAATTTTTTTTTGTTATTTTGGTTTTTTTTTTGTTAAGAAAATATGAAAATTGAATAAATACGATTATTGTTGATTATTTTTTTAAATACATTTTAATTATTATAATAATAACCTGGGTTTACATTTTTTGATGAAATTATTTTGTGGTCGTAGGAAAAATATTGTACATCACTTGTGTGAAAAGTGATTTTCCACACTCGTGGGATAGTTGCACTCGGCTTGTGCCTCGTGTGACAATATTTTCCACTCGTGTGAAAAATGTCACTTTCCACACTCTTAATGTAATATACTATTTTTGAGTAATTATCCCTATAATACAGGCAACACCCAAGGACCGAAGCTTATTAAATAAATGAGTAACTCTATGATAAAATGAAAATTTTAACAATGAAAACCCAACTTATTACGAGGAAGACACCTTATTCTTTTACATTGTAACATGAATAGCTGATTATTTTATCTACTTTGATATATGTGTTTGAGCTCAATTTATAGGACGTGGGTTAGGTTTTTAAATAACTCTAATAACTTTGAAAAAGAAGTTGGGCGCCACTATATTTTAAGCTTATACACTTAACTCTAGATTAGTGATAAAAATATAGAAAATCACTAACCACTAACAAATTATACTCAAAACATGCTTTAGATAAGGTAGGTATCAAATTCTAATTCACATAATTTAAAACAATTTATTGATTAGATCAATTGCACTTATCTGTGTGGTAAATAAGGTAATATACGGTATAAGTTAAAGATAAAATCAGGGATTTCTTCCTTCGCTCCAAACTGCAGAGATATATCAATCGCTAAACCTTATATATCGTTCAGGCAACTTCCACCAAGTGATTCGGGATTCATATTTATAACTCTCATTAGTGACTCCTATTGTATTCGAACCCAAACGATCTTCAAGATAAATGATTCTTATTGTATTCGAACCCAAACCGTAAACCGTCTAGAGATTGCCATGGGCTAAAAAGGAATAAAATGTTATGATAAATGAAGGGAAATTTAAAAAGGAGTTAGATAAATGCTTTAACTATTAAATGAATAATTTCACAGAAACTAAACTTAATATGAAAAGGAAAAATCTTATTTAATATATTTAAATATAGTAAAGCATAATATCTTATTCCAAAAAATAATATATAATTTTATATAGGGCTAATATGTGTCATTCATTGCAGGTGTAGAGGTTATGTATAAAATTTGACAATTTGCTCGACAAATCATTGAACAAAAAAATATATTTAATAACATATTATTAACAAAACATACCTTATAAAATCAGACGGTCATTAACATAAATAAATATGAATTAATATTTCGGATGACCAAAATAAAATCAAAATAGAAGTGATCTATTAGTCGATGTCTGTTAAATCAAATAAAAATGTCACTTCCTCTGACACAAACACATACTTTGATTTTCTTTACTATACGGTGCAAGAGAGAGGTCCGACACGCCCAACATAGGGCGCGGACATTTTGAACCCTGTGACACAGTTTACAGCTAAAGAATCAGATCGCTCACTCTGCGTCGGCACTTTTGATCTCAATGTTTCAGTTTATACACTGTGCAACTCGGATAATACAATATATGACAACCGCCTATAATAAAACAGCAGTCTTCTGCGTATCCTGAATTTGTATCCCTGGAGTGGAAGTTATTTTGGAACTTTCAACTGGTCCGAGTGAGCTAACTGATTCTTTAGCAATAAACTGTGACTTCAAAAATAATATTCACTGACACTGACAGCAGCAAGCAAAATATCAGGTGCGTTTTAAATATCCGCTTCTGCTTCCGGAATTGTCGGTTTAGTCGTTTTAACCTGTCAGATTAAAACAAGAAAACCGACAATTCCGATGCAGAAGCGGATGATTAAAACGCACCTATTAAAAATATTGCGCCAAGATGTAGGCAACACGTAATAAGGGTTTAAAAAGCACTCAGAAAGCTGCGCAGTGCGACCATTCCCCGTATAGTAAAAGAAAATCAAAGTATGTGGACACAAAGCATAAACGACAAATGACATTTGAGTAAGAGGTGATTGTGTCCGAAATAACGGTTCCAACCGTTACAACATTCTCCTGTTGCTTCATAAATCTAAAGGGTGCTTCACAAAAAATGTTTCTAAAAGTTGACCATAACTGACAAAAACAGAGAAGATAAAAAAACGAAAAAGAATAAAATAAAAAAAAAGAGGGCGAAAAGTACCAACGTACTTTCCATCCTCACTTATTTCCCAACCTTTAAATGAGACAGCGAGAATGTCATTTGTATTTAAGTATTATTTTGAGACTCGACGACAAACAAAATGAGAATAAAAGTGTGGATTCTTGAAATTCAAAACTACCAATACACGACTACTGGTTCGTTTTGCAAGAAACAATTAGGGATCGGCCAATATGATTTTTTATGGCCGATATACGCGTGGCCGTTATTAAAAATATAATATAAATTGTTTTTATTTAATATTCGTGTTTTAATTTCTTTAAAAAATTCTTAGCAATTGAAATATTTAATTAGTATTTTCATTAAGCCGATACCGATATAAGCCGATATCGCAATCTACATATCGGCCGATATCAGTATCGTTCGATCCATAAAAACAATATTTACAGGAATAAAACACACCGGATTCGACTTTAAAACTCTATTAAATTAAAGGACCATCTAAGAGCAATCCAGTCCCTTCTGACGTTACACCGCACGAATATCACGACCTCCCCTTAAAGTATTTGGAACCTTGTTCGCTACATAAATTTGGCAATGTTGTGTGTGGTACGCTGAAGGGTTCGATTACAATTCAGGTAGTATGTGGGTAGGTATAATTCGTTGGCTATCGCCGCCTACTGGGGGTTCGTGGCTTGTTAATATACGAATGTAGGAATACTATTTTTAAACCAAACAACTCAAATATTTTTTATTTATTGATAGTTATAGATGATATACAGGGTGTCCCGAAATTAGACGGTCATATTTTAACAGCGTAATCTACATCCTAAAATAGTAGTAAAAGTTCATATAAACATAGGTCCGAAAACGTTTCTTTTCCAAGATACAGGGTGTTAAAGGTGAAGTCCTGCTACCACACTTCTGTAAATATTTTCTAAACGTTTAAAGATAATTAGGTAAAATTTGTTACAAATACTTACCTTTTTACGCTTCATTTATTGGACTAAATTCCAGTAATTGATCATCTTCTTAGGTGGGTAAATTAGGGGGAGCTTAGGGTAAAATTGCCATGTGTATCTGTATGTCTATATCCACCATAACTCATGAACCGATACACAGAAAAATACTAAATTTTAAACTTAAGTTTTATTTCGGCCTGACGTGAAATAATTAGATTTTGGACAAAGTCGGAACATCTGGGGGGGTACTTTATAGGAGGCCGTTTCTATATTTTATTGAATATATCTGTTATTTATGTTTGGAGAAGAAAATTATTCACATAAAAGTTACTTCTAATATTATTATCTATAATTTTTGCTTTATGTCAAAATTTCCTGAAATGGTCCGTATTCGAGAAATTTGACAAAATGTGCAAAATTCTAAACTAAACTAAAAGTTGTTTGCGATATCGATCTCTATAATTTTTGTTTATACATGATTTTTCTAAAATGGACCGTAATGGAAAAATTGTAGAAAAATTGCTAAATTTAAATTTTTCAGTATTTTCGTTTTCAATGAATAACTATAGAAATATTTCTAGGTAGATAGATGTATGTGGAAAATGTATATATTTAGTTTATCCTCTAAACATTTATAGAGGTACTGCAATAAGTTGTACAAAATAACCAGAAAAAGCCTATAATAACTAGATAGGAAAGTCATGTGTTGGAAACATCAGATTTTTTGACTATAAAATTTGGAAAACCAATATTTTCTATATAATAAAGCTACATTTGTTGCATCTCGCTAGGACGCGCCATTTTCAAGAGAAAAGCATGTTACCTTATTCGAAAGTGTAAACAATAATTAGTAGGTCTGTAGAATTAGAAATTTTATTTTTTTTTAACTTTGAAAAACCGGTAACTAAAGAAATTTTAGAAAATATTTCATCTGAACTTCACTTGTAACACCCTGTATCTCGAAAACGAAACGTTTTCGGACCTATGTTTATATAAACTTTTACTCCTATTTTTAACCGACTTCATAAAAGGAGGAGGGAGGTTCTCAATTCGTCGCAATATTTTTTTAATTTTTTTTATGTATGTTCAGCGATAATTCTTTAACACGGTGTCCGATTTCAATGATTCTTTTTTTGTTAGAAAGGGGGTACTTCAGGGGTGGTTCCATATAAATTTGGTAGGATGTAGAATACGCTGTTAAAATGTGACCGTCTAATTTCGGGACACCCTGTATATTGGAAATTCGAAATAATAGTTATGACGTAGCGGTGTTTTTCTAATTGCAATCGGACCCTAGGTATATGGCTACGGAAAGTGATGAATTTGAGATAGGTAAATTGTATTTATTGTATTAAAGGAACAACAAATATAAGTACAATTAAATAAGTATATTAATATAACAATTTTTTAAAGTCTGTATTAAAAAAATTTTTTTTCACATAGATTATTAAATTAAAAAAATAACTATTAAAACACGAAATGTTAATTTTTTCTCTTTTACAACACAAAATATACAATACTGTTGAATCAAAATTTTCTCTTGGCAGCAGGTGGTTTTTGTGACGCGACAATTATGATGCTTTGCATCTCATGAATTAAAGTTAATTCTCTTTCAATCTTAAGGTGTTCATACCCCTTATAATTTTCGGACAAGAATATCTTAAAATATTTAAATTTTGGCAAAATAAATTAGGCAATAATATCTATAATATGCATATATTTTAATGTTTTAATTCCTTCCAGTTTCCCAAAAAAACTAAAAGGGCTTTAATTTTGAAATATCATAATGAAAATAAATGCATTCCTCGACAGCACTATTCTTAATATAATCCCCAAATTTAAGCCCCTAATGTCTTGTTAATGATTTCTTAAAATTCGCCAAAATTAGTGGCTAAAACGCTTCGGTAAGTGCTATCTTCTGGTGTAAACTGGTGTAAATTATTGCAAGAAACGAATAATGACAGAGTATACGATACGATAGTTACAAGCCCGTTACACTGTTTTCCACTCAATTTATTAAAAAAAAATAATAAATTAGGGTGTTAATTTTTTTTCTCTGAAAGTATTGGTTTTGGGAAAAAAATTCAAGAATAAAAAAAAAATTAAATAAATCAAGAATTTCATAAAAGTTCATCTCGAAAAAAAGGTTTGATATGAAATAAAGTAAGTGTTGCTAATTTCACCCCCCTATAATGTAACAGAAATATTGAAAAAATACCCGTGGTTAGTCCTTTGCGATTACAGAATTTCAAGTTTCTAGCTTTACTGAAATTTTAGAAAAAAAATAAAAACTCAATTTTAGTCACCACTTTTTAAGGGTGATATCTCGAAAAGGGGTGGGCTGAGGAAATTTTGTTATAGGAAAGACCCATCTTAATTTCATACGAGCAATCAGTTCCTGAATTTTGTCGCATGTATTTAGAAACACCCTGTATATTACACATTTTTTTAAGCGTGCAAAATTCTTGACAATTTCTTTTCCCTAATTGGCACATGTCGTATTTTTCTAGGATTTACTAAATTTGGCAGCAAACAAATAAAATAGAAATTTGTCAGCTGTGCATTTTTGCCTTCCAGAATTTTTCATTTCATAAATTAACTAAAATAGTATATTGTTTCACGAGTGACGAAAAAAATGATTTTCGACGAGTAAAACACTATACTTTTTCTACGAACTCTATTATGTCATCTGAAAAAAAGCCTTTTGTACAGAGTGTCACTTATACAATACTTATATAACACTAATTAATAATTTAAAAGGGCGGAATCTGTGTATATATTATACATATTTATTTATTTAAAATCGAAACTGTTGGTCCAGCTAAACATAACCTAACCTTACTTGTTAAATTCTTCATGTATGCTATTGAATACAAGGCAGATGTAACCTTAACCAGTGAAAAAAATACCTTTCTAATTAATTATAACAACAATTAAACAATAAAAACCAAACCGAATCACCAACAATAATAATCACACGAAATAAGTAGGTATATGAAGGTAGGTAAAATAACAACCATCTTAATTATAATAAAATAGGGTATCGTAAAATCGAAATGAGTTTCTAGTTGTGAATTACCTAAAAAGGACACGGATTTTAACATACATTGCATACAACCTACTTAACAATCTTAATAACGTGAATTTAACCATAGTCTTATTTAACTAAAGTCTATCAACCTTTTACACTAATAAATTTAGGTTTTAAAGCTTACTTCCCTCCTTTTAATCCAAAATTATCAAATGAAACTCATGCACACGACACAATCAAAACGAAAACAAACTATAAAATATCCGCGCCTATGCTCGTGTTCATTGCCAATATTATTTATCTAGCGGATATCTGTGGGATATTGAATACAACTCACTAATTTTAAAATTCTATAAATCATACCTACTTGCTTTCTTAGTTATCACATGGCGTAATATTTAAATAATTTAATAATTATGAAATCAATTCACATATTTTCCGATATTTAGGTATATATTATATCCATAAATTACATCTAGTGGATATCCACCATGGTTTGCGTTCGCGCCTAGACTTTGATATATTTAGTAGGCGAGTTCGGATAGTCAGGGGCTGGAGCGGGACAAAAGCGGAGTTTTTTAGGGTGCTTTTAAATGACATTTAAGCGTGTTAAACTGTCACTAATCGGACTAAACCGAACGCTAAAAGGGTCGTTGGAGTAAAAAGTGTTAAAGGAACTTGGCAAACCGAACGCAATGAGTGAATATCCATGGCATATTGATACACCTTGAAAAAAAAATTAATTTTAAATATCTAAACGGTACTATTAGCCACAATAGAGTAATTTTTTAATAATTTGTTATATAATTACCTACTATATTATTTATGGACATTTGCATGTCTATAAATTACATCTCATGGATATAAAATAGATATCCACCATGGACTGGACATTCAGTGGATATTAGCGGCAGAAAAAATACTTGATTTTTACCGTGAGATAAATTGTTTGTTTACTTCCGCAAATCGCTATGGTAATATATGGCTTTATTGACGGTTGGCGATAAAATATATTATTGCTAATAACCCTCAGAGTTTGATGCAGTATTGTGAATAAAAAAAATCGTTTTTTTGTAATTTTGTTGTGAAGATTCAAATAATGTTTTTGAATTTTTATTATCAAGTGCATAACGGCGCCTTTATGTATCGAAGTTATCGTGTGCTGAATGATCTTGCCCTGATTATGATTAATCGGTAAAAAGTTGTTAAAACTTAAAAAGTGTACAAGTTTAATTTGGGCCCCAGTGTATCTGCAGTAGATTTCCTAAATGAAGAAAACATCTATAGTATTAACAGTTCTTGCGGGCAAATATCTTCGTAGGTTGAGAAGGGGTGACGTCACAAAGGCGGTGGGCGTCGTCCTTACCAAAAGTGCGACCCACGATAGGCAACCATGTGGTAGAAAGGCCCATATTCAGAAGAAGTAAGTGGCGTTTCGATTCACCTGTGGGCAGTAGAATTGACTGGGAACGGGCTACGTAATATTTCTCTGTTGTCTAACCTTCAAATAGATATACCAGATCAGTTTTTTTTTATAAAAATTATCGAGAGATTTTCGAAATCAGGTTTCAATGAGTAAAAATTGAAGAAATTAGTCACGGTGTGATAATATGAAAACTTAGAATCGCTACATCTTAAAAACGAAAAAGATCAATATGAACCACTCCCGAAATACTGGTACGTTTTCACCCAAAATCATCGAAATCTCGGAAAAATCAACACGATGCGGGGAATCTATTCCGGGCTCCAGATTTAAATTAAAATTGTCCAGAGAGACGCAGATCTGAAATAAACGCAGCGGTTGCATTAAAAAATAAGGAAAGATGAAAAAAAAAAGGTTTTTGAATATTCCTCAAGAAAATGTTTATTTTCTCCCGAAATAGTGATCGATAGAGGGGACTTTACCATATAAACATCAGACCCTTGCTTTCGCAGATGATATTACCGTGCTAATCCCCTATCTGTGAGTGTGTTGTATTGTAGGAATAGTGAAAAAAATATATAATATTAGGTATATGTTCTTTATTAAATTTACTAAATAAAATGGGTATCGTCGATTTAAACTTACTAATAATAAAAATTTTGAAGTTTCATAATAAAAATTCTAGTCCTTTATGCACTGTAACTAGGGCTGCTACCTGTCCTTTTTTGAAAAGGGCAGTCCTTTTTTCTAACAAATTGATCTTGTTACTTTTTAAACCTTAAAATGTCCTTATTAAAAAACTGAAACTATATTTTAATATTTTCAGTATTGTTTTTTCGGATATACTTAATCATTTTACATGTGTGCAGCTGTCGAAAAAGTTATGCATGTTCAATTTTCCGAACAAACCATACAAATTTTGGCGGCTAAAACCCCCGTTTAAATAAATTATAATAATATTTTGGTTATTTTGAGGTTTTAATGTTATT
Source organism: Psylliodes chrysocephalus (assembly GCA_927349885.1). Taxonomy (NCBI): domain Eukaryota; kingdom Metazoa; phylum Arthropoda; class Insecta; order Coleoptera; family Chrysomelidae; genus Psylliodes; species Psylliodes chrysocephalus. Next base: position 27,556,651 of record OV651815.1, on the reverse strand, counting down.
AGTTTTAGTTGATGCAGATTTCAGACTGTTTTTTAAGTTTAAGCACATTAAAAAAAGTTTTTTAAAAATAACTATAAATGTTTTAATTTAATTTAATTATTTAAAATGAATTCTGATGCCTTGGTAGGATTCCCCACTCGACCATTCACTGTTGGGTTCTAATTAACAGTGCTGTTCCTAAAGTGGCGCTGGGAAACAATAACAAAGCCTACACAGAACACGAGGCTAATGGCCGTAGTAGTCGACGCCGATTACACCAAATTAAAAAAAAAAAAAAAAAAAAAAAAAAACTCCAAATGTTTTTGTTAATTTTTTTTTATTAAGTGTATCCAACATAGCACATATACGTCTTATAGACGTCTAAAAGACGTCCTTCAGGGACATGAAGGACGTTCGAGGGACGTCCTCTTTTGGTACCGGGACGTAAATCCGACGTCCCGTTTTTATCCATCTCCGGGACGTGCCGAAGCTACGTCCCTGAGACATTCCAAAAAGACGTCATAGGGATCTTTACGGGATGTCCTAGGGACGTAAATCAGACGTCCGAAGGACAATATTTGTCCACATTCCATAAAGTGTAATAATAACAAAAATATTAATAATACAAGGGCTTTTTTGAGGGGTGGGTGGCTCAGTGGTAGAGTCTCCGCCTGTGGATCCAAGAGTCCCAGGTTCGAATCCCACCGTTGGCCGGGTTTTTTTTTATTTTAATTTAATTATTTAAAATGAATTATGATGCCTTGGTAGGGTTCCTCACTCGACCATTCACTGTTGGGTTCTAATTAACAGTGCTGTTCCTAAAGTGGCGCTGGGAAATAGTAACAAAGCCTACACAGAACACGAAGCTAACGACCTTAGTAGTATGCCGATGCCACCAAATTAAAAAAAAATACAAGGGCTTTATTTAACAACTTTTATCCTGAAAAGGCTAGCTAGAGTTAAACATTTTCAGTTAACAAAAAAACAGGAATGAACTAAATTTAACATGATGAAACCTTGGGTCCTGCTTATGACTGAGTTTTATAATTTTATCAAAATTAGGTTTGTTCCAACAGCAGTACTCACTTTCCGTCATTGAGGTATTTTCTTTCCGCCAGCGCTACCGCCAACACAGATCACTTATTCTCACCTCGACACAAAACACTCACTTCACAACCACTTTACCCCAACATCAAAAAAATAATAAATAACACTATATAACTTTCTTTTCTTTTTCATTACTCTAACTTACGTATATAAGTTAATTATTTAATGCCGAAAATTTTAGCTGTTGTTGTTAATTTGAAATTAAATGATAGGTTAGGTTTTATGTCCTTCTTCTCTTGCAAAAACAAAACGTTGAATTTCAAGTTATCAATTCAAAGACCAACGATGCCAGTAAATAGGAAGTTTTTTTGTTTTTCAAAAGTTTTACATTTTCTAGGACATTTTATTTCGTAATACCCTGCTATAGCAGTTATCCTCCTTTTCACGGTAGTTTGCCCAGGAGATTTACATTAACGAGTTGGGGGTTCTGGGAGGTTCTTCGAGAATTTGGATGTTTAAAGACGATAAATTGTGTTTTTGTGGATTTAATGAGACCTTCCATTTGCTACACCAGCAAGAATACTAGTTTAACAGATTTTAGGCTACCGAAAGTAGAGCTGTATCGTCGGTGTATTGGAGGCATTTTGACGATGGGTAGTTTGGAGGTGGGGTGTCGTGTGTGTATATGAGGTAATGGAGAGGGGCCAGGACGGAGCCCTGTGGGGCCCCAGCAAGTGGAGTAAATGTGTCTGACAGGGAGTTGCCAACTTTGACGGTGATTTTTCTGTCGGTGAGGTAGGAGAGTGTATGAGTTTGCGGGGGGAGACCTACGTTCATAAGCTTTTCGACTAGTCCGGCGTGCCAGACTTGGTTGAAAGCTTTTTGAACGTCTAAGAGAACGGTTGACGAAATTTGTTGGGAATTTACTGTTAGGATTGAGGGATAATGTTTTTTTCTTCACAAAATTCCCAGATTCTTTTCTTGAGCAGAAGTTCGATGAGTTTCCCTAGGACTGATATGAGAGAGATGGGCCTGTATTAATTTACGGATTTGGGGTCTTTGCCTGGTTTGCGGATTAAAATGCTGTTAGCGGATTTCCTGGCAGTTGGAAAGTAGGAGAGGGAGAGACAGGAGTTTAGGAGAAGGGTGACGATGGGAAAAATGGTTACAGGAAGATGCTTCAGGGTTCTTCTATGTATGGAATCAGGCCCGGAAGCCGAGTTTTGGCCTGCTTGGCAGACATATTGGATGTCTTGGAGGGTGAATGGGGTAGTGAGGAGGTGTTCGACATCCAAAGGTGGAACTGAGGCGGCAAGTAAATGAAGGACGTTTTGTGCGGTCTCGTGTTTGAATTGGATCGTCAAAGTGGGGGTTGTCGGGGGTTATGAAGGTGGGTTTTGTGGGCTAACGCTTTTTCGTCGGGGGTTGTGTGGATTTATCCGTCGATTAAGAGGTGGGAGTGAGTTTTAGATTTTTGACCCGTGATGACTCGGAATTTGTCCCAAACCTTGGAACCGTCTCTATGATCCAAATTAAAAGTGTTATTGATCCATTGTTTTTGTTTGTGTAAGTTGGTTTGGAGCCTGAACAGGGCGTATAGGAAGTCCCATAGACGTCCCATTAACGTCTTGGACTCATACCGAAAACTGAACGTTTTTTCGAAACGGGACCAAAATAGGACGTCCTAGTGTTCACGGTATTCGGATGTGAAGTGGACGTCCGATTTAGGTCCCGGACCAACAAGGGACCAAATCAAGACGTCCATGGGACGTCCTGTGCTATCTGGGTATACTTGGTGGTTTACCATTTTCTGAGAGAATTTTTTTCTGTGATGACTACTAAATGGCCCAACGCTCAGAGCTGTTAATATATTTTTTCTACACCCACGTGCATATTTAGCTATTCTACACACAGACTACAAACCGAAAAAGTATGCCATTGCGTTCAACTGAACGAATATATTTCATATTTATTTTACCTAGTAAGAACACTGCACACATATGAAATCCGCCAGTTCATAATTTGGTCACCCAGCAATTTTTTTTTTTTTATTTTAATTTTAAATAAGTAACAATTCTGTCAAACTATTTGTCAGTATATTTTTTAGTTTTTGAGATTAAATATACATTAAAATAAGTTATTGAAAACCAAATTTAAGGACATTAAAAAAATGGGAAGATGTTTTAAACAGCTTTAAAAATACTCCAAATGTTTTTTCGGCAATTTTATTTTTATTAAGTGTAACTGCTAGTTCAGTATTTTCTGAGCGAATTTTGTCTGGGATGGCTACCAAATGGCGCGACGAAAGAAATCGGTGCTCCACAGAACTAATTCGCTCAGAGCTAATATATTTTAATTTTTAAGAAAATTGCTAAGAATTTTACGACTTCATAAAAACAACCAGGCTTCTTTGGAGGTTGCAAAATCAAATAGAAAATATTATTTTAAATTCAATAATCCCTAGAGGTATGGTTCTGCTTGTGCGTCTGTTGTATACAGAGGATACATAAGCTTAACCATACCTAAAAGTATTTTTTAGTTTTGAATATTTTTTTTAATTATGTTTATGTTTTTTTATTGATTTATGATGTAACTCCTAATTAAGATATTATTGTTCAATAATAAGTTATTAAAAAGCGAAAAAACTGACTGCAGTGCATTTTTAGTGGTTTACCATGATACGCTGCGCGACCGCCCTTTTCGCATTCGTAAAGCTGGTTCTATCTAAAGCTTTTTTGAAATTTCCTTTATTCACTGTTTAAAAAAAATGGTAACCCTAATCTGTATCTGTAACTGTACCTATACAGTAAGGAAAACTATTAAGGTGATTACAGCACCCCTTTATAATTTTCGAACAAGGATACCTCAAAAAGTAATTTTTTAGAAAATTTAAATTTGGGCAAAATAAATAAGGCAATATAATATCTAGAATATGCATATTTTTTAAAGTATTAATTCCTTCCAGTTTCCGAGAAAAAAATCAAAGAGCTTTAAATTTTGAAATATCATAATAAAAATAAATGCATTCCTCAACAGCACTATTCTTAATATAATCCCTAAATTTAAGCTCTTAGGGGTCTATTCTGTAACAATTCCTTTATATTTAACGGCCGAAATTAGTGGCTAAAACGCCTCGTTACGTGCTTCTTTCTAGTGTAACGCGTCTGTAACTATCGTATCGTACACTCTGAGTCATCATTCGTTTCTTGCAACGATTTACACCAGTTTACACCATGCATATTTTAGGTATTATTGCCTTATATATTTTGCCAAAATTTTAATTGTTTAAAAAAATTACTTTTTGAGATATCCTTGTCCGAAAATTATAAGGTGGTGCTGTAATCACCTTAAGGGATCATGATTTTTTCGACGTCGAATTATAAATCATATACCTATCGCTCTAAATTTAATAATTTAAAAGTAATTCTTGAACAACTTTCCTGTTTTTGTATCTGCTACAATATAAATACATCTAAATAAAAATCCAAACGCTTTTGGCAATGCATCGATATCCTGATCTAGCCTATACGTTTACAGAATACAAATGCGTTTTTTTATTAGCAAAAAACACATCTTGGTACTGCCTATTTTAAAAACCATATGTAGGAAGTTGTTTGCATTTTCATAAATATGAAAATGGAAAGAAAAAAAAATCAAGTCCATTAAGTGGGCACGGCAAACGTAATCAAGATCTGCTTTTACTTAGAGTCTTGTTCATACAGGGCGAATCTAGACGAAGTCTATTTAATTATTGAGTTCATAAACTGAAAATGAGAAATAAATTAGTCATTCAAATTTCAAAATAGCTGTTTATGAATCCAGTTGCGAAATGCTTTACTTTATGTAACGAGTGAATATTTGCGACACGAGCAGAGCGAGGTCCCGCAACATGAACGAGTTTTCTAATTTTGACTAGATTATTTATAAAATTGTGTTTTTTTTTTCGATAAAAAATTACTGATACCAATATTACTACTTTCTTGTAATGTTAGATGCATATGATTACCTTTTATTGACAAGTAGAAAATCATATTCATTTATTCTCAACGTGTGCTTATATTGCTTGTTAAAGTTATGATTTCAATAAAGTGGGTTATTTTGTCGTGTATTGTGTTTTCAATTATTTTTTGCTGATTTATAATGGAAAATAAGGACTAAAACAACATTATTACTAGGTTGTAAGATTAACCAAATTTTTTTTTTATGAGTCAATCTGCTCTTTTCTGATATAAATTTTCATTAATAATGTACATTATTGATTTTTAAACAAAAAAAAAATGTTTATTTTTATTTCTTTTCTTTTCGCACCTGGTGGCATAATTAATTTCATCTACAGTAAATCGTCTATTATGTATCGTTTTGTTTATAAATAAATACATCATTACCTACAGATACTGTTGCGTAATGAAATCCAAAAACTGTTACGTAATTATATTTATCTACTATCAATATGTAATGTCAAAACTTTACAGTTGTCACTTGAATAAGTAGGTAAAGTATCGGAATTCCCAATATGTTGCTTTTTACATTATATAACATCAGGTAACCTATTTTTGGAATAGTATATTATGCAACGATCATGTAATGATGGTTATTAATACACGAGCATTAACCGGGATACGAAACGAGCCAAAGGCGAGTTTCGTATGGTTTATGCGAGTGTTTTAATAACCATTACATGAGAGTTGCATACGCTATTTTTTCTACACCCGATAAATAATCAAGACCTATAAATATTATATTTATATTGGTATTGAACACAATAACAGTAATTACTCGTATTTCTATAAAAAATTCTACAAAATTGTAATTAATGGTATTACTTCAGGTATTGGTATTTCCCTAGATTTTTGCGGTAAAATATTTTGTACTGTATTTTCTGCTTTCTCCGATATGTGTGGAGGAGTCTTCTATATCGCTAATATCAGACATTTTAATATTATAATTATCGAAGTTTAGCTACCTACGAAAATTTAATACGTTTTGACAACTAAAATAATTACATAGGAACCTAGGACAAACGTCAAACAGCATGCTTGATTGAAAAATTGTAGGTTTCTATTGATTAAAAATCTGTATCGTAATGAAAAATCTGTATCATAATGGGTATCATTATGAAACGGATTATGGGCATATAAGTGCATTATTATAATACGGGTGTAGAAAAAATGGTTTTATTTACAAAATTAAGAGAAAATATTAAATTACTTTTTTCCAAATTGTTTTATTATAAATTGGCCAACATAAACTTATATAAAATCTTTTCCGAAACACAATCGACATTTTTTTAATTTGCACCATTCTTCAAATCGCTGGAACTCTTTTTCATATCTATTCCTAGTTTTTGCAGGAATTAAAGTTTCAATGGCTTCGTTAGCTGCCAATTCAATGTAAGACATATTTTCTTTACAAATATTCATGATAATTATTATTTTGAGTTATTATTTAGCCAATAAACAATACCTAGCAACTACACAAGGCTACTATGTTTTGTCTCGCAAAAATTATTAATGTCAATTATGACTACGCTAAAGGTGAATTTAAATATCTAACAGACGGCTAACTTCATCTTTGTCATATCAATATACAGAAAATCTGGTAGTTATTTATTTTTTTTGATAGTAGATAAAATTTTGTACAATATTCGTATCGTAAATTCATATTACGATACTCGATGGATTATTTCCATCGCGTCTCGTAATATGACTTTACGATACTTATATCGTAAATAACTAATATATATATATATATATATATATATATATATATATATATATATATATATATATATATATATATATATATATATATATATTATTATATATATATATATATATATATATATATATATATATATATATACAGTTTTATCAGACTAGCTATATTACTTCGTTCGCTATGGTTACGATAGTTTTGACATTTGTATTTACAAAATGGCGATTTTTCTATTTCTGAAATGTCACTCTTAATAAAAATGAAATTGCCGAAAAAACATTTGGAGTATTTTTAAAGCTGTTTAAAACAACTTCCCATTTTTTTAATGTCCTTAAATTTTGTTTTCAATTTCTCAAGAATAACTTATTTTAATGTATATTTATTCTCAATAACTAAAAAATATATTGACAAATAGTTTGACAGAATTGTCACTTATTTCAAATTAAAAAAAAAAAAATTGAGTGACCAAAATATGAACTGTGACTGGAGTATTTCATATGTTCAGTTGAATGCAATGGCATACTTTTTCGGTTTGTAGTCTGTGCGTAGAATAGCTAATATCCGCGTGGGTGCAGAAAAAATATATTAACAGCTCTAAGCAAATTAGTTCTGTTGAGCTCCGATTTATTTCGTTGCGCCATTTAATAGTCATCACAGAAAAAATTCGCTCAGAGAATGCTGAACCAGCAGATATATCCAGATAGCACAGGACGTCCCATACACGTCTTGATTTGGCCTCTTGTTGGTCCGGGACCTAAATCGGACGTCCACTGGACATCCGAATAGCGTGAACACTAGAACGTCCTTTGAAGGTCGTCCTCTGGACGTCCTATTTTGGTCCCGTTTCGACAAAACGTTCAGTTTTCGGTACGAGTCCAAGACGTTAATGGGACGTCTGTGGGACTTCCTATCATAGATATGCAGTGGATCTAATATGGACATCCAAATATCCGTCAATATCCAGGATATAGAAGATATTCTATGGATATCCAGGTCACATGAGTATCTCAAGGTTAGTGACAGGAGACGTGCTAGACATGAGATCAGACCACTTAACCAAGAGGTACTCTTTTAATATTCCCTTTGAGGTTTTAATACAGGAAAGAGCGGAGATCACCATAAGGGAGCCCAATGCCCAACGACAGGAACAAATCTGGTATACAGACGGGTCTAAGACTGCGGAAGGCATTGGGGCAGGAGTATTCTCCAAAAACCCTGATACTAACCATAGCTATGCTATAGAAATACATTCCTCGGTATTTCAGGCCGAGGTATACGCAATTTTGCAATGTGCAAAAACGAACAATGAAAGAGCTGTCGAAAATTAGCATATTCAAATAATGTCAGACAGCCAAGCGGCACTTAAGGCCATATCGAGTTAGAAAGTTACGACGAGGCTGGTATAGGAATACATCGAAGAACTAAGAACACTGGCAGACCGAAATAGAGTAAAACTATTTTGGGTGCCAGGTCACAAAGGGATCGAAGGCAACGAAAAGGCTGACGAACTTGCAAAAAGAGGGTCAGAAGAAACACCGGAACCAGACACAAACCCAGGAGTACCAAAAAGTACAGTCCGGGGGTTTATAAATGACTGGATTCGGGAACAACATATCAACTATCGGGGAAGCACCCCAAAACCGGTACATGGAGAAGCCTTCATAGGCAGACCATGTCCCAAAAGAACTGGAGAACTACTCTTAGTGAATAGGAACCAGTTGAAAGTGATAACAGGGTTCATGACTGGGCACGCTCCAGTAAAGGGACACTTGAACAAAATTGGCATGTACAATGGGGAACTCATGTGCCGACTATGTCACAAGAAACCAGAATATTCCTGTAGGGATTCGATAGTACTGACTGTGCTTTTTTGTCTTCTTTTTTGAAGTACCTGCATGTGATGGAGATGGTGAAATTGGGGGGAAATTGTTTTTCGTTTTTTTGGCTAGGATTGATTAGTGTTCTTAAAACTAGTAGGTCTCGCGGGTTTTTTCAGTAGAAAATTCGGGTTATTTTACCGGTTGCGGCAACTCAGGGAATTGATTCTCGTTTCCTAATAACGAGAATCTATTGTGCGTTGTTACTTTAGCATATGATGGATTTTCAACCAAAAATTGAGCTTCTTTGAAGGACAAATTTTCAAAAGACATTACCCTTTTAATATTTAATTGTTGTTTGTAGATAGGATAATCACGCGAATCTGCGTCATGATTTCTATCTCCACAATGTACACATTTTTCATCATTTTCACATTTATCATTACATGTTTCTCCTGCACATTTTTGACACCTTTTTTTTCTTTACATTGTCGGCTAATATGTCCGTAACGTAAACATTTAAAACATTGAGATACAGGATATACATACGGGTCCACACCAAAATTTACCATATTTACTAACATTTGAGGGATTTGAGTCCCCAGGAAAGTGAGAACAACCATTTGCGTATCTACAAGTGTAGACGTTTTTGTTGTGTCGTCGTGTATCCTTCATTTCATACGTCGTACTTCAGTGACTTTTATATCAGACTCTATAGCTTTTAAAATATATTCCTCAGAAAACATAGTGTCTACCATTCTAATTATACCTGTTTTATGTGTGTAATAATTTGGTATATATGCGACTAGATTATTTTTTGTTACAATTTCGTGATTAATTAATTCGTTTGCAACTTCATAAGTTTTACAAATAATTTTTACTCTATTTAAACCAAATGGTTTAATATCTTAAACATTATTTTTAAAATATTGATTTTCCATTAAAAAATGTCCAACGCGAGTGGGAAATAAACGACCTAGATTTCTTTCTTTATGTTCCAAAAAGACCAAGTATGGCCCTGTATCTGATTCTCGATTTTTGTTAGTAAAATCATATTTTAATTCATTTTCTTCTTCTAGTATACAGGGTGTTTCCGAACTTGGCGTCTAAATTTGTAGGGGTGGTAGTTCGCATAATTTGAGACCGATTCGCAGATTTCATTTTTCCAAAATATTTAAAATAAAAATAATTAAAAATTAATTAAAAATTATAAACAGGTACGGTCCTGCATAGCAAAATTTATTGTGGTTTATTGCGAATTTGCAGATAATTTTTGGAATACGAAAACTTGATACTTGCATCTGTAAGTTCGCCATATTTACAGATCTGCAAAGTTGCAGACGTTCTGTAATCTCACCCCTGATCGGTAAGGGCCGATTCCACCGTTGTGTTAAACGGAGATTAAAATGACATTGTTAATGTAAAAATGTCATTTTAAACTTCGTTTAACACAACGGTGGAATCGGTCCTTACCACATACTTTGATTACTATACGAGGCAAGAGAGAGGTCCAACACGCCCAACATAGAACGCGGCCATTTTGAACCCTGTGACACAGTTTACAGCTAAAGAATCAGATCGCTCACTCTGCGTCGGCACTTTTGATCTCAATGTTTCAGTTTATACACTGTGCAACTCGGATAATACAATATATGACAACCGCCTATAATAAAACAGCAGTCTTCTGCGTATCCTGAATTTGTATCCCTGGAGTGGATGTTATTTTGGAACTTTCAACTGGTCCGAGTGAGCTAACTGATTCTTTAGCAATAAACTGTGACTTCAAAAATAATATTCACTGACACTGACAGTAGCAAGCAAAATATCAGGTGCGTTGTAATCATACGCTTCTGCTTCCGGAATTGTCGTTTTAACCTGTCAGATTAAAACATGAAAACCGATAATTCCGAAGCAGAAGCGGATGATTAAAACGCACCTATTAAAAATATTGCGCCAAGATGTAGGCAACACGTAATAAGGGTTCAAAATGGCGGAGTTTTCTATCTCCTTTTAAAAGGCACTCAGAAAGCTGCGCAGTGCGACCATTCTCCGTAAAGTAAAAGAAAATCAAAGTATGTGTGTGGGGGTGTCAAGGCTGAAACAGAAGCGTGAAGTTTATTTATATGTGATCTGTGATTTATATTGGTGACTTGGTTGTATTCAGCTGTTTTCATTTTCATTCTTCTTAATTGATTTAGTTAACCACCATTTTGAACCCTTATTACGTGCTGCCTACATCTTGGCGCAATATTTTTAATAGGTGCGTTTTAATCATCCGCTTCTGCTTCGGAATTATCTGTTTTCTTGTTTTAATCTGACAGGTTAAAACGACTAAACCGACAATTCCGGATGATTAAAACGCACCTGATATTTTGCTTGCTGCTGTCAGTGTCAGTGAATATTATTTTTGAAGTCACAGTTTATTGCTAAAGAATCAGTTAGCTCACTCGGACCAGATGAAAGTTCCAAAATAACATCCACTCCAGGGATACAAATTTAGGATACGCAGAAGACTGCTGTTTTATTATAGGTGGTTGTCATATATTGTATTATCCGAGTTGCACAGTGTATACACTGGAACATTGAGATCAAAAGTGCCGACGCAATGTTTACCTGTCATTACATTACACTCCCACTCACCTCCCACCATACGACTGCAACGCCAGAGGTGGAGTGGAGGTGATTGATTTTAATGCTACCCCAGTCTGACGCATAGGAGTTTCCCTGATCTCGGCAACAACCAGCCAGGGTTGCCAGGTTAGGGGATTTCCCCCAAAAATTAGGGGATTTTTCATCTTCTTGGGGATTTTTTGGGGTTTTTGTTTTCTAGGGGATTCTTCTGGAAAAAATATTGCGTTGGGGATAACAGGGGTTTTTTAAAATAATATGATATTATAAATAACAAAAAATATATGGCTTATTTATTATTGCATTGTACAAGTAGGGCCATCTATTTTTGCCGAGTAAAAATAATTTAATACACTAGCGGTATAGCGAAGCCTACCCTACCGACCGCATAATTTGTCTTGAAAGACGTTGATATGAGAACCCCCTCTCGGGACCGGGATTCCCTGATTCACATTTAGCGTGTTCATTAATTGCACATAAGAAAGATCTTTTGATGCACAGAAAATCAAGAAAACATCTTGAGTCTGAGAAAAAATATAACACTGGGTCCCAGCAAAAAATTACTGAGTTTTTGACGACTAATATTTCAAAGAAAAGAAAAGTCGCAGAATTGAAAGTAGGTGCTTTTATTGCGGAGCATTGTTCCACAACAACGGCAGATCATTTAAGTGAATTACTTAATAGTCTAGATGATAATTCCGAATTACTCAAGGGAGTAAAACTTCATCGAACGAAATGTACAGCCTTAATCTTAAATGTTATTAGTCCATGCTGGTTGGAAGATCTAATCCTTGATGTTGGAAATGAAAAATATTCTCTGATAATTGATGAAAACACAGCCATCGACTGTACCAAAATGATGTGTCTTGTGATTAAATATTATAGCAAACTCAAAAGAAAAATAACGACCTTTTACAGATTGAAATTACCGCAGGAGATGCTTTGACAGCTGAAACAATGAGGAGTCAACTTCTTAAAGACAGTCTCGCAATGGAAAACTTAATTGGGATTGGCGTAGACCGAGGGGCAAACCGCTGCTGAGGAAGTCTGGTGTAAAGACTCAAGAAAGTCCCTTGGAAATAAATGGAAGTCTATGGAAGTTCTTTGAAGTGAAGTGAAGTGAAGTGAAGTGAGAAGTCTTGAAAGTCAGGATGAAGTCCATAGAAGTCATGATGAAGTCAATGGAAGTCTTGATGAAGTTCATGTAAGTCAGGAAGAAGTCCATGGAAGTCAGAGTGAAGTCCATGGAATTCATGAAGAAGTATATAGAAGTCATGTGAAGTCTATTAAGATTTCCTGAAAGTGCGCATGCGCCTCGGTCATCAGGTGACTAAAATTATGTGGTTCCATGAGCGTACGCAGAAAATTTAAGTATATATTTAAGTATATTATATATACATACACTAAGGAAAAAACAAATATAGAAGGGAGCACAATAATTTAAATAAAATCAACCTTATTTTAATAATATATCTTTATCAAAGAAGAGGATATGTATTTATTCAACTATAAATAATTACTCCTAATAGTTATTGTATAACTATACCTAACAAAAAATTTTGTAGGTACCTTTTACTCAATTTATTTTCCTTTAATACGAAAAGAATTGTTTACATTAAAAAAAAATAACAAATATATCAATTTCCAAAGTCTAAAGGTACAGAACAGAACAACTTTAAAGTGAAACAAAATCGATATGCAAAAGGTATTTACAAAAACATACTATTACCACATAGGTCCCTTTAGACTACAGGTCATTAAGAAATAAGCCAAGCTTAAAATGACATTTTTCCATTAACAATGTCATTTTAACCTTCGCTTATTTTTTAATTACTAGTGGTGCGAATGGCTCTTATTTCTTAAACCAAAATAAGCCGATTTAAGTAAACTTACCTCAGTACAAAGTTCGTTTCTCCTTTATAATTTTAAAACGGCTCATTCGATTCTACTTAACTTTATTATGTTGACAGTTTTATTTGACAAAAAAAAAATGTATCAAAATTATTCACTAATATTAATCCATTGGCGTAGAACTTGAATTTTTTTATTACTTGCACATTTAAAATTTAATTTAGAGTGTAGGTTTTAGAGAAAAATTTATTTACTAAAACATGAATACAAATAAGAAATATGTATAGTGACCAAACTGAGCAACTTTGTACTGAGTTAAATTTACTTAAATCGGCTTATTTGGGTTCAAGAGGTAGTATGTTTTTGTAAAGACCTTTAATAGACACCCTGTATATTCCTTTCAGTAAATAGTATGAAAAAACGAAAAGACATGGTAATATTATTTTCAAATGAGACACTTTTAATGAATATTTTTAGCCTTCCTGGTTTAAACCCCCAGAATTTATAAAATTCAGCAACATGACCATTCATTGGGGTAATTTTTATTTAAGCGCTCTCTAGCGGGATAAAAAAAAAACTTACGTATTGTAAAGTGTGGCACTTTATTTGAAAGCTATTTTGATTAGGAATTTAATTCACAATATAACAAAACATAATTTTTTTAATGTTACCTACATGAACTCTAATAATTGAAAAATAGTGTAGATTTCTAACGTTCGGACATACAAATTATAATCTCTATGAACTAAAATAATAAATTTACGCTATACATAAATCGCTAATAAAAATATCGTTCAAATGAAGTGTCACACTTTACAGAACGTAACAGTTTTTTATCCATTTAGAGGGCGCTAAAAAGTCAACGCAATTAATAGTCATATTGTTGAATTCTCCATAAAATTACCATTCAAATGAAGCACAGACACATACTCTGACTAAATGAAAAAATTGTCGGCTTCGGTATGGTTATAACCTCCCACTTTAGCATGCCAGAGTTTCGATTGACAATAGACGTTACTTTTAGTGTCGCCTTATATAATTTATTATTAATTGAATGATCACATTTTGTCAATTTTGTTTAAAATAAATTTCTGCTGTATCTACTTTAATAAAAAATTAGTAAGGATAAATACAACCTTTATTTTAGCTAAAAAAGTGTAAGTGGCCTCTTTTTAGATTCACCCTCTGAGTATAAACCCTTAGTTGTGATAATCAGAAACCTAGCGGTTCTGTTAATTTCACATCCTCATCTACGTAGACGTGGATTTTGTAATATACCCTTCCACATAACTTAATATATTTTAGACTTTAGGGTCTATGATAGTTTAAGCCTTGAATTATCAAACTGATCAAATAAAGCAGAATTAAACGAAGCAGTTATTTATATTGTTCTGCTGAAAGTTTGTGGAAGTCACTGGAAGTAATCCTGAAGTCAGGTGAAGTCATCTCGAAGTCAGTTGAAGTCATGTGGAAGTCAGGTTAGTCAGTGGAAGTCATTTGGAAGTCATTGGAGTCATGTTTAAATCAGAGGAAGTCATCTGGAAGTCCAAGAAAGTCCATAGAAGTCCACGAAAAGTAAGTAGAAGGCATGGAAGTTTGGAAGTCCGGTGTACAAAATTTTGGTAGTGGTTTACCCCTCGGCGTAGACGTTGCTAATGTCATGGTTGGAAAACACAATTCTTTTTCGACTCATGTAAAAGCTAGGATAAATCGAGATTTAGTGGTAATTAAGTATGTTTGCCTCTCTCTCCACTTGGCTGCTGAGCATTCTTTTAAATCACTTCCCAAACATTTAGATTTTTTAATAAAATAATATCAAAACTGGTTTAGTTGCAGTTCTAAGCGTCAGATTGAATATAAACAATTGTATGAAGTAATGAATGAAGCAGCGGCAACAAAAATTGAAAAATTAAGTGGAACTAGATGGTTGGAACGTTTTAATTCCATAAATAAAATATTGGATCAGTGGGATATTTGCACTTTTAGCTAACCAAAGATAGAGAAAGATGCTATACATCACAACAACTTTTTGAGATGTTAGATGATAAACAAAATTACCTGTACATGGTTTTTCTGAAGAGAAACTAACTGCCCCTTAATACAGCTTTCCAAAGTGACCAAGCTAATTCTCTTAAATTAATGGAAGACCTCCTGCACTTAAGTATTCTTATACTTCCAATGCGTCTTG
>OV651815.1:27278351-27535851 GCA_927349885.1 Psylliodes chrysocephalus | reverse complement strand
AGGTGGCTTCACTTTATGACTTTTTATCCTAGCACAACTACCGACCATAAGTAAGAAGAAATTTAACGCATTTATAATACCGAGCGAAGTGGCTCTGTGGTAACGCATCTGCTATGAGTTTTTTCAGAGATAGCAATAGGCAAATGCTGGGCCAGTAACATCATCTCAGATAACTATTACCATTACTTCTACCCAATCCCCTCAGACTCCCGATACCTGATCCCTCCAGTGAGGCTGAAGAGGCTAGGAATACCTATAGCGGCTTGATCCCAACTGGGAGAATGAAATATACATAGTTTACCTTTTTTACGCATCTGCAAATCCCATTAGGTATTGGAATCAAGAATTACTATTTATTGCTGATGAGACACAATAAGGACGAAACTGGTCAAAGAATGACGTTCTCCTTAGGAAGCAAAATAAAAGTTGGAGTGTGGTAAATTATATTCTATCTTTGATCTCTGCTGTTTTCATTTGGTTATAATTCTAAGGCTGTTGTAATATAAGCTAAAGGAGTAGTTGTTTTCTGGAGGGAGACGGTTGCTCATATTAGCTACGACATATATGGCTTCGAGACCAGCAAAATTATATATTACACAATATTGATCGGTTAAAACTAATCGAGATGCGGCGGTATGAAAATTTCACCAAATAACGACGCGATATGCATTTTGCGCGAGTAAGCGAATTATTGAGCCCATGTTCGTGCACAGTGAAATTACATTATTAGTAAAGATAGAGTGAGATTTTGGCTCCAATTTGGGTTAATTTTTAATACAGAATCCAATAACTTTGAAATTAAATACTTAGGCAACCGTTTGAGCTAGGAATATCTGGTTTGCTGCATTGAACTTTTCTTGTTTAACCCTACAAATTGGTATAATATATAATTATCCTGATAGCTCAAAATTTAGAAAATCGAGCTGTAACTTTTTAAATTTTTTACATCATCAAATACGGATGCGATATGCATTTTGTGTTAAGAGACGTATTAGTACGCATCCGTATAAGATTCGTTCGCAAATAAATCACAGATGAGTTGTTCGTAAGGGCAGACAATAGGATTTTATAACGAATTTAGAGGAATTTTAACAGAAATAATAAGGGATTTTGTTAAATATTTCGGCAACTGTTTGAACTAGGCAGATGTGAATTTTTCTCTAAGAGCTATACAAAATGGTATATACATATAAAAATCCCGAATCTATTCATAGATACCTACCAAATTGTATATTACATGATATTAATCGGTTAAAACTAATTAAGATACGGGCGGTATGAAAATTTAGTTTTTTTTTTTAATAACGTCCCCTGGTTTAGCGAATACCGACGCGATATGCATTTTACGTAAAAAAGAGAATTAGTACGCTCATTTATAACGTTCGTACAAAGTGAAATCACGGTGGCATTATTAGTTTGGCCATCATAATACTTTTTATATCGGCGTGTCAAAACAAAATTAAAATATTATTTTAAAGATTTCGAACATTACTGTTCACTTATGCATCCGCTTTTATAAATTTCTAAATTTAATCAACACGTCAATCTCATAACCAAAGTTTCTAAATTTGGTAAGTTGTTTCATTATTTTGTCAATAAAATTTCAAACACGGCTAGTGAGTTGGCGCCATTGTTCGTGAGCCTAAGTTATTGAGTTGTTATCGGGTTTCGTGAGAAAAGTAGAGGTGTTTTATTAGATTTTTGCACTTCAATTTAAAAGGTATTTTAAAAATTCGCCTACAAAAAAATTTGAGACAGTTACAGTTATATTATTTTGTTGATTTTACTTTATAAAATGTAAAAATCAAATTTAATCTACTTTGAACATTGAAATTATTCCAGAAATTCATAAAATTGGACGGCTACAATGGAAGTTCATATCAAGCTAATTCCTCATATCGGATAGTTCAATATCTTTTTTGGAGCCAACTTATTTCACAGTAAGTACTAGGTCCACGCTCAGACAAGAGATGTACACAGATATTTTATCTCATCTCCTGTAGATCTTTATATATATATTGAAAGAAAAGTCCGTAAATACCTAATTTTCTCGAAACCGGGTTCTCAGAAATATATAAAACTTGGTATGTGGTTTAAGGACATGCTGATTCCTGTGTTCTTATTTTCATTGTGCTAGATTGTCTGTTTTTCCGTTAATATTGACCATTGACCATTGTAGTTTCTTGGATTAAAAGATTACCTTCTGATTGAACACTTTTATTTTAAAACACTAATGGAATGATTTGATTTATATGAATTACTTATGAATAAACACGTTTTACATTATTTACAGCATTTCTCTAGGAAATTTGTTACTTTAAGCCATGTTAATTGGAAATAATTTATGTTCCATGATGGCGGACAAAGCGTCCCTTCTTACCGTGGCAAACGCGTGTGGTCCCGATGGCTGTTTTAGTAGCAGTGAAGCGGACGAGAACGAAGCGGGCGCACAACGCTTGTGACGTTGACCAATGAGAAGCCGATGATGCCTGTGACGTTTTTTATTGTCGGAGAACTATTTATCGACCAAGAAAGTGCAGATTACAGAGACGTCTCTAGGAGTGGATGTATATTGGATGCAATGTGAAATGTAACGATGAATGTAATTTGTTGAATGCAATTCATTTTTATTTCATTCTGTTTTTCCCCAAATCCCATAAAACATTTCAATTTTCAAGTTCCTACCTTTAAGAAACCGATACACCTACACAAACTTTCAGCCCCCGTTTCCCCCATAAAAGGTGATACTCCAAAAACCCTGAAATTCGGTAGTATAAAAATATTGTAACGTTTGTTTGTTTTAAAAACTGTCTCTTTATTTAAAACAGTTTATTAATAATAATTTATTTACAAACATTAAACACTTATTAACTTATTTATTCTTAAAAGGAACATAGTACCTTTTTCTCTAAAAAAACAAAAACGCTTGAAATGTGATAATTTGAACGTTGTAATTTACAGTGATTGGCCATATACATTTAGTCAAAAATAGTCTCACCAAATTTTAACATTTGCCGAAAATATTGAGGACGTAAAATTAGATAATTATTTAAAAAGTTCTCAAGACGAATAAAAATTAAGAACTGAAACTCAGCAGAGCTTTTCGCCCTTTTATTAGTGAGTGCTGAGTCTATGGGTTTTAAAAGCACTTTATTTTTAATACGATTCCCATGGTCTTATTTTACTATAATGAAAATTCAGATAAGCACATCGTTTAAAATCGTATTAAAAATAAACTGTTTCCAAAACCCATACATTCAGCCCTCACTAATAAAAATATGAAACCCCTTAATTTCTGTTTGACAAGTTGTAGGATTTGTTTAAATACTATTTAATTTTACGTCCGCAATATTTCTGTACATTTTCGGCCAATGTTGAAATTTGGTGAGACTTTTTGACTGAATGTGTACGATCAATCACTGTAAATAAAAACGTTCAAATTATCCTCTTTCAAGCAATTCTGTTTTTTTTTCGGAGCAGGTCAACTCGGCGAAGTAAAGTCGGCGATGGTCATCTCGGCGATGGTAAACTCGGCGACGATCAACTCGGCGAAAAGGAATACAATAATATATTATTCAATTATTTATTATAATACAAAATAAGATACAACCTATAAAAAAAATTTGATTGGAGAATTTGATTAATAAAATAAAAATATATAAGAGATTTTAAATAAGAAACTGGAAAAAAGTTATTATTACTAAAGTAAATCAACATATACAGGAAAAAATATATTAAATATTAAAACTAAGAATCTGAAAAAGAAACTTCTTGATTAAGAAATTAAAATGTAATGGCCAGAGTTGTTTGGAATTACAAAATTAAGGTGGCAATAAAATCAATTAAGGGTCTTAACTACAATTAGGGTTTTTAATACCTAGTATTAGAAAGCAAATAAATATTAAGGGCTTAAGATTTTTCAAAGCAAAATAAAAATAAGATTACCTTATAATTGCCTGCTTAAGGGCTTAAGATTTTTCAAAACAAAATAAAAATAAGATTACCTGATAATTACCTGCTTACTTGTACCTACATCCTATAAAAGACTGGTGATATTCACTTTCCTTAAAATTCAGAATTCATCTCAGAAGTAAAGACATTGTGTGTAATTTTGTTTGTCTGTGTGAGTTTTTTATTTACTGAGACTCAAGATGGAAAATAAAGTTCTTAGCCAAAGGCGTCACGAAAAGTACTACTGGGATGGCTACCTATACACGAAGGATAAAACGAACAAGGACAACACCATTCAATTCTGGCGCTGCGAAAACAAGCATGAAAAATGCAAAGGAAGAATATGGACCAATATTATGGATGGTTCTTTCAAATGTATACGAAATGAACACACATGTAGTACGGTAGGAAATGCAGCAAATGTTGTTCTGCAAAAAATGAATACCACTGTGTAGCACCTGACCACGACAACGATGGAGAATCCTGCCCAAATCAGAGGACGAGTTTTGGAGAATGTACCAGCTGCGGTTAAAGGAATGCTTCCAAGTTCCAGTGTTATGCGGAGAAACATTCAAAGAGTAAGAGTAACCATGTGAAAAGCACCCGCCAATCCAGAAACTCTTAGAGAAATTATCATCCCAGAAGTGTACTCGCAATATTATTACAGCCCTACTCAATTTGAGAATTTTTTGCTGGCAGATTCCGGAAGAGATCAAGTGGATCCACATCGAATTCTAATATTTGGTAGAGAATACCATGCAACATGGAGTGCAAGCATGAAAGAATTATTTGTTGACGGCACATTCTTATTGTGTCCTCCACTTTTTGCTCAAATATTTGTTGTTCTGGCAAGAAAAGATACGCATGATGAGAAGGGTCCAGTTTTTCCTGTACTATATTGTTTGCTGCCCAATAAAAGTGCAGAAACATATCTCAATGTGTTTAACATGATAAAAGTTCTTTGGCCGCAATTAAATCCGGAAAGCATCAGTGTCGACTTTGAGTTGGCAATTCACCAGGCCGTAAGACAAGTTTTCCCAGAAGCCGAAATTAGAGGATGCTTATTCCACTTGGTCAAAAATCTTCGAAAGCATTTATCTTCTTGCAATCTCCTAGGAATGTACAATACTGATCCCGAATTTGCACTACAAGCAAAAATGGTAACATCATTGGCATTTGTCCCAGAAGAGGATGTGATTGAGGCCATTGCCGAATTGTAAAATGAGTTGCCAGAAATATTAGAACCAATTTTAGAATGGTTTACCAGCAATTATATCGGTCGACTTAGGAATAATGGAAGCAGAGTGCCAGCAACTTTTCCATCAGCAGTTTGGTCCGTTTATTTTCGAACATTGAATGGACGAGATAGGACAAATAATTTTGCAGAAGCATGTCATCGCAAGTTGCAACTGGCTTTTGGTTCTGGCATTGCTCATCCTTCGTTATGGACATTTAAAAAAGGTACAGTCTTCGTACGATGCAGACTATGAACGAGCAATTGCCGGGCGCAATGGCGCATCAAAAAGGAAACGTTATGAGGAAGTCGACGAGAGGATTTTAAATAAAGTGGCCAATTATAACAGGCAAAATTTGATCGAGTATCTCAGAGGGATATCACATAATTACAACATGAATTAGTTTTTTTATATTATATTGTATTATAATAAATATATGTATTATAAATAATTGTAATGTGTATTATAATAAATAACAATATTCTATAATCAACCTTTTTTTATTTCAGTTTTTATTTTTTAATTTCGTTTCAGCATATAATATGTTACTTAAATTTTTTTATTTCATAACCTAATATTTTAATATATTATATCTTATTTTTATTTTGCATTGAAAAATCTTAAGCTCTAAATTTTCCCTTAATATTTTAATTTGCTTTCTAATAATATGTATTAGAAACCCTAATTGTAGTTAAAACCCTTAATTGATTTTATTGCCACTTTTAAAATCTCTTATATATTTTTATTTTATTAATCAAGTTCTCTAATCAATTTTTTTTATAGATTGTATATTATATTGTATTATAATAAATAAATAATTGCATATTATATTATTGTATTCCTTTTCGCCGAGTTGATCGTCGCCGAGTTTACCATCGTCGAGTTGGCCATCGCCGACTTGGCATCGCCGAGTTGACCGTCGCCGGCTTTGCATCGCCGAGTTGTCGCGTACCGTTTTTTTTTTAAATAAGGTACGAGGTTTCTCTTAAATACTTAGCTGATTTATGTTTCACACTTATATGTAATTTAATTTATATAACAATTCGAAGGTCTATATTCACCTTCTGTCTATAAACTTCTATCGACAAAGTCGCGCTATTTATGCAAAAATGCTGCGCCCGTACTGTTCTAGAAGAATTCCAGGAATTTTTCAAACGTACTAGATGAGTTCTGGCAACTTTCTACAGTTTATTCACCGATCGCCTGGCATTCTCCGCAGACCATCCGCAGACTGAATGTCACGTTCGATAGGCGAAAGCAGAATACAGGTAGCTCAAAGGGGTTTTCGGAGGTGACTTCTTTAATTGAATATTTTTAGTTACAGTAAAAGGTGATGACTCAAATAAGTTAAAGAGGAACTTAAGGGGTAAGCATGACCGGATTAATCGAAAATGACTCGTACGACAATATAAAACATGGCCAAGATGAGATCCGGGCACAAATTAAGATTTAGATTTTCTTAACCCTATTTAATCCAAAAAGTGGACATACACATATAAAAAAGGTGGATCTCATCTTGTCAAAATGGATCTCAACTTGTATCACATATATCACCTAATGATCTCGACCTGCATTAAAAATAAATACATAAGTATCAATTTGAAATTATGTCTAGTGTATTTTATCTAAAATTTCCGTTAGGAATCTTCACATTTTATTGGAAGCTGAGAGTAGCAGGAAGGAGACTTAAGAGAAAGCGCTCATATGAAGAAGTAAAGACGTTGAAAGTTAGGTAAAGCTGAGACAGAGACAAAGGCACAGACGATAGAGTAAGTGGAGATAAGGAGCTGGCGGGAAATTGAGAAGAGAAGCTGAAGAAATTGAGAATCTTAAAAATTTGGAAAATTAATAAATAAATAATCAAACATACAATTATGGTAAATGATACAATAATTAAAAATACATTATTAAATAAATATAAAAATACAATATATTTGTTTATTAAGGGCGCAATTTTTTCGCGGCGGACCAGCATTTAGAATAATTAGATGATGAGGCGTCAGGCGATTATTTTGTTTTTTTTTAAGTTGTTTTCACGGAATTTTTAGGAAGCACCATGCTAAATGATTGACTTAAACGCCTTAGCTATGATATCAATAAATAGAAATTTAGTAATATAATTTCAACTAAAAAGTCATGGAAAATTTTATTTTAATGAGGGATCGTACAGCAGATTTCAATTTCAGGATGTTACATATGCCATGAAATTTCCGTAGTCCCCACCCTCAAGCCAACTGGCGCCCCTCACCTTCGCAGCTAACAAGCCGCCACTGTTAAAAAAGGATAAAATTGATAAGTGCAGAGTCTAGAGATGGCAGTAAACTGGGCAGTTCGAAGTTAGTATCTGATACACTTCTCATTTTAAGAGCAGCTGTGAATGAGTTTCTTCACCCCATTATATGTAGTTTAAATAATATAAACTTCATATCTTCCTTGTTTACAACATAAATTCAATTGTATATATTCCTTGAGATAGTCTTGTTCTGTAACAATGACAAACAAGCGTAGGTCGAGTCCTATTAGAGAAAAAGCAACTTTTTCAAATTTTGCAAAGGTGTATTTTAATGTAGGAGATGTGGGCTCGAAATGCTTGAATTACTTTCATAATTAACGTGCGTTTTTCGTATCGGAGTCCATTGTGGCTTGCGTACCACGTAACAATTAATTTTCAAGGTAAACACAATAGCCTTTACATAATGTCCCATTGCAATATCCCATCGAAAAACGAAAATACTAGCGTACACCTAGTCCGATGTATGATGTAGCTGGCCAGTAAAAACTCGGCTCTAATTAACGCTTTTTTATCGATCACCTCGATTAGCAATGCTTGAAATTCAATCAGTTTGTTTTATATAATCTAAATAAATGCATTATAAAAAATAAAGAATTACTTTGCATTTAGTTTTTACCTACATTTCAAGGTCACACATAGACTCTTCGGCTTTTGAAAATAAATAGCAGAAAGATTAATTGATTGTAAGGTAAACAAAATGTATTTAAAATAAAGAAGAATAGTACGTATATGTTTCAATTTTAATTTTTTTTCCATAATAAAATGAATTATCTAATCGACCGGATCTCTCGCGAGAAGCAAAAATGTGTGAATTTTCGAATATAAAGTTGTATTTATATGCGCGCCACTTTGAATACTTCGCGATGTTATTTGTCTAAAATATATTGGTAGTTTTAAAGGACCCCGCACTAATCTTATGGGAATTGGGTCCCGGTCAAATTGGCTGAATTTTGGATATGTTGTTCATTTCGGCATCCTGAGCAAAAGTCTCCATGGGCACAAAGCTCAATTTTGCTTATTTTGGCCGCTACGAAGCTTCAAAGCTGCCCAAAATGACCATTATTTCCCCGGAAAATGGTGATCTCCTGAAAATTTAGTATTTGCTGTGTTGAGAAAAAAGTACACTCTTGGAGTTCCGTGGAGGCGAAATTAAAATCCAATGTCAATATGACAATATTGACAGTTGACCGCTGTCATCTAGCTGTCAACTAGCTGTCAAACAACAACCAATAATAAAAATTGATAAAATCCACATGTGAATATATGTTTTCGAGGTTGCTGAGTTCAAATCCAATGTTAATATGATAATATTGAGCTGGATGACAGCTGTCAACTCTCAATATTATCATATTAACATTGGATTTGAACTCAGCAACCTCGAAAACATATAATCACATGTGGATTTTATCAATGTTGATTATTGGTTGTTGGTTGACAGCTAGTTGACAGCTTGATGACAGCTGTTAACTGTCAATGTTATCATATAAACATTGAATTTGAACTTAGCAACCTTGAAAACATATATTCACATGTGGATTTTATCAATTTTGGTTATTGGTTTGCTCAGGATGCCGAAACGAACAACATATCCAAAATTCAGCCAATTTGACCGGGACCCAATTCCCATAAGATTAGTGCGGGGTCATTTGTGCAACGATAAGGCAGCACTCTACAGAGACATTTAAGCAAACAATCTGATGTGTCCAACACATGACTTTTAAGTCTAGTTATTACAGGCTCTTTTCGGTTATTTTATTTGTTTTGTGTTTATTATTTAAAATATTGTAATGTGAGCCATTTCATTATTCAGTCATGCTCTAAGTCCAAGTCCCTCTCTGTCTTATTTGGCCTTTGAGGCTCAACTTGTCCGATTATCATACATAATTAAATCCCTTAAGACCAAACATATGTGACGACTTTGGCGGATGTGCTTTCGATTACTATTCGAGAAAGAACAGGATAATGTTTCTAGTATATTCCAAATATAACTATATATTTCTAGTTTGGCGGAGGAGCATTCTGGAACCTTCACCATTATTTTAAATGTGTGTATAAATATTGGGGGAGTAACAACGCAGTCAGTTGTATATATGGACAGTGAAGAGAAATAGTGAACAGTTTAAAGATATTCGAAATATATATAAATTAGAATAGTAGTGTTATAAAATAAATAAGTGTTTAAATAAATTATTAATAAATAAACTGTTGTTTAATATAAACAAACATCACAATATTTGTTTATTCAAAAAATGTATATTATATTATATTATGTTTATTATTGTAACCAATAAAGATTCTACAAATAAAATTTGTGAATACAATTATTTAAAATTTTGTATTATTTATTACTCTAAAATTATTTAACATAAAATTTTCAATCTACATTAGCATTTTATATCACGCATCTTATGCGTGTTAAAAAAATGCTTTTGAAAATGTAAAATTCTTATATTTTGTCGAAGTAAATTTAAAAGCCCGCCAATTTTCAAACTAAAATAGTATTACAGCTTTCTAAATTACCGACTGAGTATTAGTTGCACAAAACTATCTCATATGTCGCTGAAAGCAAACATGTTGCCAAATTTCTGTGAGGAATCCGCAACTCTTAATTATCCTTCCTCCATGGGCTAGACCGTTCTATCTATCTATCTATCTATCTATCTATCTATCTATCTATCTATCTATCTATCTATCTATCTATCTATCTATCTATCTATCTATCTGAATTAGGCGTGGTTCAAAGCCCACTTGTACTGAAGCTCTAGGCTTATTGTACCCCTCACAGTTTCTATCCCATCAAATTGATTATGTCTGATGGGCGCTGTCGCGATTTCTTCAGGTTCCGGATATTGTACCCCGAAATATCATTCCCGTTCCCATTTAAGGTTCCGACAGTGTCATAGTATGTCAATAGGAGTTTCGTCTTCCTCTTCACATATTCTACATAGGGAGTCCTATTATGGCCTTGAGTTCGCTTCTGTTAAGGTTTAGCAGTTGATTTTGTCTGCTCATGGATGGCCCCTCTATGAATTTTTTGGACTGTCTAAGTCCTGGAAAGTCCTATGGTGTTTTCTATTTATTTGTTCCTTTAACACCCATTTAACATGTTGGTATGAGATACCACATGTGGGTTCTGGTCCAATATGAGTTTTTTTCCGCTCCCTTCCTTGCTTGGAGGTCTGCTTTCTCGTTTCCAAACACTTCCTCATGTCCTGACACCCATTCAAGGATGATCTTGTTATGTTCTGCCAGGGCCTGGAGAGACTGTTGGCAATCAAATATTGATTTAGATTGTACTTCTACCCTTTTCAGTGCTTTAAAGGCTGCCTGACTGTCTGTCATGATAAATCCTCTTATCTCTAAGAGAGTCATTTAGAATGACTTTAGCGTGGCATTCTTAGTACCGGATTTTGTTTTAATTTCTCTAATATTATTGTGTGGTGTCCTTTTCTCGAAAGTTCCCAGCCAAATCCATTAGTAAACAGCCTGTATGCCGCCGCCATAGCCTCCTTCTCCACCACAAGGTGTAGTGGAGGAAGATCTAGCAGTAGCTCCATTGCTGCTGTGGGCGCAGTTCTAAATTCCCCTGTTATTATTAGACAGGCTAGTCTTTGACCTTGTCTATTTTTTTGCTAGCTGTTATGCTTTTAGTCTTGTGCCACGATATGACTGATATGTAAGTTATAACAGGTACTACAACCATAGTGTAAAGCCAGTGCATCATACATGGTTTAAGCCCCCATATGTTCCCTACCATCCGTCTACAGGCCCATAGTATTCTTACAGTTTTTTCTGTTGTTTTTTCTATATGGCTGCAGAAGCTAAGCTTGTCATAAAGAGTGATTCCAAGATAATAAACCTCTTTTGCCATTTTTAGATATTGTCCCCACATATAAAGCTCCTTCATTCCTTGAAGGTTCCTTTTTCTTGTGAATGCAACAACAGAGGTTTTTGTCGGGTTTGTGGACAATCCCTCTTTTAGGCACTATCTTTGGACGATATTTAGTGCTCGATGCATCCTTTCGGATACAACAGACTCAAATTGACCGTTTACTACGATGCTTATATCGTCTGCAAATGCTTGCGTGCATAAGTTTTCTCTCTCTAACTTCCATAAAAGGTCATCAACTACAAAGGTTCACATAAGAGGAGATAACACTTCTCCCTGCGGGCATCCCTTGTTAACTGAGACCTCTCTTGTTGTGTTAAGGAGATTACTGGTAATGGTTCTATGATTAAGCATTAACTCAACGCACCTCGTAATGCAGTGGGCTACTCTACGCCTGTGCATAGATCCCAGTATTGAATTGTATGAAGCCGATTCAAAGGCTCCTTCTATATCAAGGAAGTGCTATTTCTTTGCATTCCAATGCTTGTTCAGCTTATTGAGCTAGCCTATGTATGGCTACATCGCAAGACTTTTTAGATTGGTAGGCAAACTGGTATCGATGTATCGGTTTGTCCCGTAGAACATCGTTCCGTATATATCTATCGATCAATTTCTCCAATGTTTTTAGGAGAAATGATGTTAGGCTGATTGGTCTGAAATATTTGGTCTCCTTGTAAGACGCTGTCCCGGTTTTGGCAATGAAGACCACTCTTGCACACCTCCAGCTTTGTGGAACATATCCAAGGGCTATGCTAGCTCGGAATAGTTTACACAGTGGTCCCTCCAGTACTTCCTGGCCCTTTTGTAGAAGTACAGGATTATACCATCAGGTCCAGCTATTTTGTATGGTTGAAAGGAATTTATCGCGCACACAAGTTTGGCTAGACCGTTAATAAGGAGTTCTAATGCCCGGTTTTAAGGCGTCTATGGGAGGACATTAGACGAATACGACCAGATATGTGCCGCGCGAAAAAGTGAGTGTTCCATGACGACAATTCTATTGCTCTTTTCATACGTGAGTTTCTTACCAGAAACAAGATGCTCGCTTTTTGCATCAACCCTACTCGCCAGATTTGGCATCTGCGGTTTCGCCATCTCGCGAAGCTGTAGTTTCAGCTCAAAGGTCGCCGTTTTAACACCATTGCGAAAATCCAGCGCGAATCGCAGAAGGTGCTTAACACACTTCGGAAAGAAGAAGACTTTCGGGACATATTGCAGCAGTGCAGTCGCAGAAACGATGGGAGCGCTGTATTAGTGACTATTTTGAAGTGAGTAAATGTAGATAAATAAAGTACTTTCTTGTAAATAGAGCCAGTCTGAAAACTTTTTTGATACCACCTTGTATTCTCAATTTTATAATCTTGTGCATCTAGAACATACATATCGACCAAAGTGTACTATGGAAGTGCACCCATATCATTATATCCGCGTAGGTTTTTCATCCATTCAGAATTTAATCAGTATTTTAAACCTACTTAGGTATCTACTATTTTGTAATTAATTATTGATAAATACAGTGATGACGGTGCTAATGTATTAATTCTAAATTAAATTTATTTTAAAAATAGAATAAAATAATAATAATAATGTCGGATATATTGCGCTTTTATATGATGGAGGCAATAACATATTAAAAATTAAATTTGAATTTAAATATTTTTATTTTTTTCAATTCACCTTTAGACCCGTCTGCTTTATTTGGTGCTTTGATGCCTTCATAATTTTGTCATCAGAAAGATTCTTTCGTTATATATTTTAGAAACTCTGCATATATTTTTTTTTTTAATAAAAATATAATCTTTGATAATAAAAAAAATGAATTACTGTTTTCTAGGTTGAATTATACTGGTTGTTCCACTCGAGTTGTACAACATATTTTTTCTACGACCCACTAACGAAACTTTTAAAAAATATTTTAGGTTATTAAGACAAAAAAACTAATTTTAAAATTTTAATTTAAAAAAACTAATAATTTTCATTCAGCCGTGATTTGAACCTCGGACTTTCGATCGAGAATTCATCACTTAAACTTTCTGCGGCAACAAAAAAAACACAATGACATTTATAACTTAAATTGGTTTTACTACGATTATCATCTTAGTAAAATTTACGGTTTATGTGTAAATATAAATGGGTTGTCATTTTTTCTCAAAACCATGTTGCTGTAGTCGAGTTTAATTTCGTAAACTAATTGGAAGAATATATTTATCTACACCCACATGGATATTAGCTTATCTACGCACAGACTACAAAACAAAAAGTATGGCATTGCGTTTAACTGAACGAATATATTTCATATCCATTCTAGGTAGTGAGAAGACTGCAAAATGAAATCCACCAATCACAGTTCATATTTTGGACATCCAACTACTATTATTTCTAAAATTTTAAATAAGTGACAATCCTGTCAAATTAATTGTCAGTATATTTTATAGTTATTGAGATTAAATATACATTTGTGTAGAATCGATGAATAATCGTAAATAATAGTAATTTTATTTTTATTTGAACCATAATTTGAAAAAAAAAATAAATTTTAATCAAACTATATACTATTTTAATTAGTAGTACCACGGACCTTTAGAAATTCTAATAGCTCCGTGCGTGACAGCAGCGCCAATTAGGCATTCTAAACAAAATGGCTACCAGTAGGTTTTGACAGGTTATGATATGTCAAAATTATGGCAAATCTGGATATACCTGAGCCACAGTTTATAGCTAAAGAATCAGTTCGATCACTCTGCGTCGGCACTTTTGATCTCAATGTTCCAGTTTATACATTGCGCAACTCGGATTTGTATCCCTGGCGCATACGGAATCAAATCAATATAGCCCAAGAGCCCACTGTAAACTTTTACTGCCATCTGATAATGAAATAAAATATACCCCAAAAGCTTGTAAAAACATTGTACTTTACCGAATGGCACCTGTGACAATCCCAATCCTGAGCAAAGTGTTTAAAAAAAAATATTTTATATTAAAAAAATCACATGAGGCATGACAGCGCTAATTTTGTTTGCCCTTAAAGTTTTCCAGATAATAACATATTCAAATATATCTTGATATATATCGTTAACGGGAAACATTTTCTTCCTCTTAACATCGCACAAAAACATCTAAACACGATTAGTAGGTAAAAATCATTAAAAAAATGAATCAATTTTTGCTGATTTAAGAATTTATTTGTATGCCTATTGTTGTGATTCATTTTTACAGGTTGTCATAGAAACGACAAAAAAACTACTATGATTATAGTTTAAAAGAATTGTCTAACAAGAGTTTATAATTATTATTGACTATCTCTGCCAAAGTTAGGTAAAAATATTAATAATTCAGGTTTAAAAGCTAGGTTCACAATGAATTACGATTGTCATTTTCAGAGAAAACACAATTATCGCTGTCATGTCTCATGTAATTTTTTGTATATAAAATAACTTTTTTTAACCACTTTGCTCTAGATTACAGATTGGCACAGGAGCAATTTGGTAAAGTACAATGTTGTTACATGTCTTTGCAGCATATTTCATTTTGTTATCAGATAGCGGTCGTAATTTGCAGTGGGCTCTCTTACTATTAACAATAGCTGTCAGTGAGAAGGTCTGGTATATCTAAGGGGGTAGAGACATAGTCTTGCACCTTGAACGTTTTTTTTATTCGAAATAATAGTCACAAAGCCTGTCAATTTATGAAAAAATGTATCTTATTTTTATTGTGTTTGACATAAAATATTTAAATGTAATCCATTATTCATGATTTTATGTATTGTAAACAGAAAACATTGTATGTCGCAACCCTTGGATATATCAAATCTTCCCACTGACAGTTCATTTGTTTGGAATGCCTAATACAATATATGACAACCGCCTATATTCAAACAGCAGTCTTCTGCGCATCCTGAATTTGTATCCCTGGAGTGGATGTTATTTTGGAACATCCAATTGGTCCGAGTGAGCGAACTGATTCTTTTAAGCTATAAACTGTGCGAGCTGGTGCAATCAATTATGAGAACGAGCCATGTTTTTGATCAAGTTTTTATTTTCCAAATATCTATTAAAAATTTTATAACATATCAATTATGTATTACTTATCTATATTCTATATTAGTCTCTATAGACAATCGCTATTGCAGCGTTAGTTACATCGGTCGACTCATCACATCAGGTTCAATAACGATAATTCAATTTTTTTTTGAAAGTTCACTTTCCACATCATTTGCTAAATTATTAGTTCTCCTGTATTGTTTGATAAGAAAGAAAATCAATTTTCTGCGAACCATCATTTCGGAAGCACTATTCCAAGGGTGTTAATTTTCGACTTTTTAGTTTTCGTACTCTCGACATAAGCGGTGGAATATTTTCCAATGAGAAGTATGGGAAAATATTCCCCTGCTTACGAGCATTGGAAATTGTGTTTCAATTGGATATTGGGACAATGTCATCTTTAATAATTATTTATATTATCTCATTATATATGTTGTTTACCTATATAATATAACCAAATAATAATACAATGCAAATATGAATCCATGAAAATATAATAAAGTACGTAGAAGTGACGTTCTACAGATATCTATTTCTTGACGTCCCGAGGATTTACTAAACTGGACATACTTAAAACTTTCAGAATTGGTCCTGGACGAACAGACGACAAATGGACATGTAATGGACGTCCTTAGGACGTCCTGTGCTATCTGGTTTATATCCGAATTCGTGTCTCTTGGTTCATGT
Organism: Psylliodes chrysocephalus; assembly: GCA_927349885.1. NCBI lineage: Eukaryota > Metazoa > Arthropoda > Insecta > Coleoptera > Chrysomelidae > Psylliodes > Psylliodes chrysocephalus. The sequence goes on along the minus strand of OV651815.1, from coordinate 27,519,756 downwards.
TATGTAGTACCTACCCTGTATAAGATGTGCTACATTCTTTAATTTTAAAAATATTTATTTACGCTATCGGATTAGAGGCGAGGATTTTCAGTTTTTGTGCAAACGCCAACTAAATAAAAAATAATTGTGTCATGGATTTTCTATTAACTACCACACGTAATTAAATTGGCATTTAGACTATTCAGTTTTTTAATTAAATATGCAAATTACCAGTAGTAGGTGTAAACCTATATTCAAGATAAACGACATAAAAATAAATAGAATGATAACGGCGGAGAGATAACCTTTTAACTGACAATAATTTGTTTTTGATATTAGTTGCATTCCATTATTTATAAGCAAATTTAACTTCAGTTAATTCTAATACTCAAGTGAATATTTCTCAAAAATGTATATTCCAATAGGAGAAACATTTGGTCACGCTTATTATAAATAACAATTTTGATTAATATATGCAACGAAAAATGTATGTTATGATAACAATAATAAGATCCCTATTTGGTCAATCTAATTATTCTATTAAATTGACAGAAACAGTTTTTATCTACTGTAACATTTGTGTATACTAAAAATAGTTTATTTATTAAAAACAGTTTTTTTATAATTTATTTATAACGTACTAATTAATTTATTTAAAACTTCGCGCTAATTATATAAAGCCAGCTCTGCACTAGGTAGTAGTTTTTCGGTGATCTAGAACGTCTGGGAACTCCTTCTCTATGACTCAGCCACCGCGCAGCGATCTCTCCGGTAGCTTCTCGAAGGAATGCGTTTGTATCTATATGACCAGCGCTAGACTTTATATCGCGGGTAAGGTAGTAAACAAAGAACAGAGTCGGCTTTGCGCGACACTACTTTAAAGAAAACCTGGTAAATATAACTAATGACTTTTCTTTTAATATATTAATAAAACAATTTTTTTACACCCACATGGATATTAGCTTATCTACACACAGAATATAAGACGAGAAAGTATGCTATTGCGTTCAATATATATTTTCATATCCATACCTTGTGTTCGGGTTTGAATCTGGACTGGGAACTAATTAAATTAAATCTTTTTTTTTCATGTTTATTTTATTTTATAAATTAGTAAAATTCATAAAATATTTTAAAAACAGTTATTTTGTCTTAATAACAAAAAAAAATTTTGAATTGTAGATTTTCGTTAGTAGGTCGTAGAAAAAATATATTGTACAATTGGAGTGGATTGTCCATATCCATTCTTGTTGCACAAACTACTATTTCAACGATCATTATAAAAAGTAGCCGTTTGCGCATTCAAATCTAACTGAAAAAGTTGACGTTTTCCGCCATTTGTCATAATTTGACATTAATGGCACTCTAGAACGTCAAAGTTACTTAGGCGCTTGCTTATTTTCATTTGTAATAAATAAAAGAGACGTAGTCATTATTAAAGTTAATCGGTATTTTAAAACAAAATATGAATATTTTAGCTTAACATCGAATAGGTGTTCAAACCCATTTTTCTTAATATCAAACGATAATTGAAATATTAAAAATGATCATCCCGTTTTCAACCTGTAAATTTTAGATGTCTCGTTGGTGCAGAATTCCGGTACTTTATTCTAAAACACCCTGTATAAATAAAAAAAACTCATTTTTTTTTCTTCTGGAAATACACATATGAACTTTAGACGTTGCATTTTAAGATAACACGGCTGCGCATTCACCCAGGGCCACCGAGAGCCAGGCCGGGCCCCAGGACAATTCTCTAGATCGGACCCCGTGACAAAAACAGCTCTTCAAACAAAACCTTTTCCTCTTCTAGTTGAATTGAGTTTCTAAAAAAATCCTCAATTCTTCCTCTGTTTCAATTGCTTTTTCTAAAAAAAAAACAACAAAAAAAAACAGCTCCCAACCAAAAACAAAAAAAATCAGTGGTCGGGCCCCCTTTATACCGCTGCCGGGCCCCCATTTGAGTCCGGGCCCCGGGAATTAGTCCCGGCTACCCCCCCCCCTCTAGTCGGCCCTGCATTCACCAATAATGTGAGAAGTGTTACCCCTCCCCCAAGAAAACAACCTAGCTACAGCTTGCTCGCTGTCCTTCTCCCTGATCTCTCTCCTTATTTTCTTTCTCCTATACCCACTTATTCTGCTTGTATATAACTGCTTCTATAATGAAATATGCTTTCATCTTTGCTGTGGTATCTGATTTATTCTTCTTCACTATTATCAATGAAATTTACCTTAATTTCCTGTTCAATACTTTATTAGCTTCTCCAAAATACATAATTTCCTAACATTCAATATAACATCTCTTTATCTCTAACAAAAACCTTTCCTTCCTCCAAAACCAAAACAATCCCTTTCAAATAATTTCTTAATTCCTGTCTGACATCTTATGTCAATTCCCAAAAATCCTTATTTTTTAAAAATAATTTTCAAATTCCAGGACCGAGCCATCAAACCTTGATTAACAAATTCACAAATTTTGAAAACCAAAATATATCATTAATTTAATTTTGAATCAAATATCATATCACTATCCGTGAGTTCGAGTAGAAACTCTGGTTGTTCTGAGTCCATTTTCGCGTTTTTTTAGAGATTCGGAGTGTGATCTGTTGCGTTCGATATGACTCTGAGTATGGACTCCGAGTGCACTTTTTTAACTCTGAGTTAGAAAATCGAGATCCTGTCGGGGAGTTAAACAATGAAATGTAAATTATGTCAATGAACGGCACATATTATTGTTCTGTGGGTGTGTGCTAGATAATATTTGTATTTTAAAATTATTTAACTCATATAGATTATTATAAATAAATTCTGAAAGTTTATTTTATGTTATTCTATTGTAATGCATAATAATTAACCTCAGAGTAGTACAGAGATGACAGTAAACAATGTTTGTGTCGCCTTGATAATATGGTCGAGAATCGCATCAAAGATTCTAATTAGAGAGAAATAGATTAATATCTCCATCTCTATATTTATTTTTCCAGTTATTTTTAGACAATTATTTAAGTCTTTACTAGGAAAAAACTTGTGTTTTATGTGGTTTCAACACATACTTTGATTTTCTTTTACTATACGGAGAATGGTCGCACTGCGCAGCTTTCTGAGTGCCTTTTAAAAGGAGAAAGAAAACTCCGCCATTTTGAACCCTTACTACGTGTCGCCTACATCTTGGCGCAATATTTTTAATAGGTGCGTTTTAATCATCCGCTTCTACTTAAATATTAAGTTTAAGGTATGACTGAAACGTTCATCAACAAAATTTGAGTCACCATTAATTAAGAAGTAAATCAAACATTGGATTTGATCTAAGCTGATACATTAAATTGTATATGAATACTTATTTCAGAAAACCTACATATTTTGGTAACCTCGTACATTGAAGTTTCTAGAAAATAGGTCACTACGAAGACTTTTTTGTTGTCAACAGTACTGCTTCAAACTTACGAAACAAAAATAAAACATTACAGGCACAATTAAGATGAGTGAAAAAGTATGTGCAATATCAAAAAATTTGTGCAGAATTGCCGATTTAAAAAGAAAAAATATGTTATTTGTTTTTCGACGCATACTGTATATTTGTACATAGTCTAAAATATAAACTATCATCAGATCAGTAATATAAAAATATTTAGGGTCGATTGCACCATTGTGTTAAACGTTAAGTCTAGTCATTTTAATTTTCGTTTAGTAATTCAAACCTCGTTTAACACAACGGTGGAATCCGCCCTTAGTTACCTAATTTAAATAAAGAAACTAGATAATTTATATTTTAAAGAAAGTCATTAGAAAAGTAATTAAAATTCTTATATATTTTTTTAATATCCTAAAATACTTCTACTTATGCTAAATGGTAAATATATGTTGGTTTGTTTTATTCTTATTAGGTATATTTTCTCATGTTTAAATTAAATGCTTTTTGTATTTCTTCAGTTCTACCATTGTATAGGTTTTCAATAGGTATATATATATTTTATAGAATTCCAAATCTTTGCTGTAATCCTAAATATTTTAGAAGCAATAAAATATATTTGCATTATTAGTATATTTTTTGACATGACAATAATGTCATATTTTGTTTTCAGTCCAATAAAAACGTACTTATCTTTTAAAACATTATTTTGTATTTTTTTTTATCTATTCGCAGTCACTATTTTCACATTTAAAATAACCCAATGCAATCCGTTTACGTACGCTACTGCTGAAGATTCTAATATGAGCGAGAAAGCCTGTATTAGAAAAAGAAACAATGATTTTATTAAAGCGACATCTATATTGTATAGATTTATGCAGGGGTAGCCTATCTGTACATATATTATCTAAGTAATTAACCACGATGAAATGTCATTCACCGGGGTAATTAACCAATGAGGTTGAATAACTACATGTAATTAACTGACCGTTGACTGACATACTGGATTGAGATTATGATTTTTTACTCTGAGTGACAGAGCGCGTTCGAGATGTTACTACATTCGCTCTTTGACTTGACAGGACTCATGCCCTGCCCACTCTAGGGCTCATCTCGAACTTGCTCTAGATAAGTGACCCTGTCAAATCACCAGGCCCACAGGGTTGCCATATCATAACCTGTCATTACCCACGGGCAGCCATTTTGTTTGTAATGCCTAATTCTTTAGGAACTGATGATACTTACATATATGTATAAGCAATGCACTGAAGTTCATTATTTTGTCATTAAATAGTATGATTCCCTACTGTCAATGTTTGTCATTTTTATTTTCTGTGAAAATATATTTCTTTTAAAAAAGCTCGAGTCGTACACTATAACAAAATAATTAGAATTATAAACAAATAAACCTTTTGCTCTTTACCTGTAACAATACACTTTGCGAACCGTATCCAACGTTTTTCTGTCTACGAGTCTTTATTCCACACTATAAAACTTTTAAATCTGCCATCCCGCTTAACTCAACTTTCTTATATTGCCACTCTAATGTTCGAGAGCGGTCCAGCAAGAATGGATATATTGCTTGTGTATATTTTCGTTTTTTATATATTATATATATTTTTGGCCAGCTGAATCTATATCTATCTACTAGCGGCAGTGGGGCACACACTGGAAAGGAATCCCGGGATTCATTTTACCCTTAGGAAAACAAGTTCTCCGCTTAATGAAAATTATATATATTTCAAAACAATCAGTTGGGGCAATAACGATTTCTGAATGTGACTACAGGGAGCTAAATGTGACCACTCAAAATGCATTTAACTATGTATGTGGCTATTTAATCAAAAAATCATTACATATACACTCTTGCGAAATTTGCGTAAATTTCTCAGAAGAATGCAATTTACTTAACAATTCTAACTTGTTAACTCATTTTAAAGCATACGACTCTGAAGAACAGGTGTTTGGCGATTTAAAATCTCCCAGCGAAACATTTCTCTTTTATATATTCAAATTAGAAAAAATATTTATATCTCTATTTGATAGTTTGTCAACTAAGCCTGGCATTTCCAACGCATACCTTTTTGAGATGTGCAAAATAGAATTTGGTCATCCTTGCCAACAATTTGCGAAAATGTACACCATTAAATTATTTATAAGACTCAGAATTTTTTATACTCTTAAATATGCAAACAGAGATTTGAAATCCTCGAAAAATTTAGACAAACCCAAAAGAAAAATAAAAATTTTGTCCCATTTATAAATATTATTGATTTTTTTTCATCATATTTTTGACTGCTTTATAAAAAAAAAGTTATTTTTCTTTGTAGTTTTATTTCTTAACTATTCCAATAAATAAATAATTATCATGGTCCAACAAACGTGCACCTTCAGCCGAAACCGACATCACCTTTGTGAGAGAGCCAGCCGGTAAAGATGCTTCTGCGTACATTCATATCTGGTCTAGGACAACGTCCTGCTTATGACGTATAATCCATCGCATGTGTTCATCTCTTGCTAAGCGATATCGTCGTTGTCCTTGTTTTTCATAATGAGAGATAAAACAACAGAGGCACACATTTACTGTGCCCTGTGCCCATTTTAATTTCGGAATTCTCGGAATGTCGCTCAACGCCCGGTCGTCCAGTGTCGTGCCAACGCGGTTTGCGCTGAATATTAGATAAAATAATAATAATAGGCATTGAGGAAAATATAAAATATCTAAGTTTTTTTTTGTTTATTATACTAGGGCACGTGCCCAAGTGCCCTTACGGGCAAACCGCCACTGGTACCTAGGAAAATGTTAAAAACGATGCAACCATCGTCTTGAGTCTAAAATATCTACCTAATTGGTTTCTAGCAGAGATAACAGAGCTAATACCATTCATTGACAAAATATAATATTCACAATGCCACTAATAATTCGACAATCAATACACTCTATTTTTAGGTCCGCGGCGAGGAGACGAAAGGTGAGAAGTGAGAGAGGGGATAAAGAGAGGGATTTTACGCAGATACAACTTTTTTTTATCAATGAATAAATGTGCAAGCCGCTATGCGCTTATAATAAACAACGTAGATAACCATGCCGGTGTAAGCTCTGTTGCCTCTTCCAACCTAACATGACTAGGTTTTGGAATTTATTGAAAATTATTACATCTAATTTAGTGAAATTACATCTAATTTAGTGAAATTACATCTAATTTATTTAAATTTGATATAACTAATGATTCAAAAAATTTTAGGTTCGGTTGCAATAAAATAGGTTCAATTATTTTAGCTCTTTTAATATATGTAAATAATTTTATAAACAAAACGAGAATAATGAAATAGGCATATGACAACAGCGGATATTATGTCTTATATATGTCTTATTCAGGACCGCATGATTTTGTTAGTATATCACAAGTAGAAGTTGTAAAGGCTTTTGTCAGTTCTCCCACTTTATACACAAAAATTAACAGGTTTTCGGCGGATCTAACCGAAGTAGACGCGATACATTGACGTACAAAATTATTTTATAGATGTTAATAAAAATTTCAAATAAATAGATTAATAAATTGTGAATAGCTGTAGAAATTTTGTAAAATTGTGATTTGAATATTATAATACATGTTTAATAATTATTTATAGTCCATAAATACATGCGATTTTCCGGTTCCGCCGGTAAAAATTTTAAAATTACTTATTCTATGAAACGACACTGGCAGGTAAACATTACTGCGAAATTCACGAAGTGGTTTGACTTTTACCCCCTCTCTACCTACCAAAAGCCTTTCCAACTTCTACTTAGTTACATCTTCTGTTATCTCTGGTTCCTAGGTACTAATAGCAGGTATCGGTAACTAGTATAGCCCGAACTGAAACTATGTTTTAGTTTCAAAGAACGAATTCTAGATGGCGCTGTACACACAATTTGCAGAAATCTACAACTGATGGTGGAAAGAGTGGGAGTGTCATTTGTCATTGGTCATTGTCAGGCATCCATTACCTCCCGGTGAATGACATTTTCCATTACCTGTATTTATTGTGATTATCAATAATAATAATATATTGTCAATAATTATTATTTGTTAGTATTTGGGTGTGCTCTCTGGATCCTGGATGAACAAATAGTAAGTATTTTGTAAATTATTGTTTATTGTATTGTCAACTTGGTCTTGTTCAATTGTTTTTAATGTTCAATTTGTTAACTTGATCTTGCTGACGATTGTGAGCTTATTTTAAATTTTTGTGATAATTTTTAGTTATAAAACCTGTAATATCTCGTATTGTTGTATGCCAAATTGTTTTGTAAACACTCTGAAATCCTAATAACGATTTATTTCAAATTTGAGTATTGGCTGTTCGCAGTCCGTTTTTCAAGAATGAAACAACAAATTTGTAAAAACTATTTAGTATGTGATAAACATTTTGAAGATATGTTTAAAGTTCCTGGTACATGCAGAGATCTAACTGTATTTTGTTCTAGTACAATCTTTTTCAAGCCGTTTGGAGTGGCAGTATTGCAACGTTGAAGACAAAAACAGCCACTCAGGGAAGTAATAGTCACTGTACTTTTTGTATTCATGCCTCACATTTGATTTTTATATTGATTTAGTTCAGATTGTCACTTTTACTGTTTTTTATTTGTTCTAGTACAAACTTTCTTCAAGCCTTTTGGAATGGCAATATTGGATTGTGGAAGACAAAATAGCCTAGTCCGGTATAGGAAGTAATGGTTAGTATACCTTTTTTATTTATGCCTCACTTTCTGTGCTCCCTAACAGATTTGAAGGGTTCAGGGAAAAAAGGGGCCAAGTTACAATTACCAAAATGTTCAGGAAACCAAATTTAATTTAGACTGACTAAATACAAACTTTTGATACTTTAAGGTAATTGATTACAAAAATATGTTACTTTGTTTAAACGTTGCCTGATTATATTGTAGTTTACCACTTAATTTACCAGACAGTTGTAATTTTTTATTCTAAATACTGAAAGTGCCAAACAAATAGTAGAAAAAGATGCTAAGTCCTTGGACATAGTTTTAAATGCACTGTTTTATATTTGCTAATTTAGCTTATTACATGGAAACATACTGGTATTTTACAAAATAGAGCGGACCAGTTCAATTTTGAAAAAAATGTGGCTTAGCCGATTTTTCTTCCTGTACCCTTCTTGATTTATAAGTTTATTAATATTTATTTTTTGTTCTAGATAAAACTCTTCAACCTCTGTGGACAATGACTTAACTTTCCAGCTAATTAACACGCTACATTTAATTATTCTATTTGTATGTTTTTTGTTTTAATAAATTAATTTTGTTTTTAATTTTTTGTACTTATAAATAATAAAATATTTCAAATTGTAGTCAAGTTAGGATTGGTTCATCCTACTCATTTTTTGCTTTATTGTAACAAATATAATTTTATTGCTACAATAAACGTAAAAATGGAGTTAGTATGAAGAAATCTTAATTTGACTACCACTTAATTAAACTAAATATTGAATGATAATTTTGAATGTTCCCGCGTTTTGTGTTAACTAAAGTGACAGCGCGATGGCGCCACTTCCGTCCAAATAGTTCAAAGAACGCTCACCCGGTGCTACAATACTGTCTCGAATTTTAACATTGCAGTTTCCATTCTAAAAGTAAGTGATCTGTGGCATTGTATAAAGAACTATTGGCACATACTTTGATTACTATACGAGGCAAGAGAGAGGTCAGACACGCCCAACATAAGGCGCGGCCATTTTGAACACTGTGACACAGTTTAATGGCGGAGTTTTCTATCTCCTTTTAAAAGGCATTCAGAAAGCTGCGCAGTGCGACCATTCTCCGTATAGTAAAAGAAAATCAAAGTATGTGACTATTGGCGATTCAAATTAATTTTCGCGCGCCTGTCATTTGTCACTTATAAGTAGGATGTTTGTTTACATGTTTTTGTTTTGGGTGGATTTTGTATTTGTGATTGTTTTAACTGTTTTTAGATAATATTCTCATTGTAATAGTGTTTTTGAGTTTCATTTAGTGTTAATTTAAGTTTAAGTCTCGTGCTTTCGTCATAAATATAATATGTATGACTTATTTGTTGGAAATATTCACCTGTTGGCTGCTACAAGAACATCTAGAAATATATATTCACTAAACCCAGGACATGTTTTATTATGTGGTTTAAAGGACATTTCAGGTACCACACGTTTATTATTGATAAACTTATTTAAAAATTTTACTAGACTTATTCTTATATTATGAAGTGAATCATGTAGTACTTTGTATACATGTAAATGGTAATAAAACCGTCACAAATCAGATTACAGTTTGATTCTAAACAAAGTTTTGTAAAATTTCAATATTGTGAATTTGTAGATATTCATTTATCGTAAAAAACACAATTTTACGATTTGCACTTGGAAAATATTGAATACTTCAGTTTTGATTTTGACATTAACACCATATAGATTGCAATTTTCTGGGGACGTTTTCGCAGATTTCATTTTTAATATAAACACTATCACATACTATAAGACATAAACAAATTTAAAGCTAAAAAGTAAGAAAAAACTCGATTTGTAATTGATACAAATTAAAATGTAAACAATGAACACGAACGCCAATGTTGCCAAATGATCAACTGATTTTAAAACAAAATTAATAAATGAACTGAAATTTAAAAAAAATCAATATAATAAATCGGTTTTATGAAAAAATCCTTAAATAAATATAGAGTATGATTACATATTACCACACAAAAATTTTGATTTTTAAATAAAAGGTCTTATCCACTTCTTCAAAAGCTAAAATCCGACGACGTAGCGAAGTTTTGCTACTTCTGGCAACACTGAACGATATCCTACTTATACGGACCTTCTACAAATTTCCTCCAGAGGGCGTATCACTTAGCGAATAGTAGGATAATCGCCATGTAAAAGTTATTGGAGGCAATCGCGCCCGACATCTATTGGTACAATCATTGAACTAACAATTTTATTTACTGGTTAGATACGCCCTCTACGTCAGATGTTAGTACTTTATAAGTGACAATTCCGTCAAAGTAATTGTCAATATATATTTTTTTAGTTATTAAGATTAAATAGAATTAAAAATTAGTGATTCTTGTGAAGAATCAATAAATAATAGCATTCCACAAGATATTCGTCTATATTTAAAAATAAACTGAGATTTTAATGAAACTAAAAGCAATCTGATTATCAGCGTTAAAAATTAAAACTTTTTCCTAAGCCTCCATAACGAATATTTAGAGTACTCGTCTATGAATCGAAAGGTTCCGAGTTCAAACCCACGAGTAGACACTTTTTTTTTTAATTTTATTTTCTAAATTGGTGAAACTTAAATTAATTTCAAAACATTAATTTTACGTTAATGACATCTAAATCTTCATGCTCAAATTTCGTCTTTTTGCTATGGCCACTCGGGATCATCAAATTATAATAGAATATTATAAGGTCCGGTAATTTTATTTAAATCTTTTGACAATGAAACTAAAAATGTGTGTGTTTAAAGGAGAAATATACCGAAAATAACAAGTATTTAAGGAGGTCCTTTCGTCACCCCTTTCGCCACCAATGTTAAATAAAAAATATTAAGATTATGACTAAAATTTATTTTTTTTTCTAATAGTTGAAGTCCTTATTTATCTAATAGTGAACTTTTAACTATACCTTACCGTGCAAATTTTTGAGAAATTTTTTTTTAAAAATGTGAGTTTTTGTACAGTGTCTTACGAGAAAGTAAGGCCTCAACAACAATTCTCGAATTATACTATTATTTATTGATTAGATGGAGTAGAAAAAAACTAAAAATAAGGTTTTTGAAATATTTAGGTTTTATTTTTTACAATAAAATATATAGGTTACCGTGGAATTTATTGAGAAATTAATATTAAAAAAAAAAAATTCAAGTAACCTAGTTGAAAATTTTTTGTTATTTTTTAATATTAATTTCTCAATAAATTCCACGGTAACCTATATATTTTATTGTAAAAACAAAACCTAAATATTTCAAAAACCTTATTTTTAGTTTTTTTTTACTCTGTCTAATCAATAAATAATAGTATACTTAATTATAATTCGAAAATTGTTGTTGAAGTCTTACTTGCTCATAAGACACTGTACAAATACTCACATTTAAAAAAAAAATTCTCAAAAATTTGCACGGTAAGGTATAGTTAAAAGTTCAACATTAGATAAATAAGGACTTCAACTATTAGAAAAAAATTAATTTTAGTCATAATCTAATATTTTTTATTTAACATTGGTGGCGAAAGGACCTCCTTAAATTTTGCAAATAAATTTTTATTAGGTATGTTTTAAAAGAAAATACCTCATTTTGGATTTGAATATACAGTGTCTCGCAAAATGTCTGCACCAAGAAAACACGAAATTACATTTTTCTTTAATCTACGAAAAAAGTGCGAATTAAAATTTTTTTTACTGAAAATTATTAGGTACCTAACAGGGTTATTCATTATAAATTACCCTCCCTTTGTGCCATAATTCAGGTCTGGGATTTGATGGTGGTAAATATTAATTCTAAATATACATTTTTCAAGTAACATTGTCCTCCTGTTTTTAGAAATAAGGGTTACTGCTTAGCCAAATTCTCACACAGTATGTTTATATAATATTAAAAACTTCAGGGCCGACTAGAGAGGGGGGTAGCCGGGACCAATTCCCGGGGCCCGGACTCAAATGGGGGCCCAGCAGCGGTATAAGGGGGGCCCAGCAGCGGTATAATGGGGGCCCAGCAGCGGTATAAGGGGGGCCCGGCAACCGGATATTTGTTGGTTTGTATCAGAAGTTCGGCACAAGACGAGAGAGGAAAGTTTTTGGTGGAAAAGTATTTGCTTGAGGATCTTTTTTTTTTAGATAATTCAATTGAAATATAGAGGAGGAAAAGTTTATTGTTTGAGGACCTTTTTTTAGAAATTTCAATTCAAGTAGAACACGAAAAGTTTTTGTTTGAAGAGGCTGTTTTTGTCACGGGGCCCGATCTAGAGAATTGTCCTGGGGCCCAGCCTGGCTCTCGGCGGCACTGTAAATATTTTGGCTCAATCAAAGTAGATATCTTAAATTGATTATTGTTAGAAAAAGTAGAAATAATATTAAATATAATAAAGAAATTAAAAAAATAATTTAAAATTAGTTTAAGTTATATTATTTAAAGAAAAATATTTTTAACTTGGACTTAAATAAAACAGTAAAGAACCACCTGAGAATAATCACTTCAATCTACCTATAACAAGAATTATTCATAAAAATTACTTATATTTTCCAAACCAAACCAACAGGATTATTGGAAATACCAACAAAAATAATCCGGTTGGGGTTCGGCTCTGGGGGCTAGGGCATTTAGGGTCGGGATATTGAGACCAAACTTGGTATATGGATGTAATATCCCATAAAAATAAAAATTGCATTAAAAAAATTCACCCCTCCCCACCCCTATCTGATATGGTGGGGGTGGCATCCCCAAAAAATCAAGTTAGAACTTTTTAACAAAACAGTTAAAATCTACGATTTTTTATACATACAAATCCAAAATTTCAATTTTTTTATCAAATTTGCACAAAAAAAATGTTGGAAAAACGTTATCAAAAAAAATTGAAATTTTGGGTTTGTATGTAAAAAAATCGTACATTTTAATTGTTTTTTAAAAAGTTCTAAATTGATTTTTTGGGGATGCCACCCCTCTATCTCCCTCTAGGGGATGGTGGTGGTAAGATTTTTATACAAAAATGTTGCAAGTTATTTCTATTGTAAATATGCCAAAAATAAGATTTTTATGTCCTCTGTAACTGTTTTTAAATGCCAGCCCCCACATCCGAACTATAAAGATTAAAGTCGAAAAGTTAAAAAAAAATTGTAATTTTGGGTTTTTATGTATAAAAAATCGTAGACTTCAACTGTTTTATTTAAAAAGTTCTAACTTAATTTTTTGGGGATGCCACCCTCACCATATCAGATAGGGTTGGGGAGGGGTGAATTTTTTTTAAGCGATTTTTATTTTTATGGGATAATACATCCATATACCAAGTTTAGTTTCAATATTTCGATCCTAAATGCCCTATCCCCCAGAGCCGAACCCCAACCAATAATCCTTATAGAACCCATTGTGTTTATTTCAATATTAAAAATTCATTTATATTATTTACCAACCATCTTAAGGGTTTTTTTAATTACATTGTTACGCACCAGATTAAAGAAATAACCTGTTGTTTATAATTACTTATGCTAAAGTACCTTACCTACCTATAGGTATAGGTATTTGAATTAAAAATACAATTTTTCTCAACACTTAAGAAATGTATTATTATTGCTATTATTAATATTATATAATTTATTTTAAATTAATTCGGATAAAACCTGTAAAGGAAAAGAAAAACAAAAGCATATTTTCTATTTTAATAATTTCAAAACAGTTATAAATACACAAATTTTTAATTCTAATTTTAAAACATTAATAGTTAACATATTTATATAATAATAATAATACTCTCCCTAATTCACCCCCTTACGAGTGAAGTTCAACCCCTGAAGTCGACTGAACGACTTGTGTAGGGGAAGGGACGGCTATTATTATTATTTGCCGTGGCGCTCCGGGGCGACTTAAAGATGATTGATGGTGACATTTGACTTACAGGTGAGGAAAACCCGGAAATCCTCACCCACCATCATCGAGACGGTAATGTATGGCGAATTTTTTTAATCTGCATGTCATATCAACAGAAATTGAATTTCTATTAATACGCCACACATCAAATCCCAAACCGAACCATGCAATTTAATTAAAAATCCACATGGTCCGGTCTGGGATTCGAAACCCAGCAGTCTCAGACTCATAAACTTGCCTATAAATGAATATAAGCGCGATAGACCGCTACACCACCGTCCCGATATCATAATATATCATTAAGAATGGGACATAGTACAACTAAAGATTATCTGATTAAAAATAAAACTATTAAACGAAATATGCTTAGAAAAAAATACCCGTTCTCGAAATGCAGGGTGTTAAAGTTGAAAATTCAAAAATTATTAATAGCTATAATATTTTTATTTTTCAGTTTAATTTTACTGAATTCGGAAAACATTTTTGACACTTTCCAAAAACTAATTTAAACTATAATTTAATTTTTTTTATATAAATCATGTAGGTACTCTTGTTGGGAACTCGTCCTTTATTAACAGTAAAATAATTCAGTAATAAAACATAAACACAACTCATTCACAATACCTACTACCCGTAAACGCACTAAACGCACAATAACAAACATTAGATAGAAAATAGCCCAAATAATAAATCACGAGTGAATGAAATTTCATCCAAGAGCTAAAAATAGAAATCCATCGATTGGTCTCAGTCATTTATTAAAATTTCAGGTGGACCCTCAACTCCACCCACTGCAAACGAATATCGACTTATCCATATTCACTAGCGCCATCTATTGGTAGTATCCATTTCGCTCCAATGAAACTTCCATAAGGTGAGACTACTATTAGTTCTTTATACAATGTCTGTGGGTACTAGATAACATTCTTGCTTGTATAAGTAAATTTCTTGGCCAATAAAACAAAAAATGTTAATGATCCGCCTATGGTTACGCATCAAATAGAAGCGCTCGGAATAATTCGACTTTGACTGTCTTCTAGGGATAAATTGGGATTAGGGACGGCCGTCCAGGGTAGGTACCTATCTATTCTTGAATCTCAGGGAGTAGAAATTTTTAGGGAAGAGTGAGACAAAATCAAATTTTGTGCGTTGCAGATAAAGAGAAAAAAACTGTTTTCTATTGCCTCTAATTCAAGAATAACTACCCTGGAGTTTTTCCTATCTTAATAAAGTTAATGTTCCGTTTTCGTAATTCACCTCTATGCTCTATGCTATGTACCTATTTGAATACCACTCCCACCTACCCTACCTACTTACCTACCATGGGTACAAAATTGGTGGTGTAGGTGTAATAAATAAATAACCATTTACCAATGCCTCTCTACAAACCATACAATATATTAATCTGCGACTTGGCGTCTTGTTTCCAAAACGCACACAGCATCTTTTTTTCGAAAATAAACATTTATGCACAGATTAAATCTCATACATATATTGCTTTTTATTTGTGAAAATGTCATAATCATACAACCAAAAAATTAAGTGACCCTTCTATAAAAGGCGCATTTATAAAGATAGAGAAACAGAAACAAGAAACAACTTTAATACCTCTCCAATAAGGTCCAAAGAAATCTTCCATCACATGAAATTTTATACAGAAACAGTAATATTACGGTACAACGTTGCCACGATGCACTGATAATTTTTACTGCGATTGGAAATTTTAATTATTCCCATTTCCAGTTGGAACTCATAAGGGATTATTTGTTTGTACATAATAGTTTATTCTAATAATGTAGTGCATAAATACCAAAATAAAGTTAATTACAATACTACATGGTGGATTGTTGTTTTACTTCTTGTCTCATTTCAAATTGTACGCTTGCAATACTTTTACGTTTTTAATTATTTTTAAAGGAAATAGATGTTTATTTGTGCAATGGGGTGGGTGGTTAGAGTAAATGGTTCTGGAGTTCGAATCCCACTGGAGTCATCATTTTGTCTAATTCAAGTAATTAATTAATTAATGAGAAGGTAGATTCCCCACTCAACCATTCACTGTTGGTTACTAATTAAAAGTGATATTCCTACAGTGGCACTGAGAAACAGTAACAAAGTATGCTCAACACCCATATTAATAAAAAATTAAACATAACATGCGGTAATCAGATGCCAATACTACTTGTTTTGAGATCTTGAATCTAATAAAGTTTTCACTGTTAATAACTACCTACCTAGTAATCCAAATTGAGAAATGTATTTGCATGATAGTTTAAATTTAACTGATTATTTTGTTTCTTGATTCATTCTGATTGTAATATTAGCTTGGCAGAAACAAAAAATCATAAAATGTTTAAATATTTATCTTGGTATTGATTTAAAGTGATTCTATATACAACATGTTAACCTATGAACCCTTCGAAATAAAGATAAGACGCTTAATTATATTTTGACATGAGGTAAATAGAGAAAGACTCTTGTGAATCGGCTGCCTGTCTGCCGTGATTGGACAGATAGATATCTCTACCAATAATGGGCTAACGCGCACTGTTCTACCTCTGTCTAATCAATGGCATCGCTTATTCTATACCGTTCTTCTGACGTCATTGTATGAAACTTAAAATACTGTGTACTATACATACAATCTTTACAACTGAGATGCAGAGTGAAATAATAACATGGATACAAAACCAATTTTAAAATAAATGTACACATGCGTTTGAAAATATGTTTAAAAATTAAAAATACCGACCTGAATAAATTTCCATTAAATAATATTCATTATTTAGCGCTAAAAATCCATAATATTCCACTTTAACCAACCAAATGCGTAAAACTTAATTTTGAGTAGTACAGTTGTAGGCGGAATACTGTATAAATTAGTTTTGTGCTCTTTTCAACTGTGCAAATGGATTTTATCAATTTTGATGCCTTGAGGGGTTCCGAAAAACTCACCCCAATCAAGGATAGGATTGAGCCCAGCCACTGGTTCTCCTCAATCAGCTTTGGAGCCCAGCCTGCTTTCCTTCCTCTTGGGGTTCGCATGGCGACACTGAAGCGCAGGTGGCTTATTGTGCCACCATTTGGATGCCCTACTACTTTCCAATCATCTTACATTCATTCTTAAATCGTCATTCATTCCACCTTGTCGATTGTTAACCGCTAGTCGGCTAAGTCGGTGGACGTCCAGTTATCACACATCCACGACTTGGCCGGAGAAATAACTGCTTAACTGTTGCGATAATGTGGATACACACTAATCTCGCGGCTAGCCTCTCCGGCTGATTTTTTTATCAATCACTGTAAAGAAAACTTGGTACTAAATATCTAAAAATATACTGACTGGTACGGAAGCGTAGAAGGGCCACATTTTTTAATTTTTTTTTTTTATTCTAAAATTCCGTGTTCGTACACGGAATTCCTTGTTCAAACACGGAATTTCCGTGTTCAAACACAGAAATCCAAAATTCCGTGTTCGAACAAGGAATTTCCGTGTTAAAACAAAGAATTCCGTATTCAAACACGGAATTCCGTGTACGAACACGGAATTCCGTGTATGAACACGGAAATTCCGTGTTCGAATACGGAATTTTAGATTTCCGTGTTCGAATAAGGAATTCCGTGTTTGAACACGGAAATTCCGTGTTCTAACAAGGAATTCCGTGGTCGAACACATAATTTTATATTCGAGCTACAGTATTTATTGGTATATGTACGGCAGCGTAGAAGCGTAGATGCGAATATTTTGGTATAAGTATATTTTTCATCAGGTGTCATCATTTTTCGAAATATGACGCCATCACTAGTTTTTTAAGTAGCACCACCATTTTTTGATAATACCATTTAATAGAAATACAAGCAACAACATTTTTAACCGGTCCTCCATTTCTTTACTTTTTTCGAGAGATAACTAATAATTGGATTTAGAAAACACCGCCTCACTTTATCCCTCTTTTATCTAGGCTAGAGAGGCAATGAGAGTAAATTTAAAACACTATACAGGGTGTTATTTTAAATCGATTTAAATGAAATTTGGGCATCAGGGACTAGAGCCTAAGACATAAGACTGACCTGGAAATAAAATTAATGGAAAAATATTACTATGCAGGGGACAAAGAGGGCAAGACTTTTGATACTACTTCCTTGAGAAAATAGGATTGGAAGGGTCGCTATAGGCATTGAGACATTTCCTTAGTGCAGTGGCGACAGAAGGGGGCACAATAGATCTTTTAGGTCGCAGTGTATTAACACCCCATTATCAACATAACATACTACTTCCGTCTCTTTTTTAAAAAATCGGCAAATGTAAAAATCTGAGGATATTCAAAGAATCTGTATTTACCCATCCCTCACAAAGATCCTCAAGTCACCCAAAAGCAACCTGTAAATACTTTATTTAAATTTATAGTTCGAAAATAAAATTCCGTGTTCGAACAAGGAATTCCGTGTTCGAACACGGAATTCTTTGTTTGAACACGGAATTTTAGATTTCTGTGTTCGAACAAGGAATTCCATGTTTGAACAGGGAATTCCGTGTTCGAATACAGAATTCCGTGTTCGAATACGGAATTCTTTGTTTGAACACGGAAATTCCGTGTTTGAACACGGAATTTGAGATTTCCGTGTTTTAACAAGAAATTCCGTGTTTGAACAAGGAATTCCGTGTTCGAATACGGAATTCTGTGTTTGAATACGGAATTCCGTGCACGAACAAGGAATTCCGTGTTCAAACACGGAATTTTAAAAATAAAAAAAAAATTAAAAGTGTGGCCCTTCTACGCTGCCGTAGACTGGTTCCCCATACAGCACAAATTATTTCAGAAGTGTTTCAAATATTTCAAACGTTTCAAACATATAACATTTCAAGCACAAGTTTCCGAAATATTTTAATTAAATACTTCACTGAAAATGTTTCTGAAACATGGTACCCTATATTCTAAATAATTATAGATTTGAGTTGTCGGTTTTTGTCAATTCCATTTTTTTGTTATTTATGCGTTGTGCTGTTGTTATATGGGAAGCAGAATAGACAGAATAGAAATTGAGGCGAGGATTACAATGCTTATTTAGGTTAGGTTTATTAACTTCATCTCTTCTCTGAGACAAGTGACGCCATTTCGTTTATCAAATTTATAGGCATTTTATATCCTTATTTCTATTTAATTATAACCTACATTTGCTCTCCCTCCTCCAGTTTTATTTATTGGTTCTACGTCCTACAGCTGATTGAAAAGTGGAACTTCATGTTTTGTGTAGGCATGAGTATTGTTTGTTTTATTATAGTTAATTTAAAACAATATTAATAGACCTATAATTTGTTTTAGATTAGTGCATTTAAAGGAATTGGCGAAAAGGAAGCGATTCGCCAGCTTTGGGGCTGTGTCAGTAAATGTAATATCGAAATTATTCAACGTTTCCAGAATAAAGTATTAAGGAACATCATCGATGCACCCTGGTACTATCACACTATCACAATACTGATCTTCATAGAGACCTTAAAGTGGAGACTGTTGAAAATACAATACAAAAATTTGCCAGTAGTCACCAACAACGACTGCTCCAACATGGAAACCTTGAGATTATCCAGCTCCTCAACAATGCCAATCTAATAAGAAGACTTAAGAGAACCAAGCCTTTTGAGTTAGTTCAGTGATGTTAAATCAGAGCATAGTGCGGTTAAGTGTTATACGTTAACGGTAGTGTAACTAAATAGACTCTAAGGTATACTAGTGAGTAGAATATTAGTTTATGCAGTTTTTTATCCCTTGATGAGTTAAATTAGAATAAAATTACTAATTGATCTTAATGATCAGATTGTAATAATCGTAAATGTTTCTTTACTTGGGGAATTAATTAAAAAAAAACTATTTGTTCCATTCATTTAAAGGAATTTGTGGAAATTAGGCGATTCGCCTTTATATTTTATGAAATAATGTTTAAAAATTATTTATTTGTTTGAGTTTTGTGGTTTTGTGTATTATAGATAAACATGTATATTTATAAATGTCTCTTTTTGTAGTCTAATAATATTTTAGAAAAAAAAAAAGCTAGAATATATTTCTGAAATATTATTACGTTTCAGACACATTTCAGAAATGTTTCTGTGATGTTTTGTAATATTTACCAATGTTTCAATGTAATATTTTTGAAATATTTCTGAAATATGTTTGTGCTGTATGGGTGTCGCTATTTATTAACGTCGAATGGAATGAGCAAAATGGGCAAAACACTGTATCCCAGTAACAACAGATTAAAATATTTACTTTTAATTATGAAACACCATGTATAGCTATTAACTATTTGCTTGTTTTTCGTATTATTTCGTCTGGGGAAATATGCAATAATCCCCAGTTAAAAGGGGTAGTCAAGGGAAGCTCACTCGAAATTTTTTTGTAAATTTAACCCTGAAATTGTGTTTCAGACAGTTTATAGAAATCAAAAATCACTAAAAAAAAATGAAAGTATTTACACAGCTACACAACGAAAATTCAACATAAATTTAATTTACTTTTTTATTTTTCTTTAATATAGGAAACTGCACGAGTTCACGTGATGAATAATCATAAAACAAGTTAAGCGGAGAAAAATAAATCACAGCGACAACACTGCAATCTAAAGAAATACACGGGCGGCCCTTAAAAGGCAAATCCGAAGTGCGCATAGTCTGCTTGATCCGAGCGCAAGCGCTTATCGACATTCTACTTCTGTTTCTTTTAGTTTGGTGGTGATGTCCGACTAATACTCAGTTGAATTTTTACTAAGGTTGAGTGCGTGAGTTGTTAGTAGTTGAGTCTTACATGTTTATTGTAATTTAAATACTAACATTATCGTGCAAAATCGTGTATAAACATGTGTGACCAAAACAACGCTTCTACGCAAAGCATTGCGGACTATCTAGCTCAGTTATTAAAGGATAGAAAACAACTTGCAGCGTTTCCAAATGTTTTTATCCACGTAG
The DNA here is from genome assembly GCA_927349885.1 of Psylliodes chrysocephalus. Taxonomy (NCBI): domain Eukaryota; kingdom Metazoa; phylum Arthropoda; class Insecta; order Coleoptera; family Chrysomelidae; genus Psylliodes; species Psylliodes chrysocephalus. The sequence continues at coordinate 27,498,795 of OV651815.1, read as the reverse complement.
AGCGACTTCTAGATGAAGGTAAGTTGTTTTAGGCTGGTTTGCCTATTCATTGAGCAGTTTTATTCATTGAAATGGATAATTTACCGAACAATTATCAAGTTACAAGTGATTGTATAAACATGTGATAGAATAGTGACGTATTTGTTGACCTGCAAGTTTTGTTTTCTTTACCCGGTTTGTTCGTTTTCGAATCGAAGTATTTTCAAGTAAACAACATACCTTGTCCTCAAAATTATATTTAATGCCTTAATTTTTAATTTAATTATAAATACTTGCTTATCGTAACAACTTAGCATTGTTTTTGCGAATTCCTATGTTACGATTGAAGGCGTGGTTTCACGGTAGAATGCTTTAACATCGGTATGTAGGTAACTTGGGTCTTGTCGTCACAGTCTAACCGTTTAAAAAATCAAAACCGACCCGTCTCAGATATTTTTATCATTTTATGGCCAATATTAATACGGAGGAATAACTCTTTGATAAAATGTTAATATTTAAACATTGAATGTTGTTTATTTTTTATTATGTGCGTGTCATTAGCCATTTTTAGAACTGTATATCAATTTAATGATGTCATTTTAGTCAGATTTTCTTAATTATTAAATTACATAAGGTATTGTCAATTTAATGATCACGCACGATGCATTTTATATAAGGTAGGTATCTCATATGTAGGTATCCTATATAAAATCTCCGAATTAGGTATACCTATGTAGGTTAGATACTTCGGTTAGATAGGTATGCTTCAATTTTATTCCTTTAAATTTTAAATAGATTTAAAAAATATACTTAAGTAATTGAATTTATAAAAAAAGGTTTTTACATTTTGTTACTCACTTTTTTATAAACAATATAAATTAAATGTGTTTTTGTGCTCTTGGCAGTAGATTTTTACCTAATTGAGGATAGCATATTTTGCGATAGGTATGTAATTTTACACCTTTGTCTTTTTCTAATTATTTCCTACCATTTATCGTTTCTGTTTGATAAAACTTAATTCTTATATTTATAAGGTACAGTTAAATACGCACATCTAATCCAGAAACGCTTTTTTTTCTATGTAGGTAAACAACACATTTTACAAAATACATACCTACTAACTAGTCAGATATGTGCTATAGTCTATCTACTCGATATACAATAAACTACAGGATGAAACGTTAGAACATAAGTAGTTCTAGACTACAGACTACCTATATAGTTAATACCTTTAGAAATTCGTTAAACTAAAACTAAAATACATTCAAACAATTTACACTCAAACTAAACCAAAATTCGCCAATTAGGTAGGTACCTAAGTACCAGTTCTTACTTCTTAGGTGGTGCAATGAAATTAGGATCATTTATAATTAAATGAATAAGTACAATGTCTTTCTACTGTAAAATCAACATTCTGAATTCAATATATGTAAAAAGAAATTATTTCCAACATAATGTTGAGACATTGATGTATAATTTACTTGACTTAAAAACACTTTATTTTGATGATAAAAAACTGAGTGATATGTAAAAAGCTGTTAATTTATAATTAACTTATTTATATTGCATATTTATATTTAGGACAGAAAACTATGTATTTTTTTATATATTTAATAATAATAATAATAATAATATTAGTGAGTGTCGTCTGCCAATAATCTTACAAATAATTTTATTTGCGTCTTTATATATGTAAGTAGGTAGGTGCGTAAATTGTTTGAAATAAACGACACTTCCTAGCCAATTTTTTTTTTTTAAATATTGAAATAAACATAAAAATCAGAGCAGGATAAATATGTTTCCTTATCTAAATTTTAAATTAGACTGGTGCTTTACATAGTGAAAACAATTCACACATTACCCGCATTACTGTCAATATTTCAGGTTATTTAGAAGTTGAAATTATTTTTTGTCTTTGTTTGGACTCTTCCAATTCTTACAATGACATGGGCATGGAATAAAGTTATTCAATTAAATTAAGTTCAATTAAGAGAACAGTGCAATATTGTTCATAGCGTCAATTTTATAACCAAACTATCTACAAAACCTTTCCATAAAATATTTCTAATTTTGTGTCCACTTGTTGAGTTGACACACTTGAATTCTCACCCCTCGCAAGAGAATGGCGTAATAAATGCGTAACGCAACAGGTAGTTCAAAAGGTAAAAAAGGAGGGTCCCGTTACAGGTAGAATTTCATTTGTTCGAGATAACCTGCAGGTATTTTGATACTTGGCTAGCGGGGCCAATAATACTGAAAGCATTTCGAATATATGGGAAATATCATTGGGATTAAAGATTAGATAAAGTTATAGACGTTTTAAAATTATTGGTTAGATTTGTTAGGAGGTGGACCTTAGACAAGCAATGTGAAAAAGATAATTTTTAAAAAGTTAAATTGTGCACTATTAAGGACGCCACATCAACTCAGGATTATCATCATAGGAACTACTGGTCTAACAAATTTTTAATTATAGTTCATCTTTTCTTACGCATATGTAGCAAACATCCGGAATCTTAATAATTTATCGATTTTGTTCAGACCAAATATTAAGTATTACCTCCAGAGCAAAATACTTTTTAAAAGTATTTAAATACTAATTACTTTTTCATAAATAAGAATATTTAAATCTTAAATACTTTTTTAAAGCAAAAGGTATTTAAATAACATACCTACAGTATTTAAATACTTGTTTGGGATAAATACTAACACAAAAGTATTTAAATACTGAAAAGGTATTTAAATACTTATGCAATATTTAAATTTATTTAAATACTATCTGAGATACTATCATAATAATAAAACAATTATGTAATTTTCTTAAAGGCCTAACACCAAGATTAGAATACATAGCTAATAAATACAACATAAAAAATATTATTTTATCCTTTTAGTACGTTTAAAAAATATATACAGGATGTCCAAAAACTCTATACAAATTTCAAGGGGTGAATCCTCAATGAAAAATAAGAAACAAATATCTTATGAATATGTCACAAACGTCTTAACTTTTGGACACCATAATTTTGCATTGTGATTGAGTTTACACGTGTTTACCAAATTTCAGCTGATTCCGATAACATGAACTGGTTCAGCATTGAACAAATTTAGTTCTTAGGATGCCAAAGAAGGCAGCAAAGCACCTCGGGAATTTTGAGTTGAAACATATGCCACATTTTTAGGCTATTTTAAAGCTATTTTTATACCCTATTCAAAAATTTTATGCTCCTCGTTTTTTTGCAAAAATCAAGGTGCTCTGCTAGCTTCGAACGAAGTCAGCAGAGCACCTCAATTTTTTAAGCTTTTTTCCAAAACCAACGGCACCATATTTTTAGGCTATTTTTATACCCTATTCAAAAAATGTATGCTCCTCGTTTTTTGCAAAAATCAAGGTGCTCTGCTAGCTTCGAACGAAGTCAGCAGAGCACCTCAATTTTTTAAAGCTTTTTTCCAAAACCAACGACACCATATTTTTAGGCTATTTTTAGGCTCTTAAAATATTATAAAACTTTTCGAAAAATGTTGTTATTTTTAAAAAATAAAGGGTGCTTTGTTGGAGCAAAGTCAGCAGAGCACCTCTGTTTAATATTATTTTTTTCAGAAAACTAGTTATGCTACTTTTTTAAGTTATTTTTAGGCTCCTAAAACAATACATAACTTTTGGTAAAATTTTATAATATTTTAGGAGCCTAAAAATGTGGTGTAGTTGTTTTTAGAAAAAAGCTTTAAAAAACCGAGGTGCTCTGCTGGATTCGTTCGAAGATAGCAAAGCACCCTCTGTATTCTTTAAAAAATAAATTTTTTTGAAAAGTTATATTTTTTAAGAGCCTAAAAATAGCTTAAAAATGTAGTATAACTAGTTTTCTGAAAAATAAATAATAAACAGAGGGGCTCTGCTGACTTTGCTCCAACAAAGCACCCTGTATTATTTAAAAATAGCAATTTTTTAGTAAAGTTTTATAATATTTCAAGAGCCTAAAAATAGCCTAAAAATGTGGTGTAGTTGTTTTTAGAAAAAAGCTTTAAAAAACCGAGGTGCTCTGCTGGATTCGTTCGAAGCTAGCAAAGCACCCTGTATTTTTTAAATATAACAACATTTTTCGAAAAATTTTATAATATTTTAAGAGCCTGAAAATAGCCTAAAAATATGGTGTCGTTGGTTTTGGAAAAAAGCTTTAAAAAACTGAGGTGCTCTGCTGACTTCGTTCGAAGCTAGCAGAGCACCTTGATTTTTGCAAAAAACGAGGAGCATAAAATTTTTGAATAGGGTATAAAAATAGCCTAAAAATGTGGCATATGCTTCAACTCAAAATTCCCGAGGTGCTTTGCTGCCTTCTTTGGCATGTTCTTAGGAGAAGTTCTGGTTAAAATACTTTATTAATATTAATAAAATATACCGAACATACAGACATATACATATATACAGAAAAGCGAGTTAATAAAAACGTGCTGAAGAACGAACTCTTACAAGTACACTGCAAGAAAAAAATGCGGGTTACGCAGCAGGTTTTAAGGCAAAAAGAATGAATATTTTGCTTTTTAAATGTCTCAAACTTACGATTTAACCAAATTTTTTAGAGAATATGGGAGTAAACCAACCAAATCTAGCCAAAACTGATCGATCAAAACCAGTAATAACGGCTTTCGCTATTTTAATCGATCAGCTTAAAGTTTTTCATCTGGCAACATTGTATTACAATTTTTTAAAAATGACGTTTGGCTTTAGATATATTTTTAAATAGATTGCCACAGCCAGTGCATGAAAATTGTTTGCTAATAAATAGAAGTACTACTTTTAATATTTTTTCTCGTATTTGCCATTTTTCGTCCCTAAGTCATCCTACAGAAGGGCAATTTGTCATTTTTTACAACAAAATTCTTAAGTAAACTCTTGTTCATTTTATCCGTATATTGATTTAAACCGCGGAGACTTATTTGGAATTATAATATCCTTTCTTATATAGACTTACTTTTAAGTGACCATCTGTACCTCTAACATTTTTTAATTACTGTGTAAAATCACAAATCATAATAATAAATACTTACTTTGGTTTATTTCTTTTTTCTTGACAACTAGCACAATGAAGAATCTTTTCTAACGCTTAAATACAAACTGATACTTCAGCACTTCATCCAGACTATTTCGCACGGTTGGTTTAATAACAAGTTGAAACTGGTTAAAACATATGTTTTTATTTTTGACGTAAAAGGTATTTAAATACCAGAAAATTATTTAAATTCTTAAAAAGTATTTAGAATATTTTTAAAAAGTATTTAAATACTAAATACTTACGAAAGTATTTGCAACTACAAATACCGCTCATTCAAAAGTATTTAAATACCTAGTATTTAAATATTTTTAAGTATTTAAATACTAAAAAGTATTTACAAATATAAATACTGCCCAGCTCTGGTTACCTCGAGTTTATTTTATTTTCTAAATTATAGTTGGTCCGGTAGTCACGTTTGATAACACGGTTAAAATATACATTATCTTCCTAGTATCCAGTGATAATTGTATAATAAGGAATTTTTCGTTTTATCCAAATTGAAGGGTCAACGACTCAGCAGGTAGTTTTTTCTACTGGCAAACTACCTACTTTGTATATTATCTACTTTTTGCACAAACTACAGAATAAATATGAATGCCATATCAGTCTACTGTCTTCTCATTGGACCTTAAAAGCTGAACTAGGGTTTCTGTTTACATCAATCAGTGGGCCAAGTATTCAAATCTGACAATTAAACTAAATAGGATTAAATGTTTTACTGCAATGCTCTTCTATCGTAAATATGCCACAAATTGCCTAAATTATGTAATCAAAAATCAAACTTCGATTTATAGGAACCGAATAATTTTTACTTACATTTAGTTTTAAATTATATTATTTTATTACGATCCAAAATAAAGCCAAGTTCAAAAAATTAAAACTAATGTAAATTATGTGGGCACTATGAACTAGTATGGGTAAACACAACAAGTCAGACAAGCACAGGAAAAAATATATGTTTTCCAAGATGATATTTTGGTTCAAGATTAACATAATGTAAATGAATAGTTACTTACTTCCCAACTCTATACGTTGTTGCTTGATTAATTGTTTTTAATTACATTTGATTGTAATCGACCAAAGGTCATGCTTGTTATGTTGTCATATACTGTCGTTTTTTTACTGGAAGTCAAGTTTAATGTCAACTAAGTAAGGAATGCCAGAACGTAATGCATTTGGAAAAAAAATTACTAGGTGACCCGAGGGGTAAACCACTCCAGGAATACAGGCACATTTTCACTCTAATCGCTTTAAATTCTCTCGAAATTTCGAAAATCATTACGGAAATTACTTTGAAATCAATTTTTCGATCCGAAATATAAATGCAGCAGGTGGTGGATTAAAAAACAAGTGAAGTGCCCTCTCCAAAAAAAGGAATTGAAATATTCAAGAAGAACATTTATACCTAGATAAATTATATGATATCACCAAAATTGTATAAAATTAAGGGGGATTTCGATGAAACCACCGAAATCGTATAAAAAGGGGTGTTTCGACGAAATCACCGAAACTACCTGAGTTTGGAGAAAGCGTCCATAATTTTATATCGCCCTTGATTTTCTACGATGTCTGATTTCGCCGAAAAATATCAATTTTACGATTTTGGTGATTTCGGCGAAATCATTGTATATAAGTTCCTATCTATAAATGCGTTGTAATTCTATTGGCAGTTTTTGAGCGCTAATAATAATAATAATAATCAGAGTCAGGTAAATATGCAAAAGTGCATGTACATAATATATGCATTTGCATATTTTAGACATGTTTTTTGTATTTTGCATATACTGGCACATTATCAAAGAAAATGCGTATAATTTTTTTTTTAAATGAATTTATTCGTTATTTAAATCCTTCATTCCAAGTTCATTTCTAATATTTACAAAATAATTTTATTCTTATCTAATCCGTCAAAAATTTCTTGGTAACTGAAAGTAGAAATTAGGAAATTCCAAGACCTATTAGATTACCTCTTAATTTGTTTTGGATTAAATGACTGATTTTACTGGTTGCATGGTACTTAGATATTGTAAATTTCATTGTTAGTAGTTTTGTTTATATTTTGAACTTGAACAGTTGCTTTTGGAGTTAAGGCTGGGAAATGGACTAAAAATGGTGGCCGTTTCTGTCATTTTACAAGGTGTTACTAAATCATGCTTTTTAGATTAATAAAGAAAAATTACACGGAAATTGAGTTATAATTATAAACAGCAATGTTGTAAGAATGAATTGAATATAAACATATTCGATAATAACTAATTATAATTTCACATTATCATTAAAAACTTGAAAAACTTTATTGCAAGGATTATTAAGCAAATTGTTTTCAATGAATTCTCTATGATTTTCTATTAACTATCCTACAATATGACGGCTATCGGTCTAATAATTATTACAAAAAGCATGATTTAAATCGTGAAGCTTTTAAGGCACAAGCACTTTTGTTAGTTGACAAGAATTAAAAACAAAATAATTTTGTACGTTCTCAAACCTGCTTTATACAGTGTGTGCCAATAAGTTGGATCCATGTGATTTTTTTTTAATATTACGATTGGAAAAAAATCGTAGACCAATCATCTCTGGTTATTTAAAAACCTAAACTAACCCATATCAAATTTGACTACTGGAATTAGTTCTGTCAGTCTTGTTAAGAAAAAGATTTTTGAGCGATTTTTCAAAATTATTGCGAATTTGACAGAAGTAATGTACGTAGCCAACTTTTTAAATAATCAGAGGTAAATCACGTTTTTTCCGGTCATAATATTAAAACAAATTGCCATATATATATGGACTCAACTTTATTGCACTCACTGTATGTCACAGACGTGCCGTGAAGACTAATTTTAAGAATTGAAGCCAATGAAATGGATATTTTTCTGCAAGATTAATTTTGAGTTTGTTTGAAGTGGTTATTATAATCAGTTTTATTAATGAATTGTATTGGTTTATGAACAATTTTAATAAAAACTAATTCAAAACTTGCAAAAATACCTAAATATTTTTCTTTATTGCAAAAATAATTATTGGTAGGACATGGGTGGAAGGAAATATAAAAAATAATTAGACATAAAACAATTAAAAAGTAGTTTATTAGAAAAAAGATTATAGTATATTACAATAAAAACAACCTAAAATATAATACAGATGTCAAAAATATTCGAAATAAATCCTTTATATATCTTTCAACATTAAATTTTTGTTACACTTTTATTCCTTGAGGAACTTTGGAACCAAACGACTTTTGGGAACACATGACTTTCCAATTGCACATCTTATTTCTCTTCCTCTTTCTACTCGGGACATTTGTATGATGAACTATATTTTATAAGGTAAACGTTTATACACTAACTCCTAAAACGTACTATCACTAAATATATCCTTATAACTAATAGAAGTCTTATAAAAGTAACAAAATCACAAATAACGAAAAATCACAAAAAAATAACAACACCCACTCAAAAATCTGCTAAAATTAAAACACGAAAAACGAACTGTTTACGTTTTGTCGTTTAGACCTCGTTTAGACTTCAATCCTTCGACCAACTTCAACATTTAAGTTTTTGGCTTGTCAGTTGCCAGAGACACCAGTTGCTTAGTTCCGAAATTCACAATAATCGATCCAATCGATTGTTAATTTTCACAATTTTTGTCTAATCAACAAAAGCATGAGCGATCACGTTATTGTCAAATTATATTTTTACTTAAGTAATATCATGATGCATTTTAGAGGTATCCATTACCTAATAAGTAGGCATAAAAAATTAAAAATTATTATTTTATTATCGAAATGAATCGAGGAATCATTCAAATTATAAAATAATCGATTTATATTTATAGAAGTTTTGCAAATTTTTAGGTAAAATGTAAACAAAACCCTTCGAATTAGGAAAAACCATAAAGTAATAAAATTTCTACATTTCTACCCAACCATAAAATACCTTTCACTACAACCCAAAAATTGTGATGTGGAAAAGTTCAATTGACCCGGTTCTTTAGGATTAATATTATTATTATGACCGTCAGATATAGTTTAAAGTAATACAATATTCCAGTAATGTGAATAAATGTTGAAATATTATTCTAAAGTAAAATTTAATGTTTTTTTTTCTTCTTGTCACATTTAACCTACTTACTACTTACCAACTAGGTACAAGTTTTGACAGATTAATTTTTCATGTAACAGTGCAATTATTAAATTAAAACTAGATATCCCAAAATATATTATTCTTCTAATACATTTATTGGTATCTGTCCACCTAGATTTGATAACCTGGTTATAAAAACAAGTACGCTTAAAAATAAAATTGTAATACGAGCTAGAGGTACAGGTATTGGCATCTATGTACAATGTATTGAATACTTGCTTTGTTGCAAAACCGCTGGCTCAAATGTCGCAGCCTTAACAAAATGTAAAAAAAATTTAGATTTTTATGTAAGGATTTTTGTTAGATTTTAAACTTTTTCGACGTTGTTTTAAATTATTTTATACTGTTAAGTAATTTTGTGACAAGTGTCGATGCGTTAAATACCCCTTAATCCAAAAATAAGTTTTTTTACATACTGAACGGAATTTTTTTGCAGATAATACGTGAGAAAAATTTTCGATAGTCACCGAAGCCTCTATGGCGATATATGGCCCTGAAGCACGAGACGGGTTTATTAGGGCTCGTATTGAATCTAGACAAGTTTGATACAAAAACAATTTTTAGCAGTTCTAGAACAAAAAAAATAGATTTATTTTATTTTAAGGATGGATGGTAGGGTGGAACTCGAGATGCATCCACTTCTACGTGGTGAGTTCTGGGTAGTTTTTCAACAAAAACTAGCTGAGAGCTGCATGTTTGCAGTTTCAAAGATTTTTTACATTTTCAAGGTCATTTCGGCAGCCGATGGAATCGTCATGTCATTCGGATTTTTTTGGGTAAATAAGAATCTCGAAAGGCATATTCGTTTTCAAAAATTATTTGTTTTGGTTAAGTTTTCGCTCCACCCTAATGTTTACCCATAATAACTATTTATTTTCATAACACTTTTCTTGAATGCAGGATAATAACATGACTTTATTGTAAAGAAAAACGAACAATTTCCTTATCCGTGTGTAATTTAACTCCAGCCATCCAAGTGGTTGAGAATAATTATACGATTTTCTAAGAAATATGCCTATATGCGAACGGAAGTAGTATCGGTTGCATAGAGCGGCAATTTTATTCAAAATTGTCAAGTAACCGAAAAGCAACCATTAATTAGTTACTTGTTTTCATTCAAATAATACAAATGATAAAAAATGTTGCACAATTTTATAAATTATCTTGTCAAAATTCGAGAAATAGCTATATATTTTTTCAATTAAATGAAATAATTCAGCACCTGCTTACTTTATTAATATTGATGATATTGTGGTAGTTGCGGTATTTCAAGGTGAAAAATGGGTAACGCTATTTTCCGTCTACTCCAAGCAGGAAACATTTATTTTTACTTATTGAGTAAATCCAACCATTTTCGAAATAATTGCAAATAATAATTTCCAAACAAAAATTTGTTACACATCTTTAATCCTGTAACTTTTTTTAAATACATATCACTTGATTAATGTTTCTTTTTATTTACAGGTAAGCATCACTACAAGCTGTTATTAGTTTGAAGTATTATGAAAACCAGTCAGGTATGATCTATAAAATTGTGGCATCAATAAGCGTGTTACATTCCAATGTTAATTAATGCTCAAAGGAAAATCACTCGAAATTAGTATGACTATGGTATGTATATACAAAGTGTTATAGAATATTGTGAAGAAAAGAAAAAAGTTCATATTAACATGGGTCAGGAAATGCTGTCAAAAACCAGTGACGTACAGTTTTTTCGCTAAACACAAAGACTTGCTGACACGAACGCCACTGATGTATGTGCTTTAGAAAACAATTTTGTACATGTAAATGTGACCTTTCATGATACATTTGCGTGTGCCAGTCATTTCAATATCGACGGGTTATCGATAAATGAAAAATAAACTATTAAAGACGAATCATGAAAACGGAGCATTTCCGGACCGACGTTCATATGAACTTTTTCCTATTTTTAGATGTGCAATCTGTCATTAAATTTTGTTCACAATATTCTGTAACACCCTGTATATTAAGTATAATCGCGATCTCTTAATAAATTTTACCTGAATAAATATAATGCTAAACAATTTTTTTCAAATTTTTAGATAAAGTGATATCTTTTCTAATCAAAACGATCTACTTTATGCAGCCAGTTATACAGGGTGTTTCAAAAAGGTGTGTCATAAATTAATCCTCAGATAGATTACCAAAAAATAAGTGGATTTGGCTATATTTACCTATATCAAAAACTGGCTCCCAACAAAGTTACAGGGTGTTAAACTAACATTCAGAAAAACGTTTTTTTTTTTTTTGTAAAAAGTTTGCTGTTGCGATTTTTTCTTCGAAATTTTTGCCAGTGCTGTAGATTTGAAGGCCCAATATTCTAAGGTGTAAAAACATTTAAAGCTACCCCTTTAAAAAAAGTTGGGTTGTTGGGTACCTTTTAACGACCCGTATTTTTTTGACATAAAAAAACTTGCTTTATCGATCCTAAAATCAAAAAGAACTATGAATTTTTAAAATTTTTTATATAGGAAAATGAACTTTGTATCTTTTTAGTCAACGAGCTATTTACAATTTTTTAACTGAATTTCTAGAGCAATTCGTCCGTCCTTGACTTAACATATCAACAAAACTAAGAGTAGGTCAGGAGTTATTGTACAAAAAACGCATATAAAAATCAGTGGTGTGTCTAGGGCTGTGCTTGAGCCGCCCCTGCAAAAGCATTTATATTTTTGTAAAAAAGGTATTTATAATATTGGATTAGCGCCATAAAAATGGCGTGTCACCCGTCCTCATGGGTTCACCATGCCACTGTTAAAAATAAACGTTAAGTAGTTGGGAAATGTATTTATTAAATTTACTAGTAAATAAAAAATTAACAATTAAAAATAAACATTTGGTAATAATTATTATACATATTTTATAAACTATTTAATTTAGTAAATATTCAACATGTCCTCCTCCTTCTTGAATACAAAAATATAAATAAAAGAGGTAGTTTTTGCAGGGGCGGCTCAAGCACAGCCCTAGGCGCCACACCACTGATTTTTATATGCGTTTTTTGTACAATAACTCCTGACCTACTCTTAATTTTGTTGATATGTTAAGTCCAGGACGTACGAATTGCTCTAGAAATTCACTTAAAAAATTGTAAATAGCTCGTTAACTAAGAAAGACACAAAGTTCATTTCGCTATAAACATTTTTTAAAAATTCATAGTTCTTTTTGATTTTAGGATCGATAAAGCAAGTTTCTTTATGTCAAAAAAAAATATGGGGGGGTTAAAAGGTACCCAACCCCCCAACTTTTTTAAAAGAGGTCGCTTTAAATTTTTTTACTTCTTATAATATTGGGCCTTCAAATCTACAGCATTGGCAAACATTTCTAAGAAAAAATCGCAACAGCAAACTTTTTACAAAAAAAAAAAAACGTTTTTCTGAATGTTAGTTTAAAACCCTGTAACTTTGTTGGGTGCCAGTTTTTGATATAGGTAAATATAGCCAAATCCACTAATTTTATGGTAATCTATCTGAGGTTGAATTTATGACAAACCTTTTTGAAAAACCCTTTATAAAGTTGAACATTGTGAAACTGGTTACGAAAAATTCATTGTCACCAGTTGCGAAAAGAAAACAAAAATACACTTTTTCTACAAGCGTGCGAGAAGATGATCTTCTCGCACTCTTTCGAGTGCGAGAAGTTTTATCTTCTCGCACGTAGAGAAATATAAATTGAAAAAAAAGCAATATATTTTCGCCCATGCCCGGGTTTGAACCTAAGATCTTTGCGTTATGAGCCCGAAACCCTAACCACTACACCAATTCAGCACATAACATCGGTTTAATATATGTATACTTAAACTGTATGTTGTACCTAATGTCATTATACAGGTTAATTCTCTATTTTAGAAATAAATGCGCTTGTAGAAAAAATGTTGATCGTAACACGTGCTAGAAGCACTTTTACGCACTCACCTGCTTACCAGCGTAAAAGTGCATCTTCTAGCACTTGTTGCGATAACTACTATTTTAAGCTATTGCATAGCTTTTATCGCAGGCTTTGAGCGCGGCGACCGAATCAAGAAAAAAAAACGAAACCGTAACGAAAAAAAAACCTAACACCCCCCACTCCGACCGGCACAGCGGTGCGGCGTTAAACAATATTAACTTCTCATTTATTCAATAAAAGAAAATCGAAAATCGAGAAATCGAAAAAGAAATTCCGTAACGAAAATAAACCTAACACCCCCCACTCCGACCGGCACAGCGGTGCGGCGTTGAAAGCCGTGCATCGTCTAACGTCGTCTCAGTTTGGCAGACTTCGGCAGAAATTCCGTAACGAAAATAAACCTAACACCCTCGAAAAGTCGAAAAATCGAAAAATTGAAAAATAAAAAAAAACGAAAAAACGAAAAATAGAACAAAATAAAAATTGAAAAATCCAAAAATCGAAATATCCAAAAATCGCAAAATCGAAAAATCCAATAATCGAAAAAGAAATTCCGTAACGAAAATAAACCTAACACTCTCCACTTCGACCGGCACTGCGGTGCGGCGTTGAAAGCCGTGCATCGTCTAACGTCGTCTCAGTTCGGCAGACTTCGGCAGAAATTCCGTAACGAAAATAAACCTAACACCCTCGAAAAGTCGAAAAATCGAAAAATTGAAAAATAAAAAAAAAAACGAAAAAACGAAAAATAGAACAAAATAAAAATTGAAAAATCCAAAAATCGAAATATCCAAAAATCGAAATATCCAAAAATCGCAAAATCGAAAAATCCAATAATCGAAAAAGAAATTCCGTAACGAAAATAAACCTAACACTCTCCACTTCGACCGGCACTGCGGTGCGGCGTTGAAAGCCGTGCATCGTCTAACGTCGTCTCAGTTCGGCAGACTTCGGCACGGTGTTTGTGTGCGTGCGACTAGACATATGCGTGTAGACTAGCTGCTAACTGCTCATAACTGATTCTATCTATTTTAGACACAATTTTGGAAAAATTGAATTTGAAAATGAATAATGATCCACAAGAATTCACAACAAAATATGGGACCACCATTGACGCGGTATTTTCCAGATATTTAGAGGATATCAAGTCTCAAAATTATGTTTCTTATTTCAGTTACCATAAACCTATAGTTTCAATGATAAAAATTCCTGAATAAACTACATGTATTGTAAGATAATAAAAATATTTTAAACAATATTAACTTCTCATTTATCCAATAAAAGAAAAAAAAATTGTTTTCTTATCGGTCACCACGCTCAAAAAGTGTAACTTGAATTAATATCAAAGAAAAAACTTGAATTAATATCAAAGAAAAAAAAATACTGCATAAATAAAATAAATAAATAATTATAATTGCATAAGTTGATAAAAAATGCTATGCAATAGCTTTACCGCGGCAGTGCCCGAGTGCCACAAGTATTTTTTGGTTTTAAAATCAATTTTAAAGTTTATATCGAAGGAATAAAGGTTGGCTTTATACAAATTGAGTTTGTTAATGAACTTACAATACAACCTAGTATTAATTCTGTTTCGAATCCTATTTTCAATCCTAAATCTGCATCAAATAATCGAAAAAACTGATCCATTCTCACTCAATACACGACAAAATAACTCACTTTCTAGAAAACTATTTACCTATAACAAGAAAACCACTCGACAACAAGTAGTGATTGAGTTGAGAAAAATTATTCATGATTTTCTAAATAATATATGCCTTTATAAGTTATGCAACTAACAATACAAACGTAATATTGGTTGTGTAGTATGTACAATAAATATAATTCCTTAAGTGAACGAAAACATACATAATTGATCATTTATTTTTTAAATATTTGGAATAACGACTTGTGATTATTCAAATAAATCAAATTATATAAAATGCTACAATTTTTTCTCTACAATTTTCCAAACCATTCTTCTTATGAAATCTTTGATTGAAAGTACAAAAAATTAAAGGTTAGTCATTTTTTTACCAAACACAATTTTTAAATTAGTCAAAATTACGAAATGCCGTTTTGTGTAACTCGATCATGTTGCGGGGCCTTGCTCTGTTCATCCCAAAAATATTTACTCGTTACATAAAATAAGGCATTTCGGAACTGGTTGTGTAAGTAAATACCTATTATAAGTTGTCCCTTACGAAGGAGGCTCTATAATCTTGGGTGAGAGAAGCGGGGAATAAAAGCTATTTATAAAAATGCGACTATGTAGAAAATGAGGTTAAATTATAGGCAATTACAGCAGATAAAGGAAATATAAAAAAATTCTCATATTTGCAAGTTAGCACACTATTATTTAGCTAATATTTTCTTATTCCAGTGGCAATGCATGGCTTATTAAAGATAAGCTATACTGTAAATATTTGTATTTCTTTATTTCGAATATAAGCATTGGTGAAGTGTAAAATCTATATTTAACTTGACAAACAAAGTTTAGACCTTAGTTATTCAATTATCAGTTAATCGTGTTGTGGGTAGATAATTACGAAACACTGAAATCAGGGAAGGAGAATTTTTTATTAATTTATTCTTCAAAAAAAGTCTATGATTAATTGCTTACTAATTATTTGTTTTTAGTAAATATTTAATATGATAGATGTGTTAGGAATTTTGTTGATTGCGTTATATAAGCTGCAAAACGATTAAAGATATTTTTTAATTTTGGATCTTAAAATATTGTGGAATTAATTATACATACGTTTTAGACCTTTGTGAAATATGAAAGGTTTTATGATAAATTATAATAGTGATTTGTTTTTTTTTATATTTTTAATCAAAAGGTAGGAACGTCCCCTGAGCGTATTACAGCAGGAATTTTGTAAAAAATAACATTTAATTGGAGCAAATTGCAGAAATAAGTGAAAAACAACTAATGAAATGATTAAGAATAAAGAAAAAAAATCAATAAACATGCTGTTTCACGGTTAAATTCTATAATTGAAATTTAAAACGCAATAGTCGGCACATCCCGCATACAAAAAAGGCAATAGTCACGTGTTTTTGAGTGTTTGTAGTCAGTACGGTGAAGCTAAGTTTAGAAGAGCATAGAACTTGCGATGAAATCAAAACATGCAATTTAAATACATTTAAGATGTACACATTATTATAAGTGAAACGCTCTATGTATTTTGTATGAATTCCTAAGTTTTGTAGTTGACAAGGTGTTAAATAGTGAAAGGTATCGGTACCTATAGAATTGTTTTTATTTTTATTACAAGAACAGCATTCAACCCTAATTATGCATGTTATGCAGAAAAGTGATTGTGGAGTTGTCGTGATGTTTTAGTTTATCATAGCCGAAAGGTATACGTAGCAACTTTTCGAAAAGTTTGCTTGTTCTATAATTTTTCACAAGCACTGTATAACAGTCAAATTCGACCATAAAGCGTCTTGCTCGAGGTCTTGCTCTTAATTTTACGGTAGGTGTTAAAAAACAATGATTCTTTTATATTTTACTTTTATTTAGTAAATATTTTTACTTTTCAATGACAAGTAAGGGAAGTGTAGGAATCATGATTTTTCTTGTCCAAGTTTTCGAAAGATCTTCGAGTTTTGTCTGTATGTTTGTGTGTCTGCATTCACGATAATTCAAAAACACTAAATAGGCAATTAATCCATCCAGCGATGAGCTTCTTCTTTTGAGCATAGTCGGAGCAGCTGGGGGTATTTTATTCACGTTTAAAAGTAATTTTCACAGCTTGTCCTTTGTCACCTATATAAATATAAATATAAATAGGCGATTTGTTTATTAACATTGTGTTAGTAATGTGGAGGGCATGTGCATTTTTCTTTTTAATTATTTGTATACGGATATTAGCATTATAATAGTGCATACACAAGTTGAATTTTTGTGATTCCGTAATATATCATGCGCTTAGCCTTGAAATGTGTTAGAAATGTTCACCGATCTAGATGCAATATGATGCATATGAATTCAACAATATTTAAATTTAAAAGTTATGAGTCAATACTCACAGAATTGTCCATTTTGTTTTGAACGGCAACTTTGTGTTCAACTTTCGTTGGAAAATTATGTGGAATTTTCATCACAAGATGTCACATTATTCTGTAAATTACAAGAAATAAACAAAATTAATGTCCACAAATAAATAAAAGTTTGTAAACAGTGAAAAATACTTAATCTCTACCATGACTGTCACAAGCGAAAACGCCAGTGTAAATTGGATAAATTAACTGAAATTTAAATATCCCAATACAATTAAAATCTTAAAATATTTAAAAATGAATAAAGACGTATTTGATAATAAATACGTCTAACATTTAATAAAATCATAAACAGAATACTAATAAATTAATCAAATTCAAGTTTTCCAAATTGCGTATTCCAGACTGTTCTCGAAATAATAATAATAATAATAATAATAATAATAATAATAGTTCAGTTACAAACAACTGGAAAACTAAATTTTAATTCACTTCTGTCTCAAAATGGTGAAGACACGGGAAAAGCGCGGCTTTTATGATGTAAAATGATATGCATGTCTAAGACTTTTTGTTGGAGAAAGTTATAAAGTTATGGTGGAATTTTAAAATTTAAACAAGAAAGATATAGACCATAAATAACAGTCCCGTTATCCGAAACTGAAACAAATCTAATTTTAATTATGAATTCATAATTTAGTTTTACAGTCTTATACGATATAATATACGTAGAAATTTTATGAAACAAGCAGAATTTCCAGTTTCTCGTTGAAGCGCATTATAAATAAGAACCTATTATTTTAAACTTTCAGCAAGACTGGCAGTAAAACGCGTTACTTACTAAATAAATATTTCTTTATTGGCCAACATTCCGCAAAACTTATAAATTTTATTTACTATTTGTTTGTGTTCACCACACTCGAAAATTATGGTTAAAATATCTAAGAAAGTCTACACTCAAAAATAAGGAAATAAAATACCTAAAATCACTATTTTTACATCATAAGTATTATAGCGATATTATCGTATATATAGTGTATATTTTGTAGATTAAAATCATGGTGGTACTAACTCGATGGTTAAATTACTTGTAATAGTAGATTACCCAGGCAATACCTCAGATTACCTGCGGAACCTGCGAATACTTGAGGTGTATTTATACAAGAATTTCCAATGTATTTACATACATACATTTACATACAAGTGTTATATTCTCACCACCAGCTGTGCTCTCACTAAGTTGTCTTTAAAAACAAAGCACTTTGACATTTAGATATTGCATGTCCTTTGTAACATTGCTTTAGTTAACTAATTCTGATATGTGACTTTAAAAAAGAATAAGAAGGAAAATAGTCAAATTAGCTACAAAACCTATTAGAGTGTGATTATTTAAACAAGTTATTACGAAAAATGGCACCGATGGCTATCTCGGTTCGAGACGTTTTGTGAGGCGTTCTTTGTATGTATCGCATTGTGATATGAATAGGCCACAAGTAAGCAATGGTAAATTTAATTCTAAATTATTTTATTGCACACACTTGTCCTAATAGAAACAATAATAAAAAAGGCTTTCCAGAATCTAACAGTTATACGAAATTGCAAATTACAGGAGAATGACCAATATATTTATGTTCGAACTGATGGAGATGAACCCATGAGAACTGCTTTTCTTGTAATATTTTTTTTTTAAATTTGTTATGAAACTTTAAAAGATGTTGAACAGGGATGTATCATGCATTGTTCTGTATAATTGTTGAGGTACAGTTTCAAAGATAATTTTTCATCTTTCACAATTAAATATCAGTATTTTTAATATGTCAATACGTCAACCAACGCATCAAGCAAAATAAAAATGTGTAAAAGATGTGAAAAACAACAAAAATTTCAAAATTAACCAAAAACCAGCCATAAGAAAATAAGTCACGCGCATGTCTTCTCACGCACTACTTTAGAACGTTGGAGAGAGAAAATGCCATCTAATTTGGTGGAGGGTTTATTATTCTTGTAGGTGGGCACTTATCGTCCAATGAGCATAATGAAAATTTTCAGAAAATAAGTCGTTTTTAAGATGCACGTACCAGTTGTAATGCCTATAGCTACCTAAGCGACCCAGTCTGAACGTCGCGCTTTCGTGAATTTGTTGGACTCGGACAGGGGCGGTTTCTCCATTGGTACATTGTGCAGTGAACATCCAGTTAAAATTCATGAGAGCACATTATTTTAAAATCACATATAAATAACTTAATAATATAAATTCACTTTAATATATTTATTTTTTTCGTACTTTTTTTGGGTACCTCACTGCGCTCAGGCCGATCGCGTCTGTCGGTTCGATATCTCTAGTGAACACGAGAGGTGTCTGAGAATGAATGTTAAAAAAGACAGGTTAATAGATCCGTGAAACAAGCAGTGTGCCTGCTTGAAACCACGCTATTTTTAGCAACATTTTGTGCATCGCACGTAGATTACGTCACGACAGTCAACTTCGCTTGGTCCAACGATTAGTTATTGTGCTTGATCAAGGTCACTCTGACTGGCAGTCTTTAATTCAACCTTGCCACATTTGGTAGATTTCTGCTTTTTACTTTCCTATCTGTATATAGATAAGGAAAGTATAGGAATCATGATTTTTTTCGAACTCCAGTTTTCGACGGATTTTTACGTTTTGGGGTCCCCTGAATCCGTTTTGATTATTTTCGGGATGATGTCTGTGTGTGTGTCTGTCTGTATCCACCATAACTCATGAACCGATGCAAAGAAAAACACCAAATGTTAGACTTAAGCTTTATTCGGGCGTCCAATGAACTGATTAGATTTTGGACAAAGTCGGAACATCTGGGGGGGTACTTTATTGGTGGTCATTTTTATATTTTATGGAATATTCTTCAAATAAAAGTTACTTACAATATTTTTATCAATATTTTTTGTTCTATACCAAATTGTCCTAAAATGGTCCGTATTCGAGATATTTGAGAAAATGTGTAAATTTAGAATTTTGAAGAAAACTCAAAAATAGGTAAAGGAAAAAACATTAAATTTTAAACTTAAAGTTTTACTTCGGCTAACGTGAAATGATTAGATTTTGGACAAAGTCGGAACATCTAGGGGGGGGGGGTACTTTATATTTTATGGAATATATCCGTTATTTATGTTTGGAGAAGAAAATTGATTAAATAAAAATTACTTCTAATATTATTATCTATAATTTTTGTTATATGCCAAATTTTCCTGAAATGGTCCATATTCGAGAAATTGGACAGAATGTGCAAAATTCGAATTTTTAAGAAAATTGTTAAACTAAAAGTTGTTTTCGTTATCGATCTCTATAATTTTTGTTTTTTACATATTTTTTCTAAAATGGACCGTAATAGAAAAA
This sequence comes from Psylliodes chrysocephalus, assembly GCA_927349885.1. Classification (NCBI taxonomy): domain Eukaryota; kingdom Metazoa; phylum Arthropoda; class Insecta; order Coleoptera; family Chrysomelidae; genus Psylliodes; species Psylliodes chrysocephalus. Next base: position 27,478,336 of record OV651815.1, on the reverse strand, counting down.
TTGGAGGAATAGTGCTAAATTTAAATTTTTCAGTATTTTCGTTTTCAATGAATATCTATAGAAAAATGTTTCGAGGTAGATGTATGTGGAAAATGTATATATTTAGTTTATCCTCTAAACATTTATAGAGGTGCTGCAATAGGTTGTACAAAATAACCGGAAAAAGCCTATAATAACTAGATAGGAAAGTTATGTGTTGGACACATCAGATTTTTTGGTAGGTTTTCAGTTATTTTGGTTAGTTTTAGTAGACAATTTTCTTTTGTAGATTTCAGTAGATTTCTATAAATTAATAAAAAAAATATCCAATTACTCAAATAAAACTTCATATTTAAATAATTTTGTTGCCAAAATGGATTGCTATAAACGTTAGGGCCGGGCGATCGTTATTTTCGACTAGTAGATTACTTAAAAATAATCGTTTTTTATGATTTATCGATTATTTTATTTTCGATTAATCGATTCTTTTCGATTATTTTTGATTTTTTTCGATTCTTTTCGATTCTTTTCGATTCTTTTCGATTCTTTTCAATTCTTTTCGATTCTTTTCGATTCTTTTCGATTATTTTCGATCAATCGTTTTTTCCAATAATCAGTTACTTTTATGAATCGATTATTTATTTATCACTAGAGTACAGCAAGTTAGTTAATAGCTGTAGTGTTTGAAAACAGTATAATATTGTAATCGATTAATCAAAATCGAATATATCTCTAAAAAATCGAAAATATCCGATTAATCTAATATAACCGATTTTAATTTACTTAATACGATTGCTTTTACTTATAGTGTGGTGTAGTTTAAATAAAGTTTTAAACAGTTCTACCGGGCGAAATTTGAACAAAACCCATTATTTTCATCTTGACTTTGCAATGCCCAGGGTGGGTATAGTGGCTTTTGTATATCCATGTAATTTAATCAAGAATTGCTTCACTAAAAGAGCAAATGTTTTTGTGAAGTATAAAAAGCATATTTCAGGATTCACTGGCAGCTCTTAGGTTTGTCCTCTCTAAAAACTAACCAAAACAACAGGGACATTTTTTGCTTTTTTAGATTGACCAGTTCTTCGAAAATGTCACGAGTTTCAGATGAAATAAAAACGGTAGTTTCTGCGCTTGTACCATTTCTAATAATGAATCATCTAAGTGATGGTATCAAGAATCCTTTTCATGACTCAGGAATCTCATAAAAAATTCGAAATTTAATTGTAATAAAAACGGACGATGCCAAAAAGTTTTGAGGGATATTGGCTCTTGTACAAAGTTTTACAAATGCTAAAATTATTGGAAAAAATTGAACCCCCATTTTAAATTACCACGAGTGGCCACTGGACACGGATCATAGTACAATTTAATAATAAATTCAGCCGTAAGAAAATAAGTCATAAACCTGCACGTTGGCTCTAGGACTATAATAATAAATTCATCATTTTCGCTAAACTGTGTGGAACAATGTTATTTAAATCGCTAAAACGTGTGTAAAAGGTGTGGTTAGAATTAATTAAATTGATAGAACCCATCTGACATCTTCAAGGTGTGACACAAATAAGCATTTAATTATTGTTTTAACTATAACATTGAATACTGTATAGAATTATGCCAGATTAATTTAACGATGATTTGAAACGTAATAATTTACGGAAAAAGTATAATGTAGCCTGATTAAAATAGTTAACAATATTTTATAACTATATAAAGTTTTCTAAGTGTCCAATTAAATTTCAAATTAATTTCTATTCGATATCTAATAATTTAGTTTTTATTGCCTAGAGAAATGACCCTTTTTAAGGAATCTTATAAACTTCTTATATTAAAAGGCTTTTAAAATATATAAAAGATAACCTTCCGAAAGGGATATTTAACTGATTATTGCCAGATAGGTATCTATTATGAGGGAAAAACTCATTGAGATTATGATCACATTTTAATAAGACAAAGGAAACAACTAAAAACAATTGTAGCACAATGGAAACTTGCAAGTAGTAACTATATAAATAAGAGTAGGAGTTAAAAGTAATGAAAATAAACTAATGGAAGAAACAAACGGAAAGAAGTCGAAAACTAGAAACTACCCTAAGTAAAGTAATATATAAAAATATTATACTCCTCAAATAAATTACAGTTGGACAGTTATAATAATTTATAAAAAAAAAAATGTTTTTAATAATTATATCGTTTCCCAAATAGTTATGATACTACTTTGAACCACTATATACAGTGTGTCTACTTAAGTTGGAACCATATGGAAAATATTTTTATTATTGATTTTAGGAAAAAAAGTTATTCTTGATAAAAAGTCCTGCATGACCCAAAACTTAAAATACAGTCATCAGATATCAAATTTTTCAAGCCGTATACGAGGTTTGTCAAAAAATATGAATTTTGCTCAAGAGTAAAGTACGTTTATTTTTTTACAAAATCGAAAATTTTCATTAAGAAATTTGCTAAATTCTTCACAAACATCAACAAAAGGAAAGCGTATCATGTTTATACTAGCTAACGTAATTTATAACGTTTTCAAATATTTGCAATCAATGTGTAGAGTGTAGAGTTTATTAAAAATAAAAAAATCTGTTTTTTCAGATAGATCGGTGTAATTGCATATTTGAATGTAATATTCAATTCTAATCAACTTAATGAAAATTTTCGATTTTGTCAAAAATAAACGTACTTTACTCTTGAGCAAAATTCATATTTTTTGACAAACCTCGTATACGGCTTGAAAAATTTGATATGTGATGACTGTATTTTAGGTTTTGGGTCATGCAGGACTTTTTATCAAGAATAACTTTTTCCTAAAATCAATAATAAAAATGTTTTCCATATGGTTCCAACTTAAGTAGACACTGTATATATTTTTATTATTATATTGACATTTTAGGTATTCCTACGATTTAGATTTTTCAAATGTTTTAAATACTAGAAATGGCATGTAATTTTATTTTATATCAGAAATGTTTAATGATAATTATTGTTTATTTAGAGTTTAGACAGTCAGTGTACGATGTATGATACTGCTTGCTTTAACACTATTTGTTTTTTGTAGAATCTAATCTTGTTTTTATGAATATAACAACATATTTAAGTTACTTAGGTAGTCAATTTTGTTATTATACATCGTTCCTTTAGAGAAAAATACAGAGGGGCCACCTAGCAACGCTTAAAATCATCGTAGCTGCCATCTTTTTATTTGTTCTAAAATTGAAGTTTCAGGTTGTGCTTGAAACCGTTTGCGATTTTGAGACGTTAGTTTGTTTATAAGTTGTGTTGTGTATTTTATACGTACAAAATATATAACGAATAAGTTGATTTTTTTAACTGTATATGTCATTTAAATAAAGAACTTTTTCAAAAAAACTCAAAAATAGGAAATTTTCATTAATTTATTCCAAAATATATCCAATACGGTTCTGTCTAATTTTAATACAGTCTAGAACTTCGTCGTAAAATGTTGATCACATTCATGCCGTTGTAAGAATCACTTACAAAACTGAACGTGAAAGGGATAATATTTATTTTGCCGCTATGGTATCCACACTTTTCTTTGATTTACTCTCACCTGATCTGCGTTCACCCGCGTACTTATTAACTTAACTTATTAACATTTAAAATGTGTCCCTCTAAACGCACTTATTTTCAATTTACCATAGTCAACAATTAATTAACTAATTTAGATAAATACGGTACTGAAATCACACGCGACTGAATTACAATAACTGGTACACAATGAATCGTGATCCTAAGAAAAACCGAAAAAAAAAAAAAAAACATTTAGCGTAAGTTCAGGCTCGGATTTAGAGTTTCAATTCTGTAGCTATTTTAAGTTTTTAAAAAAAGTTATTAGAAAAAGATGTTTATTTTAACGACTTCTGTACACAGTTAAAAAAGTATTAATTTAGGATTCAGCCTATAAGTATAAATATATTAAACCGTGCCTTTTAAAAAACAGAGGAAAAATTAGCCATAGCCAAGGCAAATTATAAAAAAAAAATGTTCTAAATACTGTTATGGAGGCCGAACCTTAACATGGAATTGAAATTTCTTTAAAAATTTTTTTTTTTTAACTTTTGACGACAAAATTGCGCTTCCCGCTCTGACGCAGCTTTACTTTTCTTTTGTGGAACAAACTATACTTTGAATGTAACCGAGTCAGAATTGTGTCTGGGGTTATGGTAGCTGCTCAAAAATTATATTGTGGCGTTTCAAGTTCTAATAACTAACATATGTCTGAAATATTTTTCTATAAACTTTAAAAAAAAACTGAAAGTGACCTAAATTTCGGACCCGAAGAACCAGAACCTCATGGCTTTAAAGATCATGCCATTTTACGTCCAGTTGTATAAAATATTTTTAATTAAAGAAAAAAAATACATTAAGTATTTTTGGGTAATAATTTAAAAACAACGTTGCTTGTTAAATATGCAAATTGTTAAAATTCCACATAATCAAGTCAGTCTTTTATCGAAAATGAAGACATTAATTGAGCATATTTTTTAATCATTAATGTTCAAATGGCAGGTTAATTTATTTCATCTGCTGTACTGAATGTATATAAAGAGCGATATGTCAGCTATACATTTTGGCCGAACACTCTCAGGTTCTAATCTGGAATCTGTAAATCTATAACTAATTTTTAAAACGGCACATTTAATTTCTTATACATTTCAACATTTTATTCATTCTTTAGTGCCCGAAATGAGAAAAGCCACTTAGGTTTTCAAGTAGTATACTCCCTACTGCTGTATTTCAATGGCATTCTTACGGTACACAAACGAGTGCATTCCCCTTACCCTCCATGCATTATTACTCGTGCCCGAGCAGGAACCAGATTCCTGCTTGGCGTGTAGGTTGATAGCATTGACTTTTTAAACGGTAATTAAGAGAGCAGATACAGAATTTCAGACAACATAAGAAACAAAATATTTTAAAAATTACAGTAATGAGGGGTAATAGTTTAATAATCACCGCAGATGGCGTTCCTGTAACGTGAGGTCTATTTTATTTTAAAATGTTAATAAACCTATTTAATTTAATTTTATTCGAATAAAATAGATGGATCTTAAGCAATTTCTGTGGTACCTCTCTGACGAGAAAAAAGTTGCCTTGTCTAGATACCGATATCGCCCACATAAGCCCATTTTCATTCCGTATTTTTGAATCTAAGAAGCTTCTCGGTGAACAGGGTGCGAAAACAAAGTTGTTTTTTTTTTGGAAAAGGGAGTAAAAAGTATTATATTCTTTATAGGAAAGTATAATTATCGGCAACTGTGGCATTCCTTATTAATTGTGTGTGTTATAAAATGAAGCATTATAACGCGAAAGAAAAGATTTGCATGCGTCTGTTGTCCTTTTTAAAGAAAAGTTTTTAGCCCAAATGTTAGGAGGAAAGATAGAAATTTCACCTATGTAAGTTTCAACTAAATAGTCATTAAATTTAATCACCCTTTCATCATCTGGTTGATTTGCAACGAGATCAAGAACAAAGCAATCGCCAACGTCTTCTGCTTTAAGGAATGGTAAACCAAAAATATAAGTAAGGTATTTAGTTATATCTGTTTCTAAATTATCTTTTAAGTGATACTCGGTGGAAAGTCCTAAAGTTTGAATTGTTCTATACCAAGTTTGACTTAGGTGAAATAGACATCCCTTAACTTCTGTTTTTGGAAAAATTTCGCGAATTGCTTTGTGTATTGCTAACTAAAAATCTGAAGTTACAGTTTTTGGAAAAAAAGTCGTGACCTGTTATAAATAGGTATATTTCTTTTAAATATTGTAAAGCTAATTTATATGACACTGTATTTTTATTTTTCAAAAGAAAGAAAACGGGAGGAAGATAATGATTATTTTTAAAACCATGAATGGTAAACAATTGTAAAAAAAATTTAGGGCAATAATCGAAAGTGCCATCAACATATAATTCACTTATTTCTTCTAGAGCATAAAAATTAGTTTTGCATGAAAACATGACTATATTATTTATTTCATCATTTTTAAGAAGAAAATATTCGTCCCTATTAGTTTTTAATGTAACAGAATTTAATAAACTATATCAGTTGGAAGTTTTGGTGCAATTTTAGATATTTTTCTCATCCTTTCAACGTCATGAGTGGTAATAGTTTCACAGTGGGATTCTCTTACCTCCTTTCTAATCAAGCCCATTGGTTTTGCCGAAATATCTTTTATTGATTTAATTTTTACAGCATTGCTTAGAGTCTGCCTATTTAGAAGTTCTTCTGATAATTTCCCATGGTTGTGATTTAAACAAGATTCTATCACTTCAAGACGGTCCAATTTTGTTTTAACAAAAGCTTTGCACTGCGTTTTCCTGGACGCACAAAGCCATCTTTTTAAAGTGTCTTTTGCTAATAACTTGTGGAATGAAAATTTAAACCCATCGATTACTAACAAATCTTTGCCTTTTTCGCTTTTAATTATTATAGCCTCCATTATACGTATAGTTTCACTGTACACACTTTTAATTATTCTACAACTTCGGTTTAAACAAACTTTACAATCTCTGAAACTTGTGAATAATATATGAAATATGGTTTACTATTTTTAATATCCCCCTTATAAGACGAAGGAGGGAAAGCAGGTACCTATTTCTGGATTTGAAAAATGTTGATGGATTAAATTAATATGATTTTAATGCAAATATAAATTACTTTTAACTTTTTAAAACTAGATTTAAATGCAATTACCATAAGTATTTATTAATGAATATTTAAGGTGTAAATGCAGGTTATAGTTATCTATAACGTACTTTTAAAAATAAAAATTTTGATTTGGCAACAACGGTGTAATTTGTGAAAATTAATACCTTTTAATCTACATTAGCTTGGGAGACAACTCGACCTATGATGGGAGACAATTCGACCCATAAAAAACTACCTGCTCAAGACGGGAGACAACTCGACCTTGCCCATATATTTCATTACGACAAAGTGAGGAAATTACTATTTTACATCGTTTTTATAGTATACAAGATAACAATAATTTAAATAAAGAAAATAGTCTGTATTCTATCGTGCAAAATTTAAATTATTGTGGAAATGGACATTTAAAAGAATGTTTGGAGGTTATGTTTACTGAAGAGTATCTATTAATTAAAAATTATAACTACATAAATAATAAACATATTCCAAAAATAATTGGTTTTTTGATAGTATTCCTAAACAATCTCCCACACGGAGGATCTCCCAGTTGTAATAAAATGAAAAGTTATTGAAAAGATACCTACCTACCAAAATTTCAATTTGCAATTCCTTAATATAAGTAGTAATCTTGCAAAATTATTAAATGGGTTAATAAATAAAATACAATAATTTAAATGTTTGTTCGTAAATATAGGTATTTAACAAAATTTTGTCTTTCATAAAAAAGCTAAGCTAGGCTCTCAAATTAGGATTTACAAATTAATTAAAATCATACATTTTTGGTCACCATATAAATTCATGAATGTAATAGTTATTTGTGTATTAAGAGCGAAAAGTAATACTTTGCCGCTTGAGACAGAGAGTCGCCCGCGCCCATAATGAACAAAATATTTTTTCTACGTTCACATTATTTTAATAAATAGATATAAAAAATGAAAATTTGTCGTAAGTAATGTATAATGTGTTGCCTATATCTACGTTAATCACATGCAAACGTATCTGAAGCGTTACATATGGCTGAATTCGTATTTAAGGGAAGAATCTGATAATAACACAACATACAGGGTGATGCATTTAAAAAACGAAAGTGACTAATATCAGAAAAAAATTAATCTGGCAACATTGATAATGTCAAATCTGGGATCTCCTTATCCCAAAATAGGCTTATCCCAAATTTTGTATAATTCGGACTACCCATTTACGATATAATTAGGCGTTTCCGGACTTTTGTTCCAGACCAGACCAAAAATATTTGTGAAATATTTATTGGGTTTAGGACACTGACAATTGACATCGTTTCCATGGTATCGTGGTCCATCTGGTATTTTATTAAAATAATTTTCCGTATTCAAAATGGGGACATTTGAGATAGTTTGTTTAGTACATAGCGACACTTAATTTGAGCCAAACATTTAGGACTTGAATAGTAGAAGAGTAAATAAAGTAATAAATGTTCCTTGTCACTTTCTTTTAACTTAAGCTTGTTTTTGAATAAATTTCACTCTACCTTATTTTTAGAGTACTTACTAAGTCAGTATCATCACCGATGATATGCGATGGCTTGTAGCCAGGACAATTTTTCAATGTTGATCTAAACTTATCACTCGGATTGCAGCAGCTTTATGGCTTTTCAGGATTTACAGGTTTATAAAATTATAGCTTCAAAGGTGTTAATTTGGCATGACGCTATACTAAAAGTCATTGAAATGTAGCAATATTAATTCCCTTAAGATAGATGTCGCTGATGGGCAGTTAAAATTTGAAGTATTACTTCATGCGTATCTAAAATGCCATAAATATTGAGTTTCTAAGTTGTCGCCTCATTTAAATATATTTTGCGTCAGTGCAAGAGTTACGCGGGGCACTAATGTGATTTGGAAATGTCTGATTTTTTCTTTTTTAGAAACCTGTGAACATACTATTGAACTCGTAAAAATGTTGTCAATTGAAAGTTCTGTCAAAATCATTGTTTAATTAACAATAAGGGATATTTTCTTTTAAATGTGTATGTATTTCTGTTTGACACTGATTTCAGAACCAATTGGTGAGTCAAGCTTAAATTAACTTTAATAAAATTTATTTTATGTTCATTCAATTTTAAGTTCTAACTTTTCAATATTTCACAGTTACACTTTATTTCTATAATACAATTTTGTCTAAATAAGGAGAAAGTCCTATGATAGGTTTTTCTAGTTTCTTTTTGTTATTTTTTTGTTTTTGTTGTTTTTTTTATTTATTTTTGTTACAAATATTTTTTATTTATTTGTATAAATATTTTAATTATTTTCGTCAGAGCTTTAGATTTAAGAAGTTTACATGATCATAAATAATTTTGTATACATTGTGATTCTTGAATTCAAGAAGATGTGATAAATTAGATAATATTCAAAGTAAAAAGGTGATATTTAAAATTATGTTTAAAAATAACTGATGATTATACAACGAAATTCACAGTTTAAACTAAGATTACATTTTAACTGTATTGTGCAACCCGCTCTAATAATCTTACTAATATAAACTCTTGGTCAAAATTAACGCAACATCATAAATTTGCCACATTTTTGATGCTATTTTTTTTTGTTTATGATCCGATTTAAATGATTTTTTTTGCATTATAGGTTGGTTCCTTGACAATGTCATAATTTTCGCTGCTTATGATAAAAAGTTACTTTTCGATTTATAAAGGGTGTAATAAAAATGTAATGTTTTTTTTTCCGAAAATTCGTATCACCGTGTGGAGTATACTAGCAACTGAAACATATAGCAGTTGACATTAGACGGTAGGTCCATCTTTAGCCAACATTTCCTTTTTTTGGTTTACTTCATTATCTCTGTTATTAAAGGAGATACGCCGTTTTATAGCGTAACATGTTTTAATAGACTTTATTATTCAAAACATTCATTGTTAAATGTTTTCAAGTAGGCTATGGACCTTTTCTGACATTTCAAGCGTTTTGTCAACAGATGTTGAGTTTTAAAGTTACAAAGGTCAAATAAAATCCGCCATACTGATAAAAACATAAACATATAAAAATTAATAAAAATTAATAAAAATTAATAAAAATTAATAAAAATTAATAAAAATTAATAAAAATTAATAAAAATTAATAAAAATTAATAAAAATTAATAAAAATTAATAAAAATTAATAAAAATTAATAAAAATTAATAAAAATTAATAAAAATTAATAAAAATTAATAAAAATTAATAAAAATTAATAAAAATTAATTAATAAAAATTAATAAAAATTAATTAATAAAAATTAGTAAAAATTAATAAAAATTAATAAAAATTAATAAAAATTAATAAAAATTAATAAAAATTAATAAAAATTAATAAAAATTAATAGAAATTAATAAAAATTAATAAAAATCAATAAAAATTTTCTTAGCGGATGCTTACGTTATAAAATAAACCTATGTTCCAAATTTCAGCTTTCTAGGCTAAGTAGTTTTGCCTGTAGGTTGATAGGTCAGTTAGTCAGTCAGTCAGGACAAACAATTTTATATATATATAGATTACAATTTATCTTGAAATTTACAATAAACATTTTGATTCCTAATGGTTAATATAACTAAAAGAAACACATTTTAGAAAATCTAATCTACAAATCTCTTTTTGTAAATACTGGTCAATTTTTTGTTGAATAAACTTTTGTTTTGTCGCTGTTTTTTTTTTGATAATGTGTTTTTCTAACCTTAGAGAACTGTTTATTTTAGCATATGTAACTGTTTGCATCCCAATCAAACATTCTAGAAATTTGTGAATATTTGGATGAGGTGTTTCACAATACTTTTTGAAAAATATAGAGTGAAATGCTTCACAATTATTGGTAGTTCGGGAAGTTGAAGATGTTAAAGCAGCCCAAATTTGAGGTGGAAATGTTGCATCCTCAGATATGTATGCATTGACCAAATAATCGGCCAAATTGGTAAATTTTATGCTTACGGGCATTATTGATATTAAGTCCTCCACAAAAGCATCCCCAACTTCCTCAGGAGACAAATAAACTAAACCAAAAATATAGTGAATCCATTTTCCAATTTCGGAATCATTGTTACTGTAGTCATTCGATAACCCTAAAGATTGAATTTTTCTCCACCAACTCTGTATTAAATGAAACCGACAACCTATTATATTATTACTAAGGAAAACTTCTTTAACACTGTTATGAATAGCTGGTTCGAAATCTACAACAATATATTTTGGTTTTAAGTGAAATCCTAATTCTAAACATTTACTTTTTACTAACCTAAATAAATTTGTATAAGATATTATGGTTTTGTTCTTTAATAAACTGAATGCAACAGGTACATAGTTTCCGCTCACATAACAGTGTATGGTAAACAGTTGTAAAAAATGTTTGGCAGAGAATTCAAATGTTCCATCCATATAAATATATTCTTGATGTTCACATAAAAAGTTTGGCAACATGAAAAAATTACAATTTCTTGAAGCATATCATTAACCAATAAAAAATTCTCACCAATAGCCGTTTTCACTTCCATTTGGTTTAAAGATTCTTGTAAGGCTCGCCTTGTTTTAGAGAGCTTTGGCACCATTTTTCGTCGAGCGTTGTTTGCATTTTTTCCAATAAGAGCAAGATCATTTGCACTTAATGTTTTTAAAACATCAGAATCTTTATATATTTCTTGGTGAACCAACTTCCTTGGTTTCGTTGACAAGTTTTCTGTAGCAACTTGTTTAACTTTATTACTAGTTTTCTGTCTATTCAATAATTGAGGAATGTCACTATCATGATTATGTATTCCATTAAGTCTTAAAAATCCTCCTCCTAGTAAATATAATTTCGCCTTGCAACCTCTTTTTGTGTAGCTCCAACATTCCTCCTTAGTTTTTTTGAGCACTTTATATAAATAGAACTTACATTGTTCGACTATTAATAATTTTTGGCCCCTTTCACTGATACTTTCCATAATCTCCATCTCTTGACAATTTTATCAAAATAACTGAACTTTATTAAACTTCACAGGCGAAAGAATAGCAAATACTAATAACATTATCTACATTTTCGAGCTATATGCAAATTCAAAAAATATAAAACTCATATTATCCAAAAATTCTTAATAAAAGAAAGTCTACAAAGTAGTTTAAGGTTAAGGGATAAGTTGGTTGGTTTAAAAATTATATACCTAGTTTACCCACTTAAGAAAATATTAATAATCTTAATTCCTGTGTTAATTTAGCCATTTGACCTGATTACCAGTAATCTCCATATTTTAAAAAGGATTTTTAATTTAAAATACATTTTAAATTTTATCTTCTCAAAAATATTATCTACAGATTTCAAAAATGATTTTTAAGGGACGCCTATGCATACTTAAAATTGTACCTTTATTTGGACTGCAATTAGACTGTTTTTGCACCTGGTCGGTAAACTAAAAATTTAGACTGCAATTCGGCATTTGTAGAAATTGAGACTGCAGTTTACCGGCACCGTTTGATAACTAACTAAAAAAAAAAAAATAATATAAAATTATCGAATTTAAAAAAGAAAATTAGTAGATGGGTAAAAAGTACATGATACGCCGAAAAATATAAATTGGAAATTGTTGGATAGACTACCTTCAATGCCGAAACAAACTTTGATGTCCTAATGGAAAACTGCCAGTTTTCCAACTGGCGCGTTAGTGTTGTTTTCTCAAATGCACTTAAAAACATTTACCGATCCTATTTCAAACATGGTTTCGTGTTGAAACTAAACAAAGATGGTATTTTATGGAGTTTCCTCAATTTTATTTTCAGGCTGAGGTTATAAAACATCTCGTTCGGTTTATTTTCCTCGTGACGTTGATAGTTAAATATACTGAGTCTTAAAATAACTTAATGGTACTTTAAACCGGAAACGCCTTCCTCATGCCGTCTTTATAACGGGCCATAATTTAGAAAGGGTTTACGAAATTTCTTATATATATCGATGAATTTTTATAAAAATAATAAATACCTTTGTATTAAACCTTATTTTTATTTACCTGTTCATGCATTTAATTTTTTTTTTGTTTTCTCATCTATATAGATGCTCGTAATTTTGTAAATAGCTCCCTGAATAGCATCAAAAATAAAACGTCTGTTCTTTAAATAACGTGAATATAGGAGTAATCTAGAGTGTGGTGCTTCCAAAATGACTTCAATCGTTAAAAGTAAAAAATGTTGACATTAACAGGTTTATGAATATAGTTGTGGAAATACCTGAAGTAACAAATCCATTTTCTAAAGTGAAAACAAACAAACAAATTTACTAAAAAAAGAGCACGTCGTCGCTATTTTCGAAGATTTTTAATGTTTAATTTTTTTATAAAAAAAAATTAGTAAACGTCCGATATTTAAATTTTCACCTGAAGTTATAAAAAGTAGGTTTAATTAATTAAAGGTAGGAAAACTGTGAATAATAATTGTATTATTATTATTCGTTTCTATATCAATTCTAATTCTATATTACATTAAAAATTACTCTATTATTATTTCAACCAATAAAATTAAACTGTAATCTTTCTTTATATTGATTCTGTGTTTGGCCTCTTCATTTTTGTCTCCTTTTACACATTATAAATTTAAGCCCTAGATATAGCTACTTTCAAGCCTAGATCCAATGCTCACATTGTTCGCTGACATACACTAGATAACAAGCCTTTGAACAGAAAAGACATTTGACATGTATATTAGTATCTAATTGTATGATTCATAAGTATTTGCTGCTTTAAGAAAGAAGCATCCAAATACAGAATTGAATCATTATGACAATGTTCTACTCTCACCTCTGCCAGAATAGTCGTCTTTTTGACTGTACAAGGTGTTAAACTATTACTTTTATTCGCCTAATTTGGCTCCTTGTGATTTGTTTGTTTCCTAAAAATTTCACTAAAGAAGCTTTGCCTCCTGACTCATCTGTAAACATTATTTTATGGTCAGTTGTAATTAAAATGCATTGAATAGATTAAGTATATTCGATAAAAAATTCGTTAAAAATTTGGAAAAAAATAGTTTACATTAAAAGTCAAGTTCACAACTTGAGTAAAGTTGCAATATTAATAGCTAAAATTTCAACAACTAACGTAAATGACAATCTGTATATCTAAATACTGAGATGTTTAAATATACGAGTATATTACATATAATTCGCGATAAAATTAATAGACGAGTTGAACCAGTAAAGTTTTTATTAGTAAATAATCAAACTGGAATAATGGCTATGACATTTCAGATAACTAAACCTGTGTTTGTTTTATTATAGGGGTACACGCGTGTAGGGTCGGTGATGCAGATCGAACTTTTCTAATAGTCCGAATACAAACCCTCATGTAGCTTATAACTTTAATTAATATAATTGAAATTTACAATGGTTATAGTAAGGGGTAAGAAGATAGGGTCTACATTATTTGATTAATAAGGCAGATAATTTTCTACTTTTCTACTGAATTCTATCAAAAAGATTCTTTTATATAGTTTTTCTGTGTAATTGAGTTGCTGTGTAAAGAGGATATAGCTATCCACGATTTATTTTTAAATCACAGACTTCAAGGTGACTATTTAAAATAGGAGGAGCCTATTGAAAAGTCGCATTTACACAGTAAAAAATACTAAAAACGGTATTAGATACATTTTAACGTTACATTTTAATCTGACTTTTGTATCATTTGAAGCAAAATATTTTAAAACTTTGTTATAAATAAATTGAAGTCAACGTTTCCTATAAACGAATAAAGATGAAATGACATTTTTTTTTATTAATAGTAGATTATTTTTAGCTATTTCGGCTCGTGCTTCGGTCTAGATATCAGCAAGCGCCAGTGTGGCAATGAGTACTTAAGTGGTACCAAGCACCGAGTTAAATGTCTACCAAACTCAAAATGTTATTTTTGTTTACATAGTTTAACATAGTCTGTGGGTTTAGATTGAGATATTTATTTTTTAAATTGAAAATCATAAATACTTGAATGAAAAATTAATTTTCCAAAATTAATTACCTACATAATCTCAATATCAGGTTTAATTCATTAACTACACCACATCAATCTACTGCCGTTTTAGAAAGAAGCTTAATCTATAAAGCAGTTGTTATTTTTAAAGCCTCTCCTTCATAATAATAATTAATTTTTCATTTCATTTTTTGTTTGGTTATAATTTAATATATTAGGCATTCCAACGACATGTCAGTGTCAGTGGGAAGGGCTCGTATAGGGGGTTGCGACATAGTCTTCCATCTTGGACGCTATTTTTATTCGAAATAGTAGCCGCCAAGCAAAGCTGGGTAATTAATTATATGCACTTTAAAAATAATTACAATTACAAAGTACTTTTACAAAATTAGGAATTATATTGATTTAATTACAATTACATGAAAAAAGAAATTATCAATTACTTTTAGAATTACTTTTCTAATTACTTTGTGGATAAAACAACAAATTATGATAGAATTATAATCATATCGTATAAATTTAATTAGCCCCATAAAAATTGCAGAATGCATCACTTCATACTATATTTTCCTTAGTTTATAATGTCTATGTAACATAAATTATGTTTATAATAGTATAAATACAAAATACGTCTTAAAAATAAGAGCATCTAGCTCTTACTACTGTTATTATCTTGGGTTCAACAATTTCCTTATTTTACAGGCTCTTTCCACTGCAGAGTAGTGCAGAGCCCTTTGGTCAAATGCATTCAAACTTCAAACAAATGAGATGGATGCGAGTCCGAGCTCTAGTGACCGGTTCGAACATGAAATTTCGTGTTTTTATACCACGTTCATCTCGTAAACTTGCATTTAAAAGTAATTGTAATTAAGAAATGTAATTGTAATTGGAAAAAGTAATTGTACTTATTAGAAGTAATTTTATTTTAAATAATATAATTACAACGTACAATTCAATCCACATTTTGCTGCAATTACAATTTCAAATTACTTTGAGAAAAAAGTATTTAAATACAATTATAAAAAAAGTATTTGTAATTATTAATTACTTTTTAATTATGAATTACCCAGCTCTGTCGCCAAGCCTGTCAATTTATGAAAAATGTGCAAGCGGTTTTTTTTTAATAATGTTTTCATTGTTTTCGACCTAACATATTTAAATTTGATCCATTACACAGGTTTACAAAATAAAAAAAAGTACGGACTATTTGACCAGATCATGGTATTTCTAGGTATTTTGGCGTCCTGAATCCGATCCTGAGATCAGTTTTACCCCATCACGTCAGAAAACCCAGATTTCAAGGTCATTTAGAGGTTAAAATGGTGCTTTTTCGGAATCGGCCATAGGACATTTTCTCAAGCGATCTGTTGAGGGGTAACTGTCTAGGTCGTGAATACCTTCCAAACATTGGACAGGGGCCATGAATATCGACCAGGATCAGCGCAGGGACAGCCCAGTGGATAAAATGTTACCATGATAGTTGTATCTTGCGAATTTCGATCTCCCTTCCAAGGTATTCAATTTTGGCGATCCATTTGCTGTGAGATAATGCCAGTGGATCCAGCACTGACCCAAATGGCCCTAGAACCTTGCCAGAACATTGAAGTTACGCTTCGTATCCCGCTCAGGTTTGGCCCAAGGTGGATAACTGGCTCAGGGGTTAATAATTCTGAAGTTGCGGGTTGGGGTCCTCAGGCCATTTTCTGCAACCTTAAATTGCCCGGGACAGTATACTCAGCTTCACCCAATTTTTGAACGATGTTCTGGGAGCACTTTGACGATAACTCAATCGCCAAAATTCTACGTGTTGGCAAGGGAAGAAAAATTCACGATTTCCAATACCTCGAACCACTTCAGCATAACTCCAATGTTCTGGTAAGGTTCCAAGGCCATTTGGGTCAGTGCTGGATCCAGTGGCATTATCTCACAGCAAATACATCGCCGAAATTAAACACCTTGGCAGGGAGATCGAAATTCGCAAGATACAACCATCATAGTAACATTTTATCCACTGGGCTGTCCCTGTTCAATGTTTGGAAGGTATTCACGACCTAGACAGTTACCCCTCAACAGATCGCTTGAGAAATTGTCCTGGCGCGATTTCGAAAAAGCACCATAGGTATTCACGACCTAGACAGTTACCCCTCAACAGATCGCTTGAGAAATTGTCCTGGGGCCGATTCCGAAAAAGCCCCATTTTAACCTCTAAATGACCTTGAAATCTGGATTTTCTGACGTGATGGGGCAAAACTGACTCCAGGATCGGATTCAGGACGCCAAAATACCTAGGAATACCATGGTCTGGTCAAATAGTCCTTACT
The DNA here is from genome assembly GCA_927349885.1 of Psylliodes chrysocephalus. NCBI lineage: Eukaryota > Metazoa > Arthropoda > Insecta > Coleoptera > Chrysomelidae > Psylliodes > Psylliodes chrysocephalus. The sequence goes on along the minus strand of OV651815.1, from coordinate 27,461,425 downwards.
TTTTTTTTATTTTGTAAACCTGTGTTATTCACGATTTCACGTATTGTAGATAAATTACATCGTATGTCGCAACCCCTTAGATCAGCTGTACTCAACCTTTTTTTCATTTGGGCCACATAAATCTGTTTGTTATGCTACACGGGCCACAATATTTTTGGGTGATAACTAGAGTTGCCACCTTTTTGAAATGTAAATAAAGAGGACTAAGAGGACAATGGATGAGACGATAGGGATCCGCTTTAAATGTATTTTTTTAAAGTTCCTCATAGTGTTTTAGTCTCGGTTTTAGTTTACATATAAAAAAAGATCCTCATGTTGTTTTAATAAGCTTTGAAAAGTCGCAAGGACAATTTGTTTCAAAAAAGGACTGTAGGTCAAATTCCTAATAATGTTTGGGGCTGTACAAAAAAGTTTGGAGAGCCGCATGCGGCCCGCGGGCCACAGATTGAGTATGGCTGCCTTAAATATACCAACCCTTCCCACAGAATGCCTAATTTCATTTTTAGTACAGTCACAGTTTATAGCTAAAGAATCAGTTCGCTCACTCTGCGTCGGCACTTTTGTTCCAGTTTATACACTGCGCAACTCGGATTTGTATCCCTGTCGCATACAGAATCAAATCATAACCAATCAAATATATGACAACCGCCTATATTCAAACAGCAGTCATCTGCGCATCCTGAATTTGTATCCCTGGAGTGGATATTATTTTGGAACATTCAACTGGTCCAAGTGAGCTAACTGATTCTTTAGCAATAAACTGTGGTACAGTCAACAATACCCGTGTTCCACGTGACTAAATTGATGTCGTCAGTGGGTTAAAAGTAACAACTTTAGTGACTGACATATTTGATAGAATTTATACTTAAATAGTCATAAAAGTCACTAAGGATGGCAATTTTCATTAAATTTCTTGTATCGTATGGAATAAGTGTATTGTTGAAGATTTTTTTATATTATTAAAAAGTGATCTACAAAAAATGTTTATAAAGTATGTCATGACCGACAAAGACATATAGAAAGGAGCCATGCCCATCATAACTACGCACGGCTCTAAATTAAATTCAAACGAATACTTAAAAAGAAGAAGTCTATATTAATACTATAATTGCCTAGGTAGTCCTGAAATTCTCAGATTTATTTGGTTTTGGATTAACATTAGGTAATTAAAGGGAATAAAAAACGAAATAAGCATAATGATGTTTTAAATTTTTAAAGTTGTCGGACACAATGTATTAAATCATAAATAAATAAATTGGTCATACCTAATTTACATTTTATCTATGTAGATAAAATTAAATAATTTATCACTTAAAACATGTAAGACTTATTTAGAGATAAATAAAACAATATTCTCAGTGTTTTTTTTTGCAATAAACAAGTTTATTTTTATTATTTTTACAAAATTATTAAAATTCCCATAAGCAGTCATGTATTTTTAACATTCCTAACAACACCAGCGCCCCTGCGGCGAATTGTAAAAGCTTAATTATGGCTCGTTTTTTGGGACCGTATTTCGGGCATGCCGATTTGCCTCTCTAGTCTTCATAATTGTTACTAATCTGGTCGGTTGTGTCTATTTTACCAGTACCACGTTTAATTGTCAAAAAATTAAAAGAAATCCTGGACAAATTTTATATAACTTTAAGAAAAACACAAGATATTCTCCTTTGTGCAGTTTACGATTCCGTTATAGGTGAAAATAACTTATAATCCTTGACAATCTTGACATAGTTTAGAAATATTAGATTTTATCATTTTGTTTAATTTGTCACCATATTTTTTCACTTTTAATGCAGTTTCTCATTTAAGCGACTGAAAATAGTCGTAAAATTTAATATATACTAGAATAACTATTTCAGTTTTCACTTTAAGATACAAATAATGTTTTATGTTAATCTCAAGTATTTCTGATTAAATAATTTCACTGAATAATTTAATTAAACGTGATATAAGATGTAAATTAATGTAGAAAGAATGTTGCACTGTTAGTGTTTTTCACCGACTAATTGTTACATTAATGTTTCATTATTTATGTTAATAATAGTTATCACTAAGAATAAAAATTAATTGATAACTTGGCAACATTTTACCTTTTTAAACATCATCGTATCAGTTCTAATTTTCTGATAGTATTAAAGAAGTTATCTACAATCTGCAATACTATTGTAATAGTGCCAAAAACAAAAAACTTTTATGAAAGACACCTACAAACTTGCCTATTGCCTGTGACAACAATAAAAATGCTATTTTTAAAAGTTCATGAATCACATCGTCTTTGTGCCAAAACAAAATGAGTTTGCGAAAAGTTAATTATAAGTACCTAGAATGTACCGGTAACTTTCTTTACTTTTTTTTTTAATATATATACGTTCAGAATTTTTCGCTGAAAGCTTCAAAATTTACAAGAGTATAACGTAAAACTGATTTCTGTGACAAATTTCGCAAAACAAGTAAGAAACAAAAATGATTGGAATTTAATTAACATAAACCTAAACTAGGAATGTAAATAGGCGTATACTTAGATACACCATCATATACAGCAGGGGCGGTTTCTCCATTGGTTCATTTGTGCAGTGAACACCCAGTTAAATTTCATGAGAGCACATTATTTTAAAAGCACATATAAATAACCTAATAATATAAATTCACTTTAATATATTTATTATTTTCGTACGTTTAATCTTTATTTTTTTTAGTACCCCATTGCGCTCAAGCCGATCGCGTCTGTCGGGTCAATATGTCTAGTGAACGCGAAAGGTGTCTGAGAATGAATGTTATACAGACAGGTTAATAGTTCCGTGAAACAGCAGTGTGCCTGCTTGAAACCACGCTATTTTTAGCATCATTTTGTGCATCGCACGTAGATTACGTCACGACAGTTAACTTTGCTTGGTCCAACGAATAGTTATTGTGCTTGGTCAAGGTCACTCTGACTGGGAGTCTTTAATTCAACGTTGGTAGATTTCTGCTTTTTTGGTAGGTTTTCAGCTATTTTGGCTAGCTTTAGTAGACAATTTTTTTTTTTGGTAGATTTTAGTAGATTTCTATAAATTAATAAAAAATCCAATTACTCAAATAAAACTTCCTATTTAAATAATTTTTTTGCCAAAATGGATTACTAAACACGTTAGGGCCGGGCGATCTTCAAAATAAATAATCAGTTATTTTTGACTAGTAGATTACTTAAAAATAATCGATTCTTTATGATTTATCGATTATTTTCGATTTTGATTTTTTCGTTTTTTTTTTCGATTCTGTTCGACTCTTTTCGATTTTTTAGATTAATCGATTATTTTTGATTAATCGATTATTTTTGATTAATCGATTATTTTTTATTAATCGATTATTTTCGATTAATCGTTTTTTGAAAACAGTATAATATAACCGATTAATCAAAATCGAATATAATATCTCTAAAAAATCGAAAATATCCGATACTCTTAAATTGTTGTTAGTTTTGGTTATTAAATATATAAAGGATGCATAACTATAGTGGCTTAGCCCGGCCCGGGCTCGGCTTTAAAAATCATCGGTCCGGCCCAACCCTACAGCCGGGCTGGGTCGCAGCCCGACCCAAACCGGCCGGCCGTGCAGAGCTCTAGACTGGACTAATATATATGATTTATTTTTTATTAATATTTTTTTCTGTAATGTTATTATAATTGATTTGCTAAATTATTCGAACGATGATGTTTTGATGAACAGGTTAGTATTTAGACATTTATCTCACTAATTTTGTAGAAATCTAGTCCATAAATAGATACGATTGCCTGATTCCACCGGTAATTATTTAAAATGTTTGATAATTATTCTAAGATATGACATTGCCGAAGAAATATCACCGCGAAATTCTCGAAGGCGTCCAACGAGATTTTATGTTTACACCCTATCTGCCTACCAAAAGCTTTTTCAACTTTTATCCCTGCTCTAGCCAGCCTCTCAGCTCGTCAAAGTTCTGCAGGTTAATAACATCGCCGAAAAGTGTCTCTTGATCCCCCCATTTTTGGAAGTGGTCATTTGGTGGGCTTCTACTACCCATATGGTAAATGGCTGGGTAGAACTCTACAGGGCATATTATTTCATAGACAATTAATTTTTTATATCTAATCAATTTATAATAAAACTAAAATGTTAGGTGTGTCGATGGAGCTGAAAGTAGCGTATTTAGCTGCCATGTGAGAGATCTTGGGTACAAATCAGAGATAACAGGAGATGTAACTACTAACAAATAGCGTGCGGTCCTGAATAAGACATACACACAACCAAACTTATATGGAATCACTGTGTATTTTGGAATAAACGTTTGGTAAGGAAAAAATTTGGTAACTAACTGATAAGGCCTTTTGTTCTTAACAAAAATGATAATAAAGAAGAAAGAACTGCTGAGATTTATTATCTTGTGAATTTTGTGTGCAGAAATAAAATCACGATTCTTCGGTAATTTTATTTCGATCCAAAAAAACAACAAAATGCCTTATATTGGAGTAACAGATATGCAGGAGGGTGAAAATTATTGCTCTCATTGAACAAGAAATGCCCCAATGAGAGATAGCAGAGGTAGTAAGCGACACCCAGGGTGTTGTATTGAAAACATATGAAAGGTACTTGGAACTAGAAAACTCTCAAGAACAGGCCCATACAAAGTAGTCAAAGAGCCACAACTGAACCACAGGACCGCTTTGTGTGCCAATTTACTTGACGAAATCCCAGTGTTTCTCATCTACAGCTACAACGACAACTTCTGGAAGCTACAGGTGTGAACGTTTCAATTGAAACTCTAACAAGCACGAGGTTTGTACAATAGGAAAGAGTTACAGTTCCCACCGTTATCTAGGCAAAATAAAATTGACCGGCTAAATTGGTGCCTCCAACACCAAAACTGGAGAATTGAGATTGGCAAAATGTTCTTTTTTTGGATGAGACCAGAATTGGCCTAAGATCAGATGACCATCGAATTCGTGTTCTCAGAGCTCCAGGAAAATGAGCAAAACTCCACGCTGCCAGATAGGTCCCAAGATATCAAAGAGAAATTTTAATGTTTTGGGCAGGTATTATGCTGGAAACAAAAACTTCATTGTTACCACTTCAAAAAACTTTAACCGGTCCGAGATATGTTGATTTAGTGTTAGAACCAATCGTCAGGCTTTGGAGAGCTGCAATTGGGGATAATTTTGTCTTTATGCACCTCCCCATACCAGCAGAGTGGCTACAGAATATCTTGAACAAAAGGTGTCACAGTTTTAGACTGGCCTGCATGTTCACCAGACCTAAATCCTATCGAACACTTGTGGGACCAGCTCAAAAGAAGGATTAGAGTTCGTCGAAACAATGCAGGAAATGTCGCACAGCTTATTGATGCAGCATTAGCAGAATGGGAAAACATACCCCAAGACAATGTTGACAATTTAATAAGAAGCATGCCAAGGCGAATAGAAGCTTGCATAAGGGTTAGAGGTGATAACACGGATTGTTAAAATTACCAATTTTCTGTTTTTGCTTTTCGCTATTAAAAATTTAAATCTAATTTTGTTTCAGAAACCAAAACAATACCATTGTGTTTATTTTATCAACTAATTAATAATTTGTATTGCTATTTGGGTTATTTGTCTTTAAAAGTCTTTGGTAAGAACCGAGTTTAATTCATAAACAAAAAATGTTCATACATCTCAAAAATTATGAAAAATAATAGATGATTCCATATAAGTGTGGTTATGTGTATTCTAAGGGACACAGGAGGGTATAATATCCGCTGTTGTCATATGCCTATTTCATTATTCTCGTTTTGTTTACAAAATTATTTGCATATATTAAAGAAAGTTAAAATACTTCAACCTATTTTATTGCAACTGAACCCAACATTTTTTGAATCATTAGTTATGTCAAATTTAAATAAATTAGATGTAATTTCACTAAATTAGATGTAATAATTTCCAATAAATTCCAAAACCTAGTCAAGTTAGGTTGGAAGTGGCAACAGGGCTTACACCGGCATGGATATTTACGTTGTTTATTATAAGCGCACAGCGGCTTACACATTTATTCATTGATAAAAAAAAGTTGTATCTGCGTAAAATTCTTCTCTTTTTCCCCTCTCTTACTTCTCACCTTACGTCCCCAAGCCGCGTCCCTACAAATAAAGCGTGTTGTTGTCGAATTAATCTTGGTATCCTGAATATTATATTTTATTAATGAATGGTTATATATCTGTTATCTCTGGTACAAATCTAGAATTGAAGACTACTTAAATTAAAAGTTGAATGACTTCCTTCTTTCAGTAATTAACGAATTTCTTATGGTAATATACATTGGGCAATATGTTATAATGTTTCCTCCTGTAGTTTATTACATATTGAATACATCTGATCAGTATTTATTTTGTATGATGTGTTGTTTACATATAGAAAAAGTGTTTCAGGATTAAATATGCGTAATTGTGCCAGCATTCTTTTGTGATTTAAATGAGATGAGCCGTGTAGGTAATTATCGTATACATTGTCTGAGAGAAGGAACTTATATGAAGGACGTTGGGCGCTGAATAGAACTTTAAGTCATTTTGGTGTTAACCGATTTTTCCCCTTAAAACCTCATTATCGGATCTTAGATTACTGTTCTATATTATGTTGGTGGAAACTTCTGGCGCCGCCTCTGGTCATTGGAAACTTCTGGCGCCGCCTCTGGTCATGCTTTATATTTACTTATTTCATATTTTAATGATGACTTACAAGCCATGATCGATAAAATGACCTATAATATTTGTAAGTAAAATAAACCTAAAATTAAATTTCTCGTATAGGATTTACTATCTGTTTGAAATGAACATAAAGAAACATTCCATAATTATATTTATATTAATTTTTACAATTTTTTGTTTTAAGGAATGACACAATGTTTACATATCATTCACTGCTCAATAAACTTCAAAGAAATGAAACTGAAACACCAAAGTTAACTTTTCATTTCAAGTCTTAGGAAAAAATATATGACGGATCCCATCCCAGTTTCGAGCAAACAAACATAATATATAAGTTACCCAATTTCTTTACCAATTTCCACACTTCCGCCATTAAAAAAGCTAAAAGAGTCAAAATGGAAGTAATTAATCACCGTGAATCGTCTATTTATAGCAAACGAAATCTGTTTTTACTATCGTTGCAAACGAGCGACTGCGTTCCGTTTTTCGATCAGACTCATTTTCAGTGAGCATCGACTGAAAAAAAATATTTAAAACTCATTCAAATATAAAGTTGTTTTAATTAACCATAATTTGTTCTGCAGGCTGCATTCTAATTGCGCATATACGAGGGGTCTATTAACAATTTTCTTTGAAAAGATTTTATGAACACTTTTTTTTTTAAAGGATATATTTAATCACTTAAAACATGTAATACTGTTAATTTTTTCTATTGATGTTTTTTACAAATTGTCTTTTTCAAATGACTAACGAAAGTTTTATTTATGAGCTGTTTTGCGAAAAACGTTCTGTCTGTAAGTTGAAAACTATGAGTATAAAAAACTAAATGGTTACAGGAAAGGGTGATATAGTAGATTAAATGCCGATACGGGAAAGTCATTATTGCCGTTGGTGAATATAGGTCACAGAAGCGCTTGCGCAGATTAGCTGTAAAACATGACCAAATCTGATGAATTATTTAAAAACGATTTACGAAAAATGGGCTAAAAGGCTTTCTTAGTTTGGGATGATTTGTAGTACTTTCCATGTATTATGTTGTTATGATAAATCACTCACAATGTAATAATATAATAATAATAATACTCTCCCTAATTCACCCCCTTACGAGCGAATTTTAACCCCAAAAGCTGAGCTTGTACGGGGAAAGGGACGGCTATTATTATTATTTGCCGTGGCGCTCCGGGGCGACTTAGAGATGATTGATGGTGCCATTTGACTTACAGGTGAGGAAAACCCGGAAAACCTCACCCACTATCATCGTCGAGACGGTAATGCATAGTAGGAGAATCATTATCATTAACAATCTTCACAAGTCCGGCTTAAATTTGTTGATTCGGTTGGATTATTAACGTCAAAATAGTATTATTAATTTAAATTAAAAATATTATTTTGAAAACATTTTCATTATTTGTAATTTTTTATCTTAATATTTATATTCCCCGCTCTCTTTGCAAATAAGAAAAAATTGACCCCCCCGCGCTTCCTGCTTAAGTAATACATGAGCGACCCCTTCAACCTGCAAAGTTTCATCAATATTATTGTTTCCATTTTAAAATACTGCAGCCTGCATGTTTTCAAATACAGTTTATGTTGATTGGAGTCTGTTGGAATAAAATATGATTGTCATTGGTCGATGTATTATATCGTTAAATAATCTTTTTAATATTAGGCATTCCAACGACCTGTCAAACAATAGGTGCCAGTGGGAAATTCTTGTATATCTAAGGGGGTAGCGACATTAAAAATTAATAAGGAAACGTTAAATAATTAGACATTAAGGTCCGCAACACAACATTTTTTAGCATGTGATTTTCAGTTCTACTTATATTATAACTTGTAACAATTTTTTTTAAACTTGAGATTGTATTCAAATGTTGGGCGTTTAATAAAAAAAAAATTATACTTTTTAGTCCAAGCTTTCGGGAAAATGTAATAAAAGGAAGAAAGAAAGAAAATATTTTGAGGACAGGTCAACAGATAAAAAGAAAATTTAGGCCATGGACAGCGCTTTCTTATTTTAAAATAATATAAAGTTATAAACTTATGGTGTACCCTGGTATAAATATGTGGTCTTAGCCTTGATAAACTCGTTAATTTTTATATTTAGGGACTGAGTCATGACGCCAAACATTTGTTTCTGTCACTGTTGCTTATAGAATTGTAAGGATAGGCATTAGACACTAAAAATTATTATCGTTATGTCATTTATTATAGCGCATTCTGGTTTATTTCTATAGTATTTTACGATCCTTCTTTATAACTCGTAGTTTGCAAATTTGCTGTTCTTTAACATACTAACGGCAAGTTATCTATAGAATGTTTCAGTTGTTTCAAACCGGCATGGACACACTTGCCCTATTAAATTTATATTCATTTATTGTACCTATAGTGGTACTTATGTCAATAAAAAATAAAGTTTCCACTTCAGAGATATTTATGCAGATCGTTGTAAAAGAGAAATATTGTATTATGTATAAGTGTATTTTGTGACATACATACATATTATCATCGTTCTACACCTGTTTCACGATCTAGATTAAATATAGTATTTGACACACGTATTCGCTCCGTGCGTGACGGCAGTGCCAACTAAAATATGAACTAAATGGCGATTTTGCGTGTATTGACAGTATCACTTTTAATCGAATTCGTAATTAAAAAATGTATTTTGGTTTTAATAAAAGTATATTGATTTATAAAACAATGAAAAAATTCATTCATTATTATATTTTTATTACTTCAGCTAAAAAAAAGTAAGTATATTTATTATTAAAAAAATTACCTATTAAAACATGTGCACAGAATATGAATTAGGCAACAGTATTTACGAGAAAGTGTATAAAAAGTTGCCTAATGAAGTTAAAGGTGTATGTCAAACGTGGATTCAACATTTATTCACAAAAAAATAGTTGTAATATTGTAATATTTTCGAACGTAATTTATACTTTTTTTCTTCATTTTTAGCTTGAAAGAAAACATGGAATTAATTATTATCTAAATAACTGTTTTACAATCAATCAGTCACAAAATTGCAATCCAGATACCTACAGACAATAATCAAAGGCAGGAATATATACCTTTTTAAACATGTACTTAAGGAATTTTTAAGAATATCGTAAACTAATAATTATTTAAGTTTATAAAACCTTTCAGTTTTGTGATGTCTACTATTTTCATTAGGAATTAGATAATGTTGTTACAAAAATTAAGATTTGTAATTACTTTTCCATTCTTACTGCAGTTATAGGTACGTTTATTTCTTTGATTTAATTTCCATTTTGCTACTGAAAATTTATAAAATTTACACTGATTTTTTTGGCCAGTATTTTTATAATTTACAACACAGCAACTCCGGTTGCTTATTGTATTGTTTTAAACTTTTTTTTTTTAATAAGTAAAATGTATACGTATATTTGATACGCCAAAATGACAAAATATCGCCCCAAATTGCACGAATTATCCGCAGCTAGCGCTAGTATCGCTTTTGCTATATTATCACTTTCATTACGGCTAAAATTATACGTGATTACATTGTCAAACGCAAAAAAAAATAAGAAAAATGTTTCATATTAAACTCAGATTATTTTAAATAAAAATTCTTCCAATTCAGTCCTGCCTAACTTAAATAATGTGTTCTGTCGTTCGTCCCACTGGTGTAGGAATGAACTACACCAACGGCCACTAAACAATGTTGCCAGTCTAGTACAATTGTACTAGCTCTAGTACATTTTCTAAGAATCTGGTACACTCGAAGCAAAATCTAGTACCTTTTTATTTTTCAGCATGTTATCATTTGACACGTGTAAAATATATTGTTGATATCTTGCTCCTTGTTTTGGTTTTATTCGAAAAAAACTATATTTTTTCCTTAATGAACCAAACCACATCACAATTTATTCGAAAATGTGGTACATTTTACAGAATCTGGTACATAACAATAGCTATTTGTATTACTAGGGAGGAAAGTGCCACTTTTCCTCCCGCAGGATGAAGTTTACTGCCCGACGCGAAGCGGAGGGCAGTAAACATCCAAGGGAGGAAAAGGCACTTTACTCCCAAGTAATACATATGATTTTTCCGCCTCCCTCAAATAACAAGTCATTTTCAGGGCTGGTATATCTAAGGGGGTCGCGACATAGGAGTCCATTTTGGACGCCATTTTTTTCGAAATAGTAGTCACATAGTAGTCGACATTGATCTGACAACGTGGCAACTTGTAGTCGCCAGGTTTACCAATATAAGAAAAAAAATCAATGTCATTTCTTAAATGACATTTCCATTATAAAATGCCCATATTTTTTAGGATAAAATATTTCAATTTAATAAATTATTAATCTCAGATGTACATAAAATACGTCGGGAAAAGTAGATCACTTTCAATTTTGTGCTGTTTTAGTTTTGTTTATTTTAAAAGGTAATTGAAGAGATGAAGACAATTTTCTTATAGATGATGCATAACAAATTATTGCTCCCTTTTTAGAGCTCCAGTCCCTTAAGTCTATTTATTTTAGGTGTTTTTAAATTGTTGGTAGGTATTATTCACTTCATTTGTATGTGTTTTTACTTCTAGTGTAAAAGTGACTACTAATTCAGTCTTTCAAGTTTATTATTTATAGAGACCAGCTACTACATAATATCTTATTGATGATAACTAATTTCTCTTTAATAATGGTTTTGCATTTATTAACATTTTACAGCACTTTGTTTATATGAAACCTCTATTTAACTCTTAATTAAATCACATTTAAATCAAGTAATTACATTTTCATATTCAACTTATGTATTCTTATTAGAACTTGGCCACTTTTTTTTTTACTTTGAATCTTTTGACTGTGGTAACAGTCCATTCACCAAACCACAGTCATTTAAAAATGTTGAAAGAGAATGTCAAAGGTAAAATTACTTCTTCTATCATGTTTTTCATGCAATTTTAGGTTGTAAACGTTTTGTCCAACACCTTTTTTACAATTTATCCCAAGCAACACTATGAAAGATTTAAATCCTGGATTTACAGCATTCAGTTTTGAGATGAGTGCAATCCTCGGTGCAATCACAATGTAGTTTAAGAGATAATTTTCACATGAACACTTATTTACCACAGCACAAACGCATGTACCTATTCATGTAACATTAAAATAAAGTGGAAACAAATTGCATAATTTGGTATATAAAAAAGTACAAAATGTTTTTAGTTTTAATTCGACATTGGACCACGACGAGGAAAACAGTGGTTCATTCCACTTGTACCATATTGACATTATTATGCACGATGCTCGTTCAAACGAACGTCAGAAAAGTGTTGCCAACTTAAGCTGACTACTATTTCCCCCCTAGCCTCAGTCACCCCCTCATCCATTTACTGGGTCTATGTCGCGACCCCCTTAGATATAACAGCCCTGGTCATTTTTAAATAATTTTCTTCGGCGCATTGCTTGAAATGTAAATACTGTTTTCGTATTTTTCTTTAGATTTTTGGGGTAATAGAGATTGTACTGTTGCATTAACCTGTTCCAAAATATCCGGTGGTGTATTAATTATATCTTCAAATTCGCTTAAATTACTCATTTTTTAAATATTATTTTATATTTTGTAGATATATTATAGCGTAACACACTTTGAAACTGATCTGCCAATCGACCATAGCATGCTATAATATTTCTGTCCTAAATTCGAAAATCGGATGAATCTATGGATTGAAGTCAAATTATTAATGTAAAAATCGTTAAATTAAAATAACAATTTACTGGTTTTTACTATTTTGCAAAATACAGGGTGTTCTATAAATAAACGGTAAAATTTATACTTATATAATAGAATATAGTTTAGGTCGTCAATGCCGTATAAGCTATTTCATTTATGACATACCATGACGTCACTTTTATTTTTCCTCCCTAGGGAGGAAAAGTACGACTTTGCTCCCTGCAATGAGGCCAGAAAATGTATACATTGGATAGAGGTAGGCGGAAAAAATATATTCTGGCATCACTGACACTAAACCTTTCATTTGGCCCGGTGTAAAACCCACTATACCTTCCTGTCGGCGATGTGGTGTCCACTGGTGGATATTTTCTCCACCAGCTATTTAGCAGCAGTGAATTACACTCGACATGTGTATAAGGAATAAGGAGGAAGTAAACTAGGGTAAATAAGGTGGTGTAACTGGTTTAATTTACACTGGTGGACACTGCACCAATAGCGAAACGGCACGTAATTTTCCTCTAATAGGTAACCTGCTTTATTCTTGCAAAAAGACTTTTCTCCACCTACGTTTTGATGCACTGGTCCGTATTTAGGTTTCTAATTCTATAATTTTTTTTTAAATGTTTATTTTGATGATTTCTATATACGGTTGAAAGAGAAGTATCAACTGGACCTATATAACGAATGAAATTGTTATTGTTTTCGAAACGTGGAATATATTGTCAAAAATTATTTATTTACCAACATGTGATTATCTATAGTCCCGATTTCAAGAGTTGTATTCACTAGATTATATTATTATTACAAAACAAAAAATAAAACGTGGCATTGTAGGATGACGGGTGACATTGCACTTCTTTTATTCGTAAGTTTCCTATAACAGCCGCAGGATACTGCAGGGTGCTGGGTAACAATAACTAGAAAACATAAAATAATATTCATTCGGAAATAAAGCACAAAATCAGTACCATACATATAAGTTTATTTATAAGTGTCGCGATCACTTTCTGATCAGCCTAAAATCGAAAGAATAAATTGACAGTAAAATAAGTACTGGTCTGCTTAATTAAAATTGATTTAACTATAAACACTAAATAACCGATTTACTATACTCTGTTGATTTGGACTGACCAATGACTCATCATAATTTGTATTTTTACCGCTTTATTATTTTACTACCCAAGTTTAAAAAGAGGATGTTGAAAAAATAATGTATACACATCTGCAATAATTGAGATATTAGAAAAATCCAAACAACGATTTGCTTTATTCCACCATAACAGAGACATGTAACTTAATAGGAAAAATTGTTCGGTGGTCCATTTAAATTACATATATGACTTTCTTTCTCTTTTAGATTGATCTTTACATATATTTATCTCCATCCAATAAAACTAACACCAATCTAAGAGGTCGCTGATGTTGCTGGTTTTTTGACGTCGACGTATCGATTAAAACTGACAACTGACAATGTTATGAATGTTGTTATGAACTTGTGCATTTTATTAAAATTAATTTAATTTGGGCCCCGTTTATTTCTTTGAGTCTTGATTTTGTTGTTTAATTAATTTTCTTTGGGGGGGAATGTTTATTTTTGCATATTATTTTTTGCATGAAGCAATTTCTGGAACCAAACTCGCGTTTTTGTACACATTTCTTTCTTGAGGTAAGTAATTTCCAATTTATTAAGAAAACCACTGTATAATGTGTGTGTTTAATAATATATTACAAAATGACTATAATTATTTTAGGTGAATTGGAACAGAGATCCATTGTTACAGCTACTTTTGTTCATTAAGTAGGTAGATGAATGTCTGGACAGCTTTAATGGTAGTACAAAGTTCCTACCTACTAGAAAAATAAAATGTATGTGTAGTAAAAAATCTACACATGTAGTATTGGCAAAGGACTTTTGAAATGATAAGAGATTGGCTATTTCTTACATACACCTACCTCTAATAGCCACTCTAAAGGAAGAACAAAAAATTGAATCACAAAAGGGCAGAATTTTAAATCAGAATGCATTGGAAAATAAATTTGGGGACATCAGGTCGGTTTTGGATTTTAGAGAGAGATCAATCTCAAGAAAAGTTAATTTATCCTGCAGAACAACCAGTAGTTTAAGTACGATTTGCTATAACTTTATTAGATTTCCTTGATAATAAATTGTAATATAGGTACCAATTGTTTCAAATGAAATTGAAAAAGAGTTAAATACGAAATTAGATTTTTCATGGGTAAAATATTATATTCATTCAAACATTGTAAGGTAATCTATAATTAAGGGAATATGGAAAATAGGTATACCCTGGTGGTATAAGAGACAGGTAAGGGGCAATGACGAAAATGTATTCATCTTTAGTGTTTATTATTAATAATATTATTTGCTATGTTTGAAAAGTACCTCCTGCTGCAGAACAGATCGAATAGATTAGACTACTAGTTGGAGAAGGTCTACCTAGTAACCAAATTAGGAGACTAGGAAAACTTTTACATGACTGGGGACACAACAGGAATGCACACACAATATACACAAACAAACGAAATAACAGGGGTAAGCCTTCAGCAATGTCCTGTTTAAATGATGATAGTATGTCATCCTTCATTCCCTTTTAGAAGGCATGACATATAAATCTATTGATCGTTATGACCCTAAGAGGAGTTAGCAGGGGTGTACGGAATGGGTCTAGCAGGTTTCGATCCAGTTTACAGGATGAGAACTTACTCCACTCGGGCCTTATACATTTGTGTTGAGTGTATGTGTGTGTTTGTTTCGTTTCCATGGTTTCTATTAAAATAAACAGTCATAACATATCAATACCTTTTTGCCAGACTAACGTAAGCGACATTTGTTCAAAAGGCACTTATGATAGTCTGGCAAAAATGTATCGATATACTCTATACTTTATAAAATATTTGTTACATTAGTTTTTAAATATATTATGAATATATAACAACTGTTACTTTCTTTGTAATTTGTCACAAAATGATAGGAGGTACTTTCTAAATGAAGCAATTGTAGTTTCTTTATCTGTACAAAAATATAATTTATAGAAAAAGAGTTTGGTGTATTATTTTTCCAAGTTTAAATATTTAATATTCAATAGAATTTTCAATTTTTTTTTTTAGCGAAATTTACAAGAGTAATAAAAACTATGTTCACTGCTTATATTAAACTGATTAAAACTTCCTTTATTAAACTGATTATTTATATGATAAAAAATTTGATGTTATTGGAAGCTTTTATATTTTTTAATATACAGTGAAACAATAGTTTTTGTTTCTCCTGTAAATTTGTATAGAAAAACTATTTATTTCTGAATCCGTTTGAATTTCCCGCCCTAAAGCATTTTTAATTTTCCCGCTATTTACTAGTGGCGCCATCATAGACTGGTTGTGGTTACAATCGCCCAAATAACTTTTACCGAACAAAAAAAATACATTGAGTTACACGTCTCGCTGGATTGTCTCTGACCATAAACATTTCCTGACACACTTTTATATTTGCATAAATTTCTTAGCGGCTATAGTAAAAATTTGGTTTTCTACCATTACAATTGCAATAATACTTGAAATTTAAAATGCCATCAAGTTTATCGAGAATATAAATCTTCTATTTGATTGCAGCTACTAGGTTTTAACCTGTTTATCAATAAGAGATTTAAATAAGCAAAAGTCGTCATCACATCCAGTGCAGGATTTAGCCGAAATGTATTAAATAGTTCTCAAGTTTGAAATAATGATAATGGTTGCAATTTCTAACTTATCTAACGTTAAATGTGATCAGGTTCAAATCTACTAACAGCTTTATTTCCAGCTCTATAAAACTATTTTTAGAATAGGTAAAAAGATGTTTAGATAAATAGATTTAACAAACATTTAAGTTTCAAATTGGTTAATACTGAAGTTTTGTAAACATTTACATTGGACCGACCCTACATCATCGGTGATACATTTTTGTAACGATTTGTTTTTGGTCCAACTAAGGACACGAACCCACTCTTCAGTGTATTCACCCTTGAATTGGCTCACTTATATTCTAATGGAAATTTGTGAATAACATCCTCTCATCAACAATTTTATTAATTCTTCAAGAACATAATTTAGTGTCGAAGCTCATCAGTGATAGTATTTCTCTTTAGATACTCTACATTTGAGAGGTCAAAAATAAAAAAAAAAAACTTATTTTGATAGTAGATTGGACTACTTATTTGCTATTTGCGCCGGTTCTGCTTTATTTGTTGCAAATTTCGAGTACCTAGTTTGTTAGGAGATAGTGTAATCAGTAGGCGTGTGCGAAAAAAATTGCTACTACCTATTACCAACCAGTCTGCTTCCGCTAACTTTCATCTGTTTGTATTATTGTCTTACCCCTTATCTAATCTCAAGTCATTAATTTTAAAATGTATTAGGTACGTGCACACACAATTGGGTTTAATTATTTGTAACAACAACGTTATTGGGTAGAAATTATAAATTCGTAATTTAATTTTGATAATATTTATTACACTTTCTGTTTTTTTAATGATGGTGACATACGTTAAGTACTATTTTTCTATGTAAAAATCCACATATTTATGAGTTAAGAGTATTACTAATTGAACAATAGACAGATTTAGAAGTATTTTATATTGCATCACGATTTATACATTAAATTTGCATGGTCATGTCACTTAAAATCGCCCCTGCCCTGCTACAAAACTACTTAAAAACGGCCGTAAGCGAGTCGGACTCGCGCATGAAGGGTTCTGCACCATCGTACAAGATTTAATACTATCTAGGTACTTTTTAAATACTTTATTAAGATCGAGCAAAAAAAAACACGTTTGTAGTAGGGGAGTCCCCTATAATTTTTAGTTTATTTCTATTATTTGATGTTATAGCGGCAACAGAAATACACATGCTCTAAAAATTTCAACTGGCTACCTATTACGGATCATGAGATACAGCCCGCTGACGGACGGACAGCGAAGGCTTAGTAATAGGGTCCCGTTGGTTACCATTCGGGTACGAAACCCTAAAAACTGTCACTAAATAATAAAACAATTTACAAAACTCAACTCAATTTGAATTTTATAAATTCGCAGATACTATACAGGGTGTCTGTAAAAGGTCTCTACAAAAACATACCACATATTCCTTAGACCAAAATAAGTCGATTTAAGTAAAATTACCTTAGTACAAAGTTGCTTCGTTTGGGCTCCAGAGGGCCTTGAAGTTACAATTTTTAAATCGTTTTTCCCATATAAATTTAAAACGGCATATGCGATTTTGCTGAAATTTGGTATATTGGTAGAGTTTTATGTGGCAAAAAAAATGGTATTAAAATTTTGTCCGATAATAATACATAGGCGTAGAACTTGATTTTTTAAATAATTGCACCTTTAAAATTCTACGCCAATGGAAGAAAAGGAGTTTGAGTATGAAATTTAGATTGCGCAACTCATTTACTTTAAAAAAGGTACTCTTGATAAGACTCGATTACTCTCATGGTTTTGACGAAATTTGCATTTTAGTAATTTTAGAACATAAACAATAATTATTAAAATACAAACTTTGTCAAAACCATGAGAGTAAATCGAGTGTTATCAAGGGTACTTTTTTGTAGTAAATGAGTACCCAATCCAAATTTCATACTCAAACCCCTTTTTTGCCATTGGCGTAGAATTTTTAAAGGTGCAATTATTTAAAAAATCAAGTTCTACGCCTATGTATTATTATCGGACAAAATTTTATACGATGAAAAACATAAAAATGTACTTTTTTTCATATCTTCTTCAACACCTCTAATCGAGACTTTTAACAAAAATACTCGATTCTTGCCATGTACGATTTTTTGAGGAATATTAATTATTTGCCTGCAATACGTATATAAAAACATTTATTGTTGGTTTCCATAGTTTCATCTAAATAAAAATATTGTCAAGTTTTAACACCTAATATCTTGTTAACGATTGAAAGTGTTCTATCTGACTCAATAATTAAAAAAACAAATGCGTGGTTTATTAATATGACTGTACAATATACCAATGCAGAATATACCGATATGTTACTGACATTAGGATTTTGTGAAGGAAATGATCGAGAGAGTGTCAGGGTGTACTCTGAAAGGTTTCCAAATCATCGTGTACCGAGCCACCCAACTTTTGCTGCTGTATTCGGGAGACCGGTTCCTTTGCTCCCAACACTGTTGATAATGGAAGAGAACGTTTTGTAAGGATTCCTGAAGTTGAAGAAGACATTTTAGAACGTGTTGAAGAAGATCCAGAATTAAGCACCAGACGAATTGGAAGGGAACTAGGAGTAAGTAAAGATGTCGTTCATAAAGTGCTTAGAGAACAATTACTATATCCATACCATAAGAAGTCAGTACAAGAATTATTAGTCCATGATCCTCAAATTCGTTTGGGGTTTTGTCGATTTGTTAATATGCAAAGAGAAAGAGATCCAAACTTTGTCAAGAAGGTTCTCTTTACCGATGAAGCGGGTTTTGCAAGAAGAGGTATAACTAATACCCATAATGAACATGTTTATGCCGTTGAAAATCCGCATGCAATAAAGGTAAACCATTTTCAGCACGAATTCAAAATTAATGTGTGGGCTGGAATAATTGGTAATTTCATTGTTGGTCCTGTCATACTTCCAAGAAGATTAACTGGAGAAAATTATTTGGATTTTCTACAAAATACGTTGCCAGAATTGTTAGAAGATTTACCTCTCCAACTTCGGAGAGATATGTGGTTTATGCAAGATGGAGCTCCACCACATTTTTCTTTAAACGTTAGAAACCACTTGAATGAACAATATCCACACAAATGGATAGGCAGAGGTAATGACGCACCTGTAAACTGGCCATCACGTTCCCCAGACCTAACACCGATGGATTACTTTTTATGGGGACATCTGAAATCCACAGTTTACAGGGAACCTGTAAAAAATGAGGAGCAACTCTGGCAACGTATTCAAGATGCACTAAACAATCTTAGGGGTGATGAAGAAGTTATGGAAAGGATACATTTTAATTTTCTTCGACGTATAAATCTTTGTATGCGTGAAAATGGTGAACATTTTGAACAATTTTTGTAAAATCTCTATTTTGATTATGTTGTAAATAAATATTTTTGTGAAACCTATACACTCTAAATTATTAAAACAGAAATTTAGCGAAAACCATGAGAGTAATCGAGTCTTATCAAGAGTATCTTTTTTAAAGTAAATGAGTTGCGCAATCTAAATTTCATACTCAAACTCCTTTTCTTCCATTGGCGTAGAATTTTTAAAGGTGCAATTATTTAAAAAATCAAGTTCTACGCCTATGTATTATTATCGGACAAAATTTTAATACCATTTTTTTGCCACATAAAACTCTACCAATATACCAAATTTCAGCAAAATCGCATATGCCGTTTTAAATTTATATGGGAAAAACGATTTAAAAATTGTAACTTCAAGGCCCTCTGGAGCCCAAACGAAGCAACTTTGTACTAAGGGAATTTTACTTATTTTGGTCTAAGGAATATGTGGTATGTTTTTGTAAATACCTTTTACAGACACCCTGTATAACAATTTGCCAAATGCTTAAATAGTAATAATTTATTACGTGACACACTTTAATCAATAATTTTTTTAGCATATATGTGTAAATTTTATTATCTGACAATGAGTAGCTCGGGATATTTATTGAGGATTTACCTAGTTGTAAAATTTATTTTAGTTATTGAGATTATTCAAATAAATATATAAATCTTAATCTTTTATTGACACACTTGTCTATTGAAAATAACCTTACGAAATAATCTTGACTTTTATTTTATAACAAACAGATGTTAAGTCGATTCCGTCAGTTCTTACAAACAACATGTGGCTTTCTTTGACGAGTATGCTGACAAATTTACTAATCTAAACGAAATCGGTTATTTTATCTTTCAAATATAAAATAAATGCACTTGCCAACCAATTGTATCTTATAGTAAAGACCATTTTTTTTAGTATTTTTATCTTAGCTAAAATTTGCGTATACCGGTTACACGGAAAAAAGTTGTTCATAAAAATTCTACAATTATTGTACATTTTTTCTTTACAATAAATAAAACATTGGGACTGGAACAATTTGTAGTACCTAAAGGGTTCCAAATATAGAAAATGTACTGTAGAGTTATTCTCAACAACAATGGTTCTTAACCGGTACGCGGTTAACTAGAATACCAAAAAAGTATACAAAAATGTCCAGTAAAATAAAATTTCTTGTTTTTGATTTAAATTACCTATTCGTAATTAAACTTTTAACAGTTTAACAGTAAAACTTTAATATAATACATTTTAATAAAACTAAAGTGTTTTTGTTGGGGGTACACATAGTTAACGATAAACAAAAAAGGGTATGTTGGTTGAAAAAGCCCTGCTCTACAATATGTATCGTTAGAAATCTACAAAATTTGTAGGTATATTTCACAATTATAATTAAAAACTAGAATAGTAGTTTGTGCAACAAGAGTGGATATGCTGGCCATATCGCACGAAAACGAAGTTTGCGCACGACACCGTAGGCGGAGTGCTCAATCGTCTTAAGTGTGATATGGACAATCCACTCCAGTTGTACAGTATATTTTTTCTATGACCCACTAACAAAATTCTACAAATTTAAAAAATTATTTTAGGTTATTAAGAAAAAAAAAATAATTTATGACTTATTAATTTATATTCGAACCTGGCCCTCTCACATGGAAGACAGATGCTGTATCCACATCTCCACCTTCACATTTAGTATTCTAGTTTTAATACTCGTAATTAAATTAGTTTCATATATTTTGATTAAAATTTAATTGTTTTTTTTTTAAATGCGGCCAAATACAAAATAAAAACGCTATAACAAAAATAACTCATTTTAATGTATATTTAATCTCAATAACTAAAAAATATACTGATAATTAGTTTGACAGAATTGTCACTTATTTCAAATTTTAAAAATAAAAGTAGTTGTATGTCCAAAATATGAACTGTGATTGGTGGATTTCATTTTTTTGCATTGTTCTCACTACCTAGAACGGATATGAAATATATTCGTAAGTTGAACGCAATTGCATACTTTTTAGTTTTGTAGTCTGTACGTAGATAAGCTAATATCCATGTGGGAGTAGAAAAAATATTATGAAGTTCCTCAAAAAATGGCAACAATATAAGAAAAACTCATCATTTATTAGTTTTTTTTTTTTTTTTAATAAAAAATATATAAACGCTTAATTTCAACTAATATGTATAACGCTATTTTTAACCGACTTCAAAAAAGGAAGAGGCTCTCAATTCGTCGCGATTTTTTTTTTTTTTTTTTTAATGTATGTTCAGCGATAATTCTTCAACACGGTGTCCGATTTCAATAATTCTTTTTTTTTTTTTTTTGTTAGAAAGGGGGTACTTCAGGGTGCGTATGCTTGAAAACGAGAAAGTGAAACTCCCCGGGAATATATTCACTTTATTTTCACTTTCCCAAAAAATTGGTATTCTCGAAATACCGTGAAAACCAAGGGAGGAGAAAGCGGATGGTGAAAATAAATAAACAGAGTTGTCAGATTGTTTTAGATCATCCGACCAATTAAAAACCACGAACGTTCGACAGCAAATGACACATAATTATCGATTTTGAGTTTTTATGGTTATAATAAAATTAACAAACGGATTCTTGACCTTTTCATGTATAATCATTTCAAAATGCTTATTGTTCATTAAGCCTAATATAAATGCACGTTATTTTCATAATTTTCAAACTACAAATTCGAATCTTTTGACAATTCAAGTTTGAAACCCCTTCTAAATGGGCTTAGGCTTAAAACTACAACCACCTTCCTAGTAATTAAAATTATTTTAAAAACATGAGTCCAAATATTTTTAGAAGATGCATGTTAAGCAGTTACTATTGGAAAAGGAGTATTAAGGTGTACGGTGATAGTTTTCTGATACTACATTTTATAATTAAAACAGTTGCAAGATGTTTTTGTCATTTTATCCAATTTTTTTCAGGTGTTGTTTTGACGAAAAATAACACTTATCTGTAGATATTTGTTAATAGTTTATTTTATATTACTGTGTGTTCTTAATGTATATAGTAGTTTAGGTGTAGATACATATTTATAACAGAATAAATAAATGTTATTGTTAATATTTTCGCTTCCAAATCCATTTTAAAAAGCACTACTTCTAACAACATAAATGAGGTTATGGTTAAATTTTGATTTTATTAATTTAAATTCCGATACACACCGTACAGATGCACTACGCATGCTTGTGAATTGAATTCTCTCTTTATTTTCATTTTCTCTACCTAAAAGTAGGAGAAAGTTTTGAGAGAAAATTCTCCACCAATTTTGGTGAATTCGATTTCAAGAATACGAATTTTTACAAGGGAGTAGAAAGTGAGAATTTTCTCTCAATATTTCTCACTCTCCACTTTCAAGAATAGGCACCCAGGGGTGGTCCCATATAAATTTGGTCAAAATATAATAATTGGGTCTGGGAGAAAATCCTCAAACTCTTCATTTTTTATGTATGTTTAGCGATAATGCTTTACCACCTTGTCCGATTTATATGATTCTTTTTTTTTTGTTAGTAAGGGGATACCTCAGGGGTGGTACGATATAAATTTGGTTAAGATGTGGTGACGGCATCTGCACGTTTTTTTATCATTGCACTTTTCCGTTACTCGAAGTGCGTCCATCTGTCATCGCAAAATAGGGTTTATGTCGTCTCTACTTTATTCTATCTCGATGGTTTCTCTGCGCCAGAAAAATATGAAACAAATGAATATTGAACTGATCAAAACGGGGGTCTCATCTTTGCAATAATTGGTGTATAAAATGACCACATCCGTATTTTTCTACACCTACATGGGTATTTGTTATTCTAAGCACAGACTACAAAATGAAAAAGTTTGCCATTGCGTTCAACTGAACTAATATATTTCATATCCATTCTACCTAGTAAGAACACTGTTCGGATATGAAATCCACCAATCACAGTTCATATTTGGTCACTAGGCTACTAGTCTTTTTTAATTTGTTTAAATAAGTGACAATTCTGTCAAAATAATTGTCAGTTTATTTTTTAGTTATTAAGTAAATAGTTGAAAGATCAGACGATCTTACCTTGAAGTGAAGTTCGATCTCAATTATATGAAACTCCTTGTTCGAGATGATCGAACCCACACACACACCTAATAACCAAGATCATCTCTACAATATTTAAACACAATTACCGCTTTAAAAGCATGACGTAAGAGTGTACGAAGGAACAGGAGCAGACGTGGGGAGGACTGGCACTACCAGTTGTTATTTTGGAACTTAAATACTTTTGATAGTATTTAAACTTTGAAATACGTGGCCACAGAGCGGGAAAATGGGGGGATACTACCTATGATCATTGAGAACAAGACGTGGAATATAATTAATAGCATTTCACACGATATTCGTCTATATTTACAAATTAATCATAAATTTTAATAAAATTAAATAAAGTGAATTTAATTATAAGTATTAAAATTAAAAAGTAATGGTTTGTCGATGGAGCTAAAGCTAGGTCACTCAGTTTTTGAACTATAATTATTACATTTTGCTATAAAAAGTAAATTATATTTTCTTTGTGGTAAAATTTTCTAGACAAATTTTTTCCACGTATTTATTTTAAAGATAAAAATATATCCACATTTTTAAAAAATCATACTGGCATTCTAAGTTTTCACATGGTTAGTACCCCAGGTCTCGGAGAAACGAGTGAAATGACCAAAACGGGTCAGGAGTTAATTGCCTGGTCGACGCCATATTTGGCCATTTGGAACGCCGCGCCGGCAAGCAAGCATTTCTAACAAATAACGGCGTTTACCTAATGTTGCTATTTATGATCGGCTACTAAATTTCACATTAATTGTTTAAATATCGAATCGACATTACGTAAAATCACTTGAACACTTTAGTGCACGTTAATTGTGTCATATAAATTTTATTATATACAAGGGCTACAATTTTGAGCAACTCTTGCTAAGTTTGGTTATCCACATTTTATGCATCCGATATGTTGTAAATTCGAGATTAAGAATTAGATTTAAACGTAAATGTGAATAATCATTAATAGATATGAATTCAAAGGAAAATAATTGTCTGTTTAATTGGTACTACTTAAAAAGTTACTATCTATAAAAAAACAAGCCAATAAAAAATAATGCTTGTAATCGTGCAAAAGAAATTGATGTATAGAAAAGAAACAATCAACTATCCCTCATAGCGATTAATAATTCATCTAATGCATAATACTGACATACAATTTTGCAACAAATTATTTTAACTATCTCTCAATCAATCATTTGCATATTCGTGCTAATCTACTTTTATTGGTTACTAGAAAAATATATGATGAATCATTTCTCATGCATTATGGATACGATGCCTACCTACTTTTGTCATTTCGATTCAAAACAGGGTGTATTATTAACACTCAAGAAGTAGTTCATGTAGTATGTCTAAAATAAATTAATACTGTGAAATAGTTATTTGGTTGTAGTAGGCCAGTTTTTTGACCTCTGAGTAAAGTTGAAAGTAACTACTTGCTGATTAAACTATAGGGCTATTGCTTGTTAATCTGTCAAGTAAACCTACATGTAACTTTACTTAGAGGTAAAAAGATCGGCCCTTAATCTATTTTAAAAGTGTACATTGGATCAGAGCATAGTGGCGCAGTCGTTAGGAAAATGATTCCATTTCATTTTTTATTTTCATCTTGTAGAGAAGGCTGAATGATTATAAAAGTGTTTACAAGGGTATATAAGTATGGTTCCAAGATGTGCACAAAAACCTTGCTAGACTAGAAATATTGAAGCAAAATGACACAGTATACTTTTATCAAATTTTTCATCAGCTATTTTGAAGCTACCAAAAATTATTTTGACTGTTTAAAAAGAGAGCGTATTATGTTACTTTAATTCTCTATGGTGTCAAAAGGTATACTTATATTGTAGTAGTAAAATTTTCTATTCCTAATCACTTCCTAATCAATCTGCACTTTAACTATGACTAAATCCTAAATCATTCTCGATTTCAAGTGAGACGCGTTGCTGGTTTCATGAAGTGTTTCTCTTCGGATATTACGGTGCGCGGTCCAATCCGCTGTTGCTAGCAGTCTTGCCAATAGGTGACATATGAAAGTCTCAACTTTACAAGTTGAAAATCGCCAGAAATCGCCAGATAGAAACAAATACTACGAAAAAATCACTTTATAACAAAAAGAAAATTTTACTATTTTTTTTAATCATAAAGTTAGATGCAAAATATATAGGAACTTGTTTAAGAAATATAACATGCATATTTATTTGATACATAAGCATATTTTTTAATAAAAATCTAACAAAACAAAATTACAAAACTTCTAAAAACAAAATAATTTCTATTTAAATAAAGTTATATGTCAAAATTCAAAATTATAGACATTTACTTTTATGTTCGATTGTACAACCACCTCCTTTTTCATTTATAGAATATGGCCTACTTACTACACCCATTATTATTATCATCATCATCATCATTCCTGATATATAAAAGTCGCCAGATAATAGCTAGATAATGGCGAGAAAACGCTAGGTTTGAGACACGTCTCAAATTCGAAGTCGCAACAGACCTTCTGAAATCGCTAGATCTAGCTACAAAATCGCTAAATTGGCAACCCTGGTTGCTAGGTACACGCAAAAGTGTACACAGATCAAAAAATTATATACACGCGAAACGGCATATTGCTGTGGTGGGAGGTGTTTGTGTGAATGCGTTTTCTTTGTTTTTATTTACGCCGTGACTAGCAGCTAGCAGTAGTATTTCATAAACCTTAGAAGCAAATTTCACATACATGAACAAATAATAATAATGCCGTTACAACAAGAAAACGAAGTAATGACTTCTCGTAGAGTGGCGGCTTCGCAGCCACAAAAAAATTTCAATCCATACCTAGCTACGCCGACCGGCGTAAACACCAACGGCCCGCACACAGCTCACCTACTCTGTCAAGACGTTTCGCGTGTATATAAATTTTTGAATTGCGTACAAGTTAGCGTGTACCTAGACACTGTGGGTCCAATCACAATACATTGTTTTAAAATAGTAACCAATGAGAACACGAAATGCTCGATCAACGTGGACATCAGACTCCACGTTGACAAGATAACATGTATCGACTATACAGGGTGTTCGATAAGTAGGGTACATAACTTTAGGAGCGTATTCTGGAGCTAAAATAAAGGTATTTTTGTCATATACACCATGTCTCAAAAATGCTTAGTTACGGAAATACAGGGTGTGAAAGTTTCATAAAAAAAATACAATTTTTTAAATATTTCCAAAACCACTTAAGATATTTTAATCAAACTAATCGCTGAAAAATATGGAAGAAAAAGCAACAGAGACAGTAAATGTTTTCATTCTTTTTTATTATTTTTAATCTCTTTGAACAATATACAACAAAAAAGTTATCTTCAATTTTTCCCATGTACTTGTTTGACATTTTACTAGTCGCCAATTGTTTATTTATTTGTATGTCAGACATTAAAATGAATAACTTTACTATCGCTGAA
This sequence comes from Psylliodes chrysocephalus, assembly GCA_927349885.1. Taxonomy (NCBI): domain Eukaryota; kingdom Metazoa; phylum Arthropoda; class Insecta; order Coleoptera; family Chrysomelidae; genus Psylliodes; species Psylliodes chrysocephalus. The sequence goes on along the minus strand of OV651815.1, from coordinate 27,434,435 downwards.
ATGGCTCAAATGCACTTCATTTAAGGCTTAGCAAATGGGAATTCAGCGCAATCTAGAATAATTTATCAGCAACGTTATCCGAATAGGGTAACGCCATATGCTAAAACATTTAGAAAGATACATGCCATATTGATTGAAACCGGTAGTTTTGAGCATAATCGGGTAGTTCCTGGTAGACCACGAACAGTAACAACGCCTGAGCTAGAAGAAGCTATACTACAGAAGATAGAAGAAAATCCTTCAACTTGTACCAGGAAGATTGCACAACAGCTTCAAGTAAGTACAAGTACTGGTTGGAGAGTTTTGAAAGTTTCTCTGCTTTACCCATACCACATACAACGATTACAAGCTCTGCTGCCCCGCGACTTTCAGCCAAGGCTAAATTTTACTAGGTAGTTACTCCATAAAGTTGCTCATATCTACAATTTTTTGACTCTAATTTCATTTACTGATGAGGCAACTTTTTCACGAGAAACAATTTTCATAATGAACATTTATGGGCTGAGGAGAATCCTCATGCAATAAGAGAAGGTCGCTTTCAGCAAACACTAAATGTATGGATAGGGATTATTGATGACCATCTTATTGGACCATACTTTTTACCCCCTCGACTGAATGGTAATTCGTATACTCAGTTTTTACACGAAGAACTAAATGGTCTTTTAGAAGAAGTGCCTCTGCAAGTAAGAGGAGATTTATGGTTTATGCACGATGGTGCACCAGCCCATTTTAGCCTTCTTGCTCGCCAATACCTCGACAACACTTTTCCTAATCGCTGGATTGGACGCGGAGGTCCTCAAGCTTGGCCACCTCGCAGTCCCGATCTTAGAAATACTCCAGGAGTTTTTGAAAGAGTAAGACAATCAATGAGGAGACGGTTGGAATCGTTATTAGAAGGTGGCCATTTTCCAACATTTGCTTTGATTCTTTGTTATGAGTGATTATTTATATGATTGTTATTTGTAGTTAAATTATAAAAAATAAAAATGGCTCTGTAATTATTCATGAAAAAAGTCAGATGACCTTTTTTTTTTCTTCCAAATCGAACAGTCAAAAAACTAAATATTGAAAAAGAACAGCGGTGTAACACGTTTTTCCCTCCATATTTTTCAGCTATTACCTTGTCCGCACGCCACTGGTTAAACGAAAGCCACTGTGTTTACAGTAAAACACTCTAAAAAGCTGCAAAAATTTATTTAAAATATCTCAAGTGGTTTTGGAAATATTTAAAAAATTGTATTTTTTTATGAAACTTTCACACCCTGTATTTCCGCAACGAAGCATTTTTGAGACATAGTGTATATGACAAAAATACCTTTATTTTAGCTCCAGAATACGCTCCTGAAGTTATGTACCGTACTTATCTACCTCTTTGTAGGCATTTTTTTCTGTTGGCTTTTGACAAATTAATATAATCTTGTATACTATTTTATCCTGTAGTCTCCATTTTATTTTTATATGCGGAAAATATGAATACCTCGTTAAAAACGTTATTCACATGTTAACACTATACTATCATCATTACTTATTAAATTCTGGAGATATGTAATTTATTAGTCGAAAATTATCAGGATGTCTACCAGATTTTCTTCTCTAAAAATACACCTCAGAATTACTCCACGTTTATAGAGCTACTATAAAACGTGTGGTGAGTGAATGAACTTTAAAGATATATAGGTCCCAGCTTTTTCTGAAACGTGGGCTTCATTAAAACAGATTTATAACGATAGTCAACAAAAAGAGTCCATTATGTGTATAAATATGATTTTCAAGAGTTGATACTTAATACTAATTGGTGTTTCTTATTATTTACAGGTAAGCATCAATCAAATTGTTACGTGAACGTGCGATGAAAATAATCAGGTACGATTTAAAAAAGTTTTTTTTGTTGAATCATTCTTCAAAGTTAATCTAATTCTAGATGTAACTGGAATAAGAAATGTTTTTGATTTGTGGTTTCGTTCGACGATGTTTTTAATTTTTTTTTTTTTATAAAAAGCAGTGGCAGCTGCTGGTCAAATTTACATGAATATCATAAAAGGTGTTGCTGTAAGAAAAAAATGTTATTTTTTTAACGAATTAAGAGAAGTTTCTCTACAAAATAACAGAGAAGTTAACATTTTAGTTTTATGTTTATGTAAACATAATTGTACAATAACTTATGGTCGTTATAGGATGCATTTGAGAAACTTCAAATTATGGATGAAAAACTACAACACCCTGTACCTTGCGACTTTCATATATAGAACATTTTTCTCACAAATTTTTTATATATACTGAATTTTGATAAGTTGTATACAGATACAAAGACACAGTATATTAAAATGGTGGCTACTAGTTTCAGCTGCGCAGGGCCTTCACCAGGCCTGAAAGAGAAAACAACAGAACATTATGAAAGAGAGAGTATTACTTGTTATGGGCATAAGTGCAGTGCAAACTTATTATCTGTAACTACCTATTATAGTGTATAAAATGTCTATTTTTGCATTTGGTATTCAAATTTTTTTGGTTTCATGATAAGTGGCGATAATTAAAAAAAAAACATTGTTTCGATAATTATGCAATATTATTTTAACTGAAGGTAATGTTGGAACTACTAACATTACTTAGTTATCACATGTGGCTAGCAACAAGAATTGAAAAAATATTTACCAATTTTTCTTCGCTAAAACAAACACCTTTTGCCATTTGTTTTATTTCCCATCGGTCAGCAATAACGATTTTTGTATAGGTTGAACCATCGTGTTCTACTGTCAAAACTATCCAATTTAGGATTAAGTAAATAATTTGTTAATTTCTTTGCCACATACTTGACTCAAAGAAAATTGATTGTAGAATACCGCGGTGTTAAATCATTTGAAATAGACGTTTCCTCTAGGTTTCATCAAGTCTCGGTATTGAATCCAAAGCTATTTCTTATATTTATCAATGATATCATCTTGACTACCAACTGCTCTGCTCTTCCGTATGAGCTGTATGCAGTCAATTTAAAGTCGTCCAGTGTCAGGTACTGGAGATTACTTAGCACTTCAGTCTGACATAAATAAAGTTTACAAGAAGTATAATGTGACCTTTTCTCATAAAAGTAGAACGCAATATTTTTAATTACGTTGAAAATATTTTATTGAAGAGATGTTTAACTTTCAAAGATCTCTTGGTAACTTTTGACTGTGAATTAAATTTCGTTGAGCACATTAACAATATCCAAAGGAAAGCTTTTAGAAATTTCGGATTTGTTTTAAGAAACTCAAGGCATTTTTCAGAAATAAGAACGATATCTCCACTTTTTAACTCTTCTGTGCTACCTGTATGATATCTTTATTATTTCATAAGTACTCATTGATAAATTAGAAAATATTCACAAAATCGGATAACACTTATCCACCTCGTAGAATACCCCAAGATATCCTACTGTATCGATTTAAACTTGATGATTTGGCCACTCGTCGGTTGTATACCTCTTAGGTTACGTTACTTAAAATCGTGACTAACAAAATTGATTGCCCGGAGTTACTAAATCTTCTACATATTTACTATATTTTCCACGCTATTCTATTTTTCAACTCCCAAAACCAATGTAATAAAATATTCACCACTACATAAAATACATTGAATGAAAATTACCCGTAGATGCAGAATTCACTGGATATTTTCTTTTACAATCTGACCAAAAGAAAATTTTGAGGTTTTAAGTAGTGTGAGAAGTATTTTAATTTTGTGACGCCTTTATGCGCGAAAGTATATGTTTTTTTATAACGTACTTTTACGAACAATTTTGTGTTGTTCTTTTTGTTTATTTCGATATTTTCTTTACTACTTTTTTGTTGCTATTTTTGCATTCTTTAACTCATAGTGTATGCCAATTTCAACCCAATAATTGGCTCAATTTAGGATGGTGTACTCGTACACTAAAATAAAATAAAGTTAATCGAGTAAGAATAAATTATTTATCTATTAATCATTATTTGGAATAATATTGTCGATTATATTAAGCATCTACAATTGCGAAAATAAGTACATTGTTGATAAATGGTCGAGGAATTCTTAGCACAAGACGTCGTAGATTTTTTTATAAATTGCTAGTAGATTATTTTTCCCGTGCGCCGATTGATTTATTGTTAGTATATTGTTTAGGTTGGGTTGACATTAAGTCAACAATTATTCTGCCTGTCACGGAGATTATGATCAAAAAGAGCCTTAGATGGCATTGGCGCGGCTTAATAAATATTTTGAGTATCTACTATTGACTAATACCATCCTACACACCGAAGAAATATTCCATTAAAAAGATAATACTTTAAATTCTTTACAAACATTTCATTGTGGTGGAAAATCTTACCATTTTGTACTTAATTCCTTAAATTTAGTACCTAGTGAAAACAACTTAATTCATACAGTTGAGTCAGTCGATCAACTAGAAAAGCGGATTGCAGTGTTGCCAACCTTGAAGTAAGCTTGTTCCCTCTTCTTTATGTTTTATACCAGAAATTCAAGCATTTACATATTTTCAAAAAATATTTATTAAGGAGGTCCTTTCGCCACCAATGTTAAATAAAAAAATATTAGATTATGACTAAAATTAATTTTTTTCTAATAGTAGATGTCCTTATTTATCTAATAGTGAACTTTTAACTATACCTTACCGTGCAAATTTTTGAGAATTTTTTTTTTTAAAAAATGTGTGTGTACAGTGTCTTATGAGAAAGTAAGACTTCAGCAGCAATTTTCGTATTATAATTAATTTTACTATTATTGATTAGATGGAGTAGAAAAAAACTAAAAATAAGGTTTTTGAAATATTTAGGTTTTGTTTTTTACAATAAAATATATAGGTTACAGTGGAATTTATTGAGAAATTATTATTAAAAAATCACAAAAAATTTTCAACTAGGTTACTTGAAAATTTTTTGTGATTTTTTAATATTGTGTGGCGAAAGGACCTCCTTAAAAGAACAACTTTCCCTTTTTCCCTCCGGTTGGCAACACTGGCGAATTGGTTGTCCTCACGATTTATAACCTAATTTAGTGTTCCACTCCGAGGCAACCAATGAAATCATGTGCGCGAATATGTCACCAATATACAGTGCGAGTCTAAAGTAAGGGATACATTCGATAAAAGGGAAATCAATGATTTTTAAAAAATTTCAATAAGTGTAATTTCGTTTTTAAATTCCTCACTCTTTGACATAATATTCAGATAAACAGGGTGGTGTGTGTAAGCGTAGTAATATCATTTTTTTAAGTGGCAGTCCCCTTTTTTTATTCTATAATTTGACACTCCATCCATTTGTCAACATGTAATAAGTTTGTTACCTTACATAAGGAAATAAAAAAAAATTGAGAAGACGGAAAGGTGCATTTTTATTATTCACTCATCAAAAAATGCAAAATTTAAAAACAACATTGGCACAGTTTATTCTGTGATAATTGTATTTTTTAGGTTTTGAGATTATACAGGGTGAGTCGGGAGGAGCGCATCAAACTCTAGGAGTATATTAGACACGTGAAAATAATGTAAAAAAACTCATATGTTCTTATCCGATTTTCATTTGTTTTCAAGTTATAGCATATTAACAAATAAACAAATTTACACATAAAAATTCTCTTAATCATAGCGTTCTTTCAATAAATGTTCAAAAATACCGCCATTGACTTCTAAACATTTTCTGCTTCGTCTACGAAGAGCGTTTGTTGCTCTCCTAATTGATTCATTTCTTTCTTCTTTAATATGGGCTGCAGTATTCTCAATTCGTCTCATTAGTGCATCCCGTGTGTCCACTTTTATTTTGTAGACTTCATTTTTCATCCAGCCCCATACAGAAAAATCTAATGGTGTAAGGTCTGGAGATCTTGCAGGCCAATTAATAGGACCTCCACGACCAATCCAACGCCCTGGAAAACGTTCGTCCAAATGTTGCTTGACCTGACGAGCGACATGTGCAGGAGCTCCATCGTGCTGATAGTACATCTGCATTCTAATATTTACAGGAACATCCTCTAGCAGGCCTTGTAAGTCATTTTGTAAAAAATTGAGGTAGTTGTCTCCTGTGAGACGATTCTCCAAAATGAAACGGCCAATTAAATAACTGTCAACCATACCACATCACACGTTTACAGAAAACCGATGTTGAAAATTGCTTTCGACTGTTTCGTGGGGATTTTCGTCTGACCATACATGATAGTTACGAGTATTATTAATGTCATCACGGGTAAATGTAGCTTCATCCGTAAAGAGTATACTCGATACAACACGATAGTAGTTGTGATTGGCCAGTTCTGGACGGGAGGTAATGAGAGGTAATTAGTAATTATCATAAGTACCCACCCCCACCCTTCGCGCAATTAGCAAGTACCTCCCAATGAGCGTAATTGCATAGTGTGATTGCATAGTGTAATTGCATAGTGTAATTGCATAGTGTAATTGCATAGCGTAATTGCATAGTGTAATTGCATAGTGTAATTGCATAGCGTAATAAGTGTAGTTACTTCATACGCATATAGATATAAGTATTTACTATGTATATCGAGTAGCGTGTAACGAGCATAGTAAGTACCTCTTAGATAGTAATTGCTATGTATATCATGTAGTGTAATGGGTTCAGTTCAAGTACATATGAGTGATTACTATTGTAGCATAAGGGAAATACGTCGGAGCATACCGAAACACATCCTTGACTCTCAACCGTCATAGCTAGAGTGAAGCGCAAGTCTCCAGCAGACACGCACGACGTAAACATCGGTGGAAGGGATAGTACCCCATTCTTTACACAATTTGCGAGCGCCTCTCAGACTTGTATATTATGAATAGGGGAGGGGAGCATAAGAGAGGTGGAGATTTTAGAGAGGATATATAGTAGCACCCATATTCAAATGAAATCAGTACAAAACTCGAAATTATCATAAAAATAATAGACATGTATAAGTGTAATTGTGGTTTAACATTTACAAGGATAGATAATTTACATCGACATCAAAATAAAAGTTGTAAGCTAATATCTAATCGCACCGGTGAATCATCGCGTGGTACGAAAAGATCTACCAATTCCAGCCCTGATGTTTTACCAGTAAAAAAAGCGCGTAATGGGAGATGTGAATCATGTAATGTAGACATCCCTACCAATCAGATGTCATCGCATATGAAGAGCCTTGACCATAAAGAAAAAGCCTGCTCAATTCATGCCGATGGTATATATTTAATTCAGAGTGCGTTTAAGTGCAGAATTGCAAGTTACAGAGTCAAAAGTGATAAAAAACATATAGATTATGTAACATTTTTTGATGCGGTAAAATGTAGAGTATTGGAATTGTTAAAAGTTGTTCTGAGGGTCCATAATGCCATTAAAGTTAATGTAGAGGTCTTCGCTACATATGTATTGCAGAGTCAAGATATTTCTGAAATCAAATCTTTTAATAGCATAAATCGAATACTAGATTTGTCGGCGGATTTGGATGCGACATATGCGGACTTTAAAGATGCGGCGGTATCTCAAACTGTAGACTTTCAACATAAGGATTCAGGTATTGTAGTTTTTATAGTGTATAATAGGGCGTTAACTAATAAATTATTCGTTGTTTCAGGCTGGTCGTTACTGGAAGTACTATTTTTAGAAGTAAATATAAATAAGTACTCTCCATTAGGCGGCTGCTCGCACATAAAGCTACCCAAGTTTATTGAAACCAAGAAGGGCGTAGTTAATGTGCAAAATAATGATGCGTACTGCTTTGCTTGGGCCATCACATCGGCACTATATCCAGCGAGAGAGCATGTTAGCGAAACGTCGTCGTATCCACACTTCGAGACCGTGCTGAATGTTGAGGGTATTGAATTTCCCATGAAGCTTAAAGACATTTCAAAATTTGAAGACCTAAATGATATAAGTGTTAATGTTTATGGTTTGGAACGTAGTTATGAAAACGGTAAGGCGAAATTTGAAATAGTAGGCCCATTACGATATTCCCGCAGAAGGTTAGGTCATCATATAAATTTACTACTAATAACGGCTGATTCGGGTAATAGTCACTACTGTTGGATTAAAAGTCTTTCTAGATTAGTGTCGAGTCAAATAACTAGAAATGGCCATAAAAAATTTTTTTGTGATGGATGTTTACTTTATTTTCGATCTGAAAGCATCCTATTGCGGCACCAATTGAGCGACTGTAATCATATATATACCTGCACGCCATCAGTAGAGCTAAAAAAAGACAAACGCGGTTATTATGTACCTGAAAATATACTCAAGTTTCAAAATTATGATAAGCAGCTAAGGGTTCCATTTGTAATTTATGCTGATTTTGAATCGATCTTAAAACCTATAGATATTTGCGAACCAGATCCGGAAAAAAAATTTACTATCCCTACATACCGACATGAGCCATATTCTTTTGCATATTTAATTAAATGTTCATTTGATAATTCATTGACGAAATTTGTAACTTTTACTGGTGACAATGCCGGTAGCGATTTCGTGAAACGGCTAGAAGACGATGTTCTAACTATTTATAATACGTATTTAAAAGATGTTGTTCCTATGCACCAATTGTCTAATGATGAAATAGATGATTTTAATACATCGAGTATATGCTCTATTTGTGATGAGGCCTTTCAGGATGGTGATGTTAAAGTAAGAGATCATTGCCATATTACCGGTAAGAAAACCCCTGGCGCCGCACACAGTAATTGTAATTTAAATTATAAAATCCCGCAATTTGTTCCAATATTTTTTCATAATTTGAGTGGGTACGATAGTCATTTATTTATTAAAGAATTGTATGGTGAAGGCGAGAGAGCCGAAGTTATTGCTCAAAATAAAGAAAAATATATTTCATTTACTAAACCGTTGTACACCCATAGCTATGTAGATAGAGACGGTATGATGAGAAAAAATTACATAAAACTTAGATTTTTAGATAGTTACAGATTTTTAGCTGATTCCTTGGTTGGGTTATCAGAAAATTTACCATCAGAATTTTTCGTAGAAACAAGGAAATGTTTTGCAGAAAAAGAAAAATTCGATTTGATGAGGCAGAAAGGGGTGTTTCCATATAATTTCATGGATAATTTAATGAAATTAGATCACCCCAATTTACCTTCAAAAGAGGATTTTTATGACAAGCTAAATGATCGCCATATATCCGATGAGGATTATGCGAGGGCTCAGAAAGTTTGGAATGTATTTAAATGTCAAACTTTGGGATCCTATTCTGATTTATATTTAAAATCAGATGTTTTAATGTTATGCGATATATTTGAAAATTTTAGGGATGTATCACTTAGGGCATATAAACTAGATCCAGCGCAATATTATACATCTCCAGGTTTGTCATGGGATGCGATGTTGCGCTACACCAGGGTAGAGTTGGAATTGCTAACGGATATAGATATGATTAATTTCTTCAAAAATAGTATACGTGGCGGTATCAGCCAATGTGTGGAAAGAAAACATATTGCCAATAATCCATTTTTATCCGAATATAATCCTTTCGAGCCGAAGTCTTCTATACATTATATTGATGCGACAAATCTCTATGGGTATAGCATGAGTCAGCCCCTACCGACAGGAGAATTTGCTTGGTTATCGACTGAGGAAATTAATCAGCTCGACGTTATGTCAGTTGATGATCTCGGGGAATATGGTTATGTATTAGAAGTTGATGTAACATATCCACATCACCTCCATGATAAACATGCCGATTTACCATTTTTAGTGGAGAATATAATTCCACCCCATTCAAAAACAGAAATACCCAAACTGGTTCCCAATTTGAATCATAAAGACAAATACATATTACACTATAGAAACTTTAAGCAAGCCATAAATAATGGGCTAATTGTAACTAAAATTCATCGAGCTCTCAAATTTAAGCAATCTCGCTGGCTGAAAAAATATATAGATCTCAATACAAATATGAGAAACAGCGCTAAGGACACATCAGAGAAAAATCATTTTAAGCGTATGGTTAATAGCGTGTACGGGAAAACTATGGAAAATGTGGATGACAGATGCGACATTTACCTTAAAACTCACTGGGCTAGTAAGAGAAATTCCCCGGGGGCAAACAACTTAATTGCTAGACCAAATTTTAAGTCTTGTTCCATATTTTCACAACACTTTGTGGCTATACATATGGGTAGAACTAAAATATGTTATAACAAACCGCTGTACGTAGGTTTCACAGTGTTGGAATTGTCAAAAGTAAGGATGTATGATTTTTATTACGGCACATTAAAACAACAATTAGGTGATAAAATTTCCTTACTTTATACAGATACCGATAGTTTTGTGCTTAAAGTTATTTCAATAAATTTTTATGAATTTATGGGAAGAAATATTGAACATTTCGACACATCTAATTATAAATCTGATAATAAATTTAACTTACCAGTAACTAAACCAATATTGGGAAATTTTAAAGATGAGTATCCAAATCAGGCTATCAGTATATTTTTAGGGACAGGCGCCAAGGCCTATTATATTAGATCGGATGAGAAAGAAACCAAAACCGCTAAGGGCGTAAAAAAATGCGTAATACAAAACAGCTTAAACATGACGGACTACCAAAAAATTGTAGAAGGTGGGGGTAAGATATTTAGAAAAATGAATACATTCAGGAGTAAGTTACACGATATATATACTGAAATGAAAAACAAAGTTGCATTATCTTACAACGATGAGAAAAGGTTTATAATACCAAATACCGTAAAAACTCTACCGTGGGGTCACAGAGACATTCAGGAATATCGTAATGGGCCTCGAAAAACTATAGCCGAATTACGGTATAACGTAGCCAATATTGTAAATAATAGTAGCGATGAAAATAGATTAGATTTACTGTTAAGGCTATTATTAGAAGAAATGTAAATTGAAAGTTTGTAATATATATGTAACAAAAAAAAAAGTTTATTTTTATAAAATTTCCAACTATCTCCCCCTCCACTCCATACTCATTCCTAACACAATAAATAGTAGGTGCTCATGGTCAGATAATCATTCTGCTTCATCCAGCCCAACTATAAAAGCCGTAAAAATGTCTATCAACATAGCAACCATAATCGCCAGAGAACAAGTCATTATTGACCATGCGACGCTGAATAAAACCTGGGGGAAGTTCCAACCAGAGCAAAATAGCTGCAACAAAGCAACATCGAAGAAAATATATTAGATTAACTGTTAAAACTATTATTAGAATAAATGTAAATTGAAAGTTTGTAATATATTATATATATATATATATATATATATATATATATATATATATATATATATATATATATTTTTTTTCCCCTTTCTACTTTTTTTTTTTTCGATGAAAAAGCCTCGTCTATGCTCTCCTCACTCTCTCCCACTCTCCTTGTGTACCATACATACCCAGCGCCCGGGCTCTAAAATTCAGTCTGCCCTAAATAACTACCGACGACAGTCATGGCCGACGTTATTGAAGTAGCAGAATGCGACTCTACAACCGAAATTATAACAGGGGGAGTAGGAGTAGATTCCGATGGCCGATGTGACTCAACTACGGGTCTAAAACCTCGCCGGCCATCGTCACCGTCCAGCCCATGCGACTCCCGCTTCCTAATTCTGAACGAATGGTCGTATGACACCGAGCCGAACACTGAGTCGGATGACTCAATGTCCGACGAATCGGTGTCAGACTCAGACGACAATTCTGACTCGCAATAGGTCGGCGGCCTTTGTCCAAAAATGGCCTTTTTCAGGACCAAAAAAAAAAATTATCCATTTTAGAACCAACAAAAAAACTCCTAACAAATCATTTGCATTTGGTAGTCAATAAAAATGTACTCGACTAAATGCCCCGTAAAGTATTGCCCTAGATTCGCGATGCTCGTTTTTTAAAACATGAGGCCGTGAGATACTCCCACTATCTCCCCTCCACTTCCCACTCTTTCACCTATCGCTATATATACGGGGACCAGTGGTAAGAAATTCAGTTTATTTTAGCTCGCTGAATAAACTACCTAACTTTCTGTGCTATTTTTCTAGTAAACCGAACCAACTCTCACTTAAGATGCCTTCAAATGAAGAAACCACGTCAGCTACCAACAGCATCCTGTCGATAATGGGGGAAGCCGACACTTATAACTTCGATGTGGTGGATTTTGATTTTGACGAGATGCTACTGTTTAACACGGTTCCTTCACCGGTATCCCCGATGGAGTTGTCGCAGTCAGTGGGCGACATCCCGTTACCGGCCCCGTTACCGGCCCCGTTACCGGCCCCGTTACCGGCTCTGTTACCGGCCCCGTTACCGGCCCCGTTACCGGCCCCGTTACCGGCCCCGTTACCGGCCCCGTTACCGACTCCATCACCGGCCCCGGTACTGGCCCCGTTACCGGTATACAACAGTGAGGATGAGTTTCAGGCACCGAAGAAGATTCATGTTCTTAGCAATGTGCTTGTCCCTACATTGCCAGTACCGGTCATGACGAAAAATGCAAAACGTGTCGGCAAAACCAACGATGGGCCCTGTAGGTCGAAACCCACGAGACCAAGAGTGGTTGCGCCGAAAAGTAAGAAGCCGAGGGCTTCGAAGAAGCCGAAGACAACGCCGGCGAAGAAGTTAAAGGCAGTAGTCTCAACAAGTGTGACTCCCACAAGTAGGGCTACACCAATTCCGATGCTGATTGATGACGGCGATATGGCGAAGGATCTTAGCTCCGTCAACATCGCCATAATTAATATGCAGATGCGGTTAAAGACCGATAGAGATCAGATTGAAATCACCGAATCCACATACAAGCAACTGAAGATGGTGGTGGACGATATGGAAAAGGATATTGAGGTAGCCTTAGCGCCACTTCAGTATGAGTCTGAAGAATTGGCAGACGAAGATGCCCACATCAAACTGCGATTAGGTGATTTAAACAGGCAGATGGATGAGATCCTCCACCATCAGGGTGTTGTACATCGAAGGCAGAAGGATGTGGGCATCGAGATTGGTAGGATCAAAGAGTCCCATTCTGAGTATCAATCAAAGAAGAGGGCCGCTGAAATTGTAAAGACGCGCTTTGGTGAAATTACTGAACAGGGGCGCGCTCGGAGGGCGGACTATCAAAAGTTAGTAGATAACATATGTTCGTGGCAGGGTACGTAGAGGATTTTTGTTTTGTTTGTGTATTCGTGGTCATAGGCCTACAGGGGAGCTACCACGTTAAAAATAGCAACGCGCCGTGAGTTCTATCTCCTTATATTATAAATAGTTTATGTTGATAGACTAGTTGTAATATATAAGATGGTGTGGAAACGAACTCCCTAATCAGAATCAACAAACAAAAAACTCTAAATAACTAGACCGCCAGTGGGCGAAAAAGTATAATTTTTGCGCTGATTGTAATTGGCCTCCACTCAACATCTATCCACAAACCTTTTAATAAAAGAGTCCATCCAGCCTCAGATATATAGTTGTCCACATTCTGTTTAAAGACCTCGTGCTACTATGCATACATTAAGTGATGGTCGTTCTATTAGTAAACGCCTGACTTGCAAGATTTGTGTCGATAAGGAGGTACAAATGGTTTTTATACCATGCGGACATGCTGTATCTTGTGTTAGTTGCAGTCGATCTGTAGTTAGTTGTATTATCTGCAGAGCACCGATTAATGCTAGAGTAAAATTTTTTCTGACTTCCAACTTTCCGGAACTAGATGCACCCTACTGAGCGTGATGTTATGCAGGGGAGGTGGTAAATTCGAGGGTTGGGAGAGTGGAGGTGGGAATACATAACCATATATAATGAGGTCCCGACCACTTACCAGCATCAGTCACTTCGCTGTAGCTGACCATTAATAATAATAGAAAGCCGAAACAATAATAAATAGCTAAGATGGATAGACAAATTGTTGTTGTTGATGTTGATGCGGTTGAGGAGATCGAGCGTCAGCTCTCCTTGTTGGCGCGTTTTGATGCCAACAAGCCAGGCATTGACGAATTTTGGGACGCCATAGAACGTGATGTAAGTTTTTAACTATTACCTTATGTTTATAAAATATCTAATCATTATGCTTATAAAATATCTAATCAATATACTTCTTTACAGGCTGCTGATGCCGCTGCTGCAGCTGCCGATGGTGATGGAGAAGGCGTGGCTGGTCTAGCGCAACTTGCCGACGAGGATTTGGGTGCTGTTGGTCCGGCACCACCCGTCGAAGAGGGTGAAGACGCCGTTGGTCCAGCCCCACCCGCCGATGAACCCGCCAGCGACGACGATGATGAGGGCATTGAGGCTGATTGCCCTGGATCACAGACTTCAATAAGAAGGGAGCTGGCTGTATTTCAGGCCAGAGGCGGTAACCACTTCTGCGTTACATCCAGCTCCGTTATTGTGAAGTTGGTTATTCCCGGCATGAAACGGAGCAAACGTCTGTGCAACCCCTGCTTTCTTTATTACGAGCAGATGGAGGTCGAAAGAAATCCAAATGCCAGGTACATACACGAGCATCAGCACTTTGTTGTAGAAGGGGGGGATTTGGAGGATCCGCAAACATGTGATGTATGCGCCCGATATATTTCCCACTTCTGCGACACAAATGTTTGCCCTGTATGCATCAGCGCTTGAAATAAAGGAGTCAGGGGTTGCAATACGGTGGCTTTGTTATGCATCCAATGACCCTTTATATATAGATTTAATTCGTATAATTGTTTATTATTTAAGCTTTCTGTATATATTTAAGTGTAAGTTATTTTATTATTGTATATGTAGTAGTTAATAGGAAAATAAAACTTGTTTTTTTTTAATCTTTATTTCATTTAATATCCATACTAAACAATATCATTTATATTAATCCAAGAGTTTTCTTGCTGTGGGAATCCCAACCACTTCACCAAGGCTTTGTCCCCTTTCGTCCGAATGACCTTTTCCACTAAATAAACATCTTTCCACTTTGTTTTTAATAATTCCAACTCATAAAATGAGCCTTTAATCGATTGACCATTCATATCTTCTAGAATGTATGTTACGGGGTATGTGCTATTTATTTTTCTTATTTTGAATAATTCAGTTGTATAGTTAGCAGTATACCCTTTTTCAAATATGCTTTTATATTTACTTATTCTTACGACATCGCCGACACGATATTTCGGTTTTTTACGCCTTACTTCATTTTTGTTTTGCCTATATTGGTTGAGTTTAGTTGTCGGCAGGACATCTATTGGCTTCATACCTATGATTGAATGCGTGGTGTTATTATACTTATTAATGACACCGTTTATAATATCTATCCAATTGTATTTCCCTCTCATAGCCATTTTTTTATATAATAGGGATTTTATCGTACGAATCACACGTTCTGCCATTGACGCTTTCATTGTACTATAAGTCGAATAGTGATTTATATCATATGTTTTCATTACTTTCCCAAATTCCTTGTTATAATATTCTGTCCCTTGATCCGTTTGTAGATTTTTAGGATGGTGTGCGCAATTTTGGAGTATATCTAAAAAGGCATTTCTAACATGTAAGCCTGTTTTATTTTTTAATGGACTCGCCCACACATATTTCGTATAACAGTCGATGACAATTAGAATATATCTGTAACCATCGTTTTCATCCTTATAACTTTGCATATCAGCCAAATCACTCTGCCACAAGTCGGCATATCCTTTTACAATAGTCCTTCTTCTGGGAAATTTTCGACGGGCGGATCGGTGGATTTCTTCAATTATTTGGTGCTTAGACATTCTTCCCAATTAAAATACAATTTTTTATTCAAACTTTTTGATACTTTCTTCCAGTCCTACTATAATTTTCAAAAAAACCGCCGTATTTTGTCCAATACTTCCTTTGACGCTTTCAAGGTCTCGAAGAATTTCCGTATTACACTTAAATGAATTTATCGGTAAGATCAGTTAAACGGTTCTCTAATATTATAGTAAAATTTTTTATGCCTTTTATTTCACTTTCCAAAATATCAACTTTAGTAATAATTTTTAAAATATTACTTTTTGTAGTGGTAAGTATGTCCTCAAAAAATTCTCTATTGTGCTTCACTATTTGTAACATCGATTGGTATTTAACATTAACATCGCCAATACTATTGCTTGACACAGTTCGATGTTCAAATACTAATTTCTTAAGTTCACTCTGCTGATTTTCGAAATAAATCGTAGCTTCGCGTAATACGTTTTTAATGGATTCCGTTAAAGCTTTTAAAACGAGATCTTTTGCTTGCCTAGTAACATCGTCAATATATCCAACTGTTACAGCGTCGGTCGATTGTTCTGGCTCTCCGAGGTTCACCAACCGTTTGGTTTGCATATCATAATTACCGTCACCTGTTAATTTGAATCCAAGACCCCTTTTTTCTCGAATAATTACGCGTTGATTTTTCTTTTTTCTTCCGAATTTATCTACAATGTTCCTTGAAGACATTCCGTTTACGACTGACCTCTACAGCACATGTATTTAATATATTATTCGCTCTTCTCTTAATTCTTCAATTATAGATAAAATTTCATTATCGTGCCCAGTATGGCCGGCTTGCTTTGAACTCCATAATAAACGCAATCTAGCCACCAATTCTCTCGGCTTGTTCCAATAAACGTATGTGGGTTTAGAGGTCATTATTTTTTTGTATTTAGGTATTTTTGAAAACCCTCCACCCTTTATCTTTACCGGAGAGAACAATGGTCTAATAATTTTTCTCAATTTATTTACATTTTTGTTACTTAGCCCTTTGGACTCGTCATACTCCTTAAAGGCCGCTCCGGTAAGTTGTAATATTTCCTTATATGTATCCTTAGTCGCATTACTTACTTTCTTAGGGCTTCGATAAAATAGTAGCTCATACAATTCCGGATTACCGTGGTAGTCAGCAACTCTTCTATCCCCATCCCAAAACGAGATTTTGCCATCAGAAAATTTTACTTCTAAATTCCCAACCATTGTTTTCATGTCTTTGTCCATATATACGCCGTACCGAGTATCATAGCGTTTATTACCTCGTGATATTTCTTCTAAATGCTTATTAATATATTTTTTATCATCATCATCATCATCACCATCACCGCGGTCGGATATTGCACTTTCAAAACTTTCTCCATATTTTGTCGAGTCCGGTGATATTGACGCGAGTTCCCTTTTCATGCCAGATCTTTCTTCTTTAGTGTTAGCGGGGTTTTCTTCTTTAGCGTTAAAGGGGTTAGAGGTTGCGGCTTTTGAAATTGTTTTCAACGGTTTCGTCAGCGGTTCATACATTTTTTCTAGAGCTTGCAGAGTTTCAACGCGCCCACTTTTTAAGGCATTAAATTTCTGTCTAACCGAATCGGAGACAGCGGCCAGCTCCGATTTGATGTCAAAATGTTTTTTATTGCTATACATTTTAATCGCTGAAACCACCTGCCGCCTTGGACGCTACTTGAAAAATAACGCGTATTGCATTGTTTATGGGTATATGAAGCTATCGAATCCTTTCTTATATCTACCGGCGCTTATATCTTTATCTTTATCGATCACTAGAAATCCATGCTTTTCACCCCAACATTCCACACATATTTCTTGAAATTTTCTAAAAGACACGTCTGGAGCTACATGGTCTGAATATATGTGACGTAGGTTTAGGTCATCTTGTTTAAACATAATTATTAGATTTGCGTTGTCTCTAATCAATTGTTTCGGAATCTTCGAATACGTTTGAGCCAAATAAAAGCAATCTATATTTCTGTGTCGCCCCATACTAAAATATGATCTAATAACATCTTGTTTTTCACAAATCACATCATCAAATATAAATATGGAATTTGGTTTGGCGTCTACTGGTTGAATTATATCTTCATTATTGTTGAACGTAAAATAACCCAACCCTTTTATCGGAGTCAAAACTTCATGCAAGTACTCATACTTCTTCTGGTATAATGATTTTGAATAAATATATACATTTTCAAATCGTAGCCCATTTGGTTGAATGAGTAGTGATAACATAACATTTGTTTTACCGCAATTTGATGGTCCTATTAGAAGGCCGCGTATTGTATCGGGCAACAATGGGCCGTGTCTAGGAATCTTATTTTCACTAAGCCCATCACCAACTTTTTCATCTAAATTCTCCACACAGATACTATTTTGTGCTTTGACTATGCGCATCGTTTGACTGTCTTTGGCTATATAAACCCTCGCCCACGTAACATTCATTTAAATGCCTAGCGTGAAACGAGTGCGATCTATCACTAAACGTTATTCAAAAAGAAAGTGTGGAAAAGGGTTTGTTAATTCCCTAATAAATAAATTACCATTTGAACTGCACATACCGGGGTACCAATATTGTGGGCCAGGTACGCGCTTACAAAAACGTTTAGCACGTAACGACCCAGGAATAAATGAATTAGATAAAGCCTGTAAATTACATGATATTGCTTACTCTAAAAGTGCAAACGATTTGAAAGCTAGACATATTGCTGACAAGGACCTTCAAGAATTAGCTTGGACTCGGTTTAAAGCTAGCGACGCGTCAGTTGGTGAAAAAGCAGCTGCCTGGACTATCACAAATATTATGAAAACAAAGCGAAGTTTTGGTATGGGTCATAAATTACGGTCTAGAAAGCGGCGTCGCGGAACAAAAAGCAAAAAACGAATTGCTTTCGGTAGAGGAATTGTCAGTAAGATTAAAGGGGTAATAAAGACATATGGCGGACAGAAAATGGGGGGAAAAACACTCAGGAAGATGGCTGCATCATCTCTCATGGCTGCCCGAAAATATGTTAAAGCAGCCGGGGGAAAGAAAAAAATTATTATTCCCCGTATTATACCGATACCAAAAACAGGCGGATTTTTACCATTAATACCTATTTTTGCTGGATTATCTGCATTGGGGAGCTTGGCAGGAGCGGCGTCCGGAATCGTCAAAGCAGTGAACATCGCTAAAACAAATAGTCAACAATTAACAGAAGCTAATCGACACAATAGAACTATGGAAGCCATCTCTCTAGGAAAAAATGGTAAAGGATTATACTTAAAGCCCTATCGAAAGGGGTTGGGCCTTTACATGAAACCATATCGGCCAAAAAACTCGTAAGTTCACTACCTCGAAGACCTCTCAGTAATTTAGACATACAATCTTTTGCCAAAAGATTTAAGATTCCCTACTTTCGAGGTGTGTATATGAGAGATAATTTACCAAACTGCGGGCCACTAAAAAACGAATCAGCCATTGTAAATTTGGATAGTAGTAGCGGGCCAGGAACACATTGGGTCGCTTACAAGAAAAGAGATGCGTCCTTAATATATTTCGATAGTTATGGTGATTTACCCCCACCTTCAGATTTAATTAGTTATCTGTATAAAGGGCGTTGGTCGGTATCTGAAGTTCACTATAATTATAAACGCTACCAGAAGTTTGATACTGTCCTATGTGGACATTTGTGTTTGCAATTTCTTCTCTCTGAAGAATGAATACCCACGATGAAGAACAACCTAAGGATTTTTCTAAAAATGAATCTATCGACGTAAATGATGGTCCGACGGTATTTTCGAAACGTGGGTCAATTGACGTAAGCGATGATCCAACACCAAAACACGTAATTTGTTGTTTTTGTAAAATTCGAGAACTGAAAATTTCCACTAAAAAGCGAGTTTATAATTTATGTAATCGAAAATAGATTTCGAAGTCAGTGTGACATACTTCTTAGCCATGTCAAGAACATTTAATTTGTCGTCCATAGCGTCAAGCATTCTCAGCAATGATTTTTTTCCGCCCATCGAATTGGATGTTAATAAACAGTATGGCCTTGGATTAATAGCATTTTATGCCTACCATTCTATCAAAAATATCACCTCAAAAAATAATTTCATCTGTTTAGAGGTGGTAGACCCAGAAAAGTTTTGGGCAGATGTGGTGCAGCGAGAGAAGAGTTGGGCCGAGGAAGGCAGTGCACCGAAAAATATTAATGTACGTGTGGCACCCGGCGCTTATGAGATTGATGAAATTAATAAGTTCGTCCAAAAAGCTATATATGACTATCTATATCCGGATACCAAAACTATTATAAATCAGGGAGAACTTGATGCTATGTTTAAATTGTCGGCGAACAACAACACTCTAAAATGTGAAATTTCATCTAAATTCATAATCAACTTTGATTGTGACAACAGTATAGCTAGCCTCTTAGGATTCAGTAA
Organism: Psylliodes chrysocephalus; assembly: GCA_927349885.1. NCBI lineage: Eukaryota > Metazoa > Arthropoda > Insecta > Coleoptera > Chrysomelidae > Psylliodes > Psylliodes chrysocephalus. The sequence goes on along the minus strand of OV651815.1, from coordinate 27,414,308 downwards.
TTCGAAGTGCCCGCCAAGGCCTCAAGCTTATGTCTCTACAAGGCCGATCAATATTATGAACCTCCACCTTGTTCAATTGGATTGTAATATTATTTCTGGTTCCTATATAAATGGGAAAGAAGCCCACACCCTTTTTTCATTTGACATAGACGTTGAGCCAGGATACAAACTGACGAAGGAACCTCATAACATTATTTATCTACCAGTCATACCTGCCGGTCGGCAATACCTAGACAACATTACTATCCGAGTTGTAGACGATAACGGTGAGTTGATTGACTTTGGAGAGGAAACTATCAATATCACACTCGAATTAAAGGAGATAAACTAATATGGGATTCTGCTTCAAACCACGATATTCAACTAGCGCCCATTTAAATAATCATATAAATAGAATCGAAGGGAAAAACATGAACATTCGCCGAGTAACTGTAAAGCGAAGAAGACTTCTGTTGTCTAATAAAGATTATAAATTTCTTCAATCTATTGGATTCCATATAAGATATTAAATAATGGCTGTTTATGTAAGAAATGAGATGTTGGACGTATTTGAAAAGCCGATCGTCGATAACTCAATCAAGAGATGCGATGAATATATCCACCCGCCTACGGGATCGCCAAATTACAAACATTCTGATACAATCACCTTTACGATCAATAATATGGACCTGAATCTCTTAATTTGCGATAGTTACATCAATATAGTTGGAACATTTAAGCCAAAAGAGGCTAATAAAAAGTGCTATTTGGCCAACAATGCTCTTCCTGGCCTATTTGAAGAAATTAGATATGAAATGGGTGGACAAAAGATTGCTGAATGTCGAAAACCTATTATAACGACAGCAATAAAAAATATGGTGTCATATGGTGAAAAACATGCGAAATTATTAGAAACATCTGGTTGGGGCCTCAGCGAAGAGAATCAAGTTTTGGTTGATTCAACGAGTAATACATTTACAGGTAGAATCTTATTAAAACATCTATTTGGTTTTGCTGAATCTTACAAAAAAGGGATAATAGGTGTTAAGCATGAGATGACTGTAATAATTGCTCGAGCATTCGAAAATTGCTATATAGGAGAAGTCGATGCGGACATAACTATCACTAAAATGGATTGGATAGTCAAACATATTACTCCCGAAAATGATGCAGATGTTCTCATGTATAAAAAAATTAATGACAAACATTTGCAATCCATTAAAATACCGCATCATAAATGGGATCTTTATGAATTACCTACTCTAAGGCAAACTTCTCACGACATATGGGCGATTAAAACCACTACATCCATGGAACGACCTAGATATGTAATTATTGGATTTCAAAATACTTCTTTTACTGAGAACAGGAAAGAAGATGTGACGGCGTTTACGGCTGCTGATATAAGCAATATCAGATTATATCTAAATTCTGAAGTTTACCCATTAGAGCGTTGGAATTTAGATGTTGGGAAAAAGTTGGATACTCCCGCTTATTATGCTTATGAAGATTTTCAGCGAAGTTACTACAAAAAGGAAAATCCCCAACCGATGTTAGGCCTGAATGGCTTTAGAGCGAACCCCCTATTCGTAATTGATTGCAGTATGTATCCAAAACCAATCAAATCTTCAACTGTGGATGTCAAGGTTGAATTCGAAACACGTAAAATGCAATTTCCCGCCAACACTAAAGCGTATGCGCTTATTATTCATGAAGCTCTTATAAGTTATAATGCACTAGATGGCACTGTACACACCGAATATATGCCATTGTAATTCATATACTCTAATTTACTGTATCCAAACCTATGCCTGTGTTCACTTTTAACAAAAATAAAAAAGATGTAACCTTTTTTAAATAAAAAACATTTAAACTATGTATATTGTATTATTTATATTTTAATTGCACATATAGATATAAGATATAAGAAAACCGAGTGCAACATAATTTATTTTATACTGGATGTATACAGAATAGAGCAAATTTATAATACAAACAGTTATACAATAATAGAAAATAATAGGTGAATGTTTAAAATTCAGAAATATAAAATGTCAGGCGCTCAAAAATGGGGTCAAAAATACTTCTATATAATATAAAATATTAACTACTGGAGCGCTGGCAATAATAGTATATTATTAAACGAGCAATTTATGGTAGCCATTATTCACGCAAGTCACCCGAGTGAATAATGGCTATAAATTGCGAGACTAATACTATACTTTGTCCACGACCATTATGGTTTCTTTATTAAATAAAAGTGAAGTGTAGAATAGAAAGTTTTTATTAAACATAGGTAACTAACTGTTGTTTTTTTCGATTTTTCGATTTTTATTTCGATTTTTTTTTTTGATTTTTCATTTTTTTTTTTTCGATTTTTTTTTTTGATGTTTCATTTTTTTTTTTTTTCGATTTTTTTTTTTTTGATTTTTCGTTTTTTTTTTTTTTTAGATTTTTCGATTTTTTTCGATTTTTCGATTTTTTCGATTTTTTTCGATTTTTTTCGATTTTTTTCGATTTTTTCGATTTTTTTCGATTTTTTTTGATTTTTCGATTTTTTTTCTATTTTTTTCGATTTTTCGATTTTTTTTTATTTTTCGATTTTTCGATTTTTTCGATTTTTCGATTTTTTCGATTTTTTTTTCAATTTTTGGATTTTTCGATTTTTTGATTTTTTGATTTTTCGATTTTTCACTTTTTCGATTTTTCGATCTAGAAAATACGTTATAAAAAGTATCACCCATCTTTAGTTATTTACCGGAATTTGCCAGAATTACAAAAGCGTGAATTATCATAATTCACTCCGTGATATATGAGTACCATATGCTTTTTTTATTTACCGGAATTTGCCAGAATTACAAAAGCGTGAATTATCATAATTCACTCCGTGATATATGAGTACCATATGCTTTTAGTTAGGAGGTAGAATATTGATTTATTATTAAGTAGTCGTGGACAAAATATCTATTTAGGTGCAATATTATTTCTAGTTATTTTATTAATTATAAAAAACTCAATAAGCCGTGCATCTGGTATATTTTCTAAATTAAATTCCATCTTTTATATTAATAAATGTAATTATATAATATAATTATACAGACGTACATTATTGTTAGATGCAATTCACACAAAAAGACGTGGTTTTCAATCACGAAAATTTTAAACTGTTTGTTATGTCCTTAATGTTATTTTATTTTAACTAACTGCTCCAGACGATGGATACTCAACTTTGGTTGAGAAAAGCAATGAAATTTTATTATAAATTCTAATACGGCCAGGAAATTTTATCCTCTTTTTAATCATTCAGTTAATAAGAGTTAATAAAAAAGTACTTACCATTTACATTGAATTTTTTTGCTATTTTGTCCACTTCTGTTGCAATAATCCGATCGTTTATAATCGTATAAAGTTATAAAGTTTCATACTGTTGAACTTCTTCGCGGAACTTTATATTAAACTGAAAATCGTCACGCCTTTTTGACTAAAATCGAAAAACAACACTAAATATGCGGGCCTCCAAGCTACCCGCCGAGCGAGAACCATGTACCCACAGGTAGGGCAATACCGATTCAAATGGTTCGGACACCGCTTAAAGGCTGGCGTAGGGATGGTGATAATCGGACAATCGGACAATGGTTCGGGGTTCTTTATAACCAGCTTTCGATAAACATTAAGTGGGCTCCTTCGTGGGTGCGAGGCTAAGCGAAAAGCTAGCATTGTGCTCACGATGAAATGCAGCGGGTTCGTTCCTCCGCTGTAGGGCCATTTTTTTTTATTTTTTTTTTTATTTTACAATTTTTATAAAATATATAATAAATATATGGGCTATTTATCAATGAGTGGAAATTGATAAAAAAATAAATACATTTTAGAAATAATGTAATATATTACTATACATACTTTCAATCACTTTAAAAAATATAATCTTTTTAACAAAAAAACATTAATGCCTAATTAGTAGTCAAATTTTAGAATTTAATAGATCACCGCCAACTATTATTCCATCATAGAAAAATTATTATTTTAATATTAGCCATGGTCTAGCATTCGATTTATAAAATATATATGTTACGCCCAATTTACAACACTGCCCGTAACATATACATGTTTGCGTTGCATACGGGTGTAATGGGGGTGGCCTAATAGGTAGTAGCGTTATTTACTTTATACATAATAACCTAACCTTTTAATGGGTGTGGCCTAATAAGTAGTAGAAGTATTTACTGAATACATAATAACATGTAACAACCTTTTTTTTAAATAAAAAAAACATTAAAACTATGTATATTGTTTTATTTATATTATAATTACACATATAGATATATTATAAAAGTAATCCTTAATCATTTTCATCGTCTGACTGTGGCTCTCTATCCAAACCATGTTTACTCCTAATTTGCGGGGTGATGTATGGTAAGACCTCGTTCAAGAAACGCTTCAAACTTAAGGTAACCATCTTCTCACAGAATGTATCCAAGTCCAGCTCACATGCATTATATTCACAGCAAAGACTGCTACCTTTACTGTATTTCTCATACCATTCACCCTGTAATGCTACGGCTTCCGGGAACGGCCATATGTCGGCATCATAGTTGATGGAGTGTAAAGCATCCATCGCTAGTGCATCCAGTTCCCTCCCAAGTCTGCTTATCGATGATTCTAAGTCGATAGCTTTAGGCCAGTGCTCTTCGGAATACATCATCCACATATCGAAATAATCTGAAACAATATGTGACCGATATTAAAGGAACAAAAATGGGTCAAGTTATACTTACAATAAATTTATAGAAATTCCTAATGAAATAATGTGTATACTATATGTAATTAAAAGTAAAAAAATATTTACAATGACTCTACCACAGATGAATGAATTGATTGCTGACTAACTAAATCGAACCTTATATGAGATCTAGTAGTTGAGCCATAACACGGTATTTCCCCTAAATAGACTAATGCATATTGGCCCGCAGTAGCATTAATCGTAGCAATGATTTCAGGTGGCATTATTTCAAAAATGCGCCTTGGCAGCCAACACTGGAAAAGCTCAAGTGTAAGCCGATCAATTAAATGAATGAGTAAACATTTACCATACCTAGTATCTTTGACAAATATCGTCTTAATAATATAAAGTTGACCTACAACTAATGACTTTAGTTCCCGCTGATCCAATATTGTGGACCATTCGCCAACTAACTTATTTAGTGTATCTATCTGAGATTGAGCCATGGTAGAATACAAACAAATATTTGTTTACCTGTAAAACACACACAATACTACAATCGGTTATTATTTAGGATTTCTTAACACTCTTAAAGTTCACGATTTTAAGTTGATTTCAAACTGATTTTATTTGGAAAGAAGCGCTACTATATATCCTCTAAAAATCCCCACCTCTACTATGATCCCCTACCCTATTCATAATATACAAGTCCGAGAGGCACTTGCTAATTGTGTGAAGAATGGGGAACTATCCCTTCCACCGATGTTTACGTCGTGCTTGTCTGCTGGAGACTCGCGCTAGTCGCGCTTCACTCTAGCTCTGACGGTTGAGAGTCGAGGATGTTGGGTATGCTCCGACGTATTTCCCCTATGCTACAATAGTAATCACTCATACGTACTTGAACTAAACCCATTACACTACATGATATACATAGCAATTACTATCTAAGAGGTACTTACTATGATCGTTACACGCTACTCGATATACATAGTAAATACTTATATCTATATGCGTATGAAGTAACTACACTTATTACACTATGCAATTACACTATGCAATTACACTATGCAATTACGCTATGCAATTACACTATGCAATTACACTATGCAATTACGCTCATTGGGAGGTACTTGCTAATTGCGCGAAGGGTGGGGGTGGGTACTTATGATAATTACTAATTACCTCTCATTACCTCCCGTCCAGAACTGGCCAATCACAACTACTCACGATGATTATTATTTATCCACCGACAAAACTCCATACGGTTAGCGTAATCCTGTGGTTGTAGGTGCTGTACTCTCTGTACGTGATAAGGATATAAGCGTTGCTCGTGGAGTATGTTTATCACTCTTTTTTGTGGAATTCCCAATTGAGTGGCAATTCTCCGTGAGCTAGTAGTTGCATCTTCTTCTACTAGATGCAAAATATGTTCTACTTCTACAAAACCTTGTCGAGTAGCGCGTTCAGATGTTATGAAAGCACTGGGAAGCTTACCAGTCTCGCATAATTTGTTGAACACTCTAATAAATACGTTTTTATCAGGATGTCTTCGGTGTGGAAAACGTTGACGATATTCTTCAGCATTTCCATTACAGAAACCATAAACAAACACCATATTTGCATATTCTAAATTTGAATAAGTATCTGGCATTTTGCAACACTAACAGCCGTATGCAAAGTCGATCGCCAGCGATTCGCCAGAGATTTATCTCGGCGGTATCAGCAACAATCAGCTGGCGATAGTCCGAAAAGGTGGCGACTTGCTGGAGATTGCCACTGTGACAGCAAGTCGCCACCCTTTCGGGCGTTCGTCAGCTGATCGCTGCTGATACCGCTGAGATAAACCTCTGGCGAATCGCTGGCGATCTACTATGCATACGGCTGTATCAATCACATAAATTCGAAACGTTCAGTTACTGTTCACTGTACACTGACAGTTCATCAAAACGTCAGAATTATCAAATGCCTTTGAACCTTGAACATATGGCATACTTTGATAATGTTAAAATTCAGAAGTGGAAAGCTAGATGAACATTTTTAATTACGCCATAAATTGAAAAAAAAAAAAGAAAATCGGATAAGAACATATGAGTTTTTTTACATTATTTTCACGTGTATAATATACTCCTAGAGTTTGGTGCGCTCCTACCGACTCAACCTGTATAGTTAAAAATTAGTTATTCTCTTGAAGAATCGATAAATAATGGCAATTCACTAGATATTCGATTATATTTACAAATAAATCGTAAATTTTAATAAAGCTATCTAAAATCAATTCAATTATAAATTTTAAGCCACAAAAAATACCAAAAGTTGTTAGCGCAGCAATTTGATGAAGCGTTCCCGTTCTAAAGTTCGGGGTGAGGCCATTTGTTAAAATTCATTTTATTAGTGAAACTCATAATTTTTTGTGTTAATTATATTTAAAATAGTTATTTTATCTTAACTTTGTAGATTTTCGTTAGTCTGTCGTAAAAAAATATACTGTTCAACACTCCACTCACACGATTGAGCACTTTGCCTACTGCGATATGATCATCATATCCGCTCTTGTTACACAAACTTCTATTAGTTTACTATAACTTGTACTCACCCGTAAGTTTTTTCTTCTTTTAGCCCTGATAATGGCGGTTCCCCCGGTTGCCTTTTAAGTTTAAATAAATGTATGTGATCATGCGCAACAAGGCCAAATCGTAAGAGAGTACTCACATTCCTTTTTGCAGAATACGGCTCCAGATGTTAAATAATTTTCCATTTTTCTTACCTTTTCCACCCACTCATGTGATGTATTTATTTCTAAGTATCTAAATAGGTATAGTAAAGAATTAGATGATACATAAAATTAGGAAACCTTAAGGGATAGTTCACCTGTGGTGGTGCTCTTCCACTAAACCCTTATTCTATTTTAAATAACAATAATAATAATTACAAATACTAATTCTAACTTAAACTAACCTAACCTAACTTAAAATAAACATTTAGCATACGGGTCACCCAGAAAAAAAGGAAACACAATTCCAAAAACAAATCAAATTTTTTTAACCTTGTCATTTCGTTTTTAAATTTAATTGGATTTAAAATTTTATAATTTTGTGGCAGAGGATTGTATAAGTAATATATGTTGTATTGAAAACCTCTTTCAAAAAGAGTTGTTCTATGCATGCGAGGCGTTAACAAATTCTTTCTTCTTACGTTAATGTTATGAACATCTGTTCTAAATGACTTCTCATATAAATATGATGGAGTTTTATACAAAATTGTTTTATGGTACAAACAAAGACAATATATTCAAAAAGGAAAAACTTGTATTTCGTGCAAAACTTTTTCCTTTTTGAATCTAAACTACGTGCACACAGCTGTCAACCTTTTTTGGTTTTTTTAAAAGACAATATAATTTGTATATTTCCGTCATTGAAAGCCTTTTTTAATTTGTGGGAAACTCGCTCATATTTTCTTATGCCATATATGTACCTGATGCAGGAATTCTGTACACGTTGCACCCTGTTTATAGTCTCCATGTCAAGACAAGGGCCATAAATAGGTGCACAATAGATAAACTGTGATAAATCCAATGAGTCTGAAAGCATATTTTTAGTTGAAATATTTAAATAACTACGATGTGGATACAGAATTTTGAGCGCCCCATAAGCTCTTTGTATGTTACGTGTAACATGTTCTCGAAATCTTAGTGATTTATCTAAAAATAGTCCCAAATTCTTGGTACTACAAGCGATTTTGATAGTTTCGCCAGAGATACTTAAATTAATATTTTCATTCACAAAAGTGCTACTGATTTTTTGGGATTTAGTACAAGGGAATGTTTGGTAGATATATCTGCCATATTAGTAAGGTCTGCATTGATCATTTGTATTGCATGATTAAACTTATGAAGTGGAAAAGATAAGTACAATTAAGTATCATCGGCATACATATGTGTAGAGCAATTACGAGCGAACTTAGTGAATTGGCTAGTATATACTGTAAATAGTAGAGGACCTAAAACTGATCCTTGGGGTACCCCAGAGGACACATTTCGGGGCAATCATATTAGTTTATGAATATCTTTTTTCTCATTGGTACATTTTCGCAACTAACGATACTTTTCAAAGTTATAAACCCTGCATATAAATTAGCCCATCTTTGTATAATTATGAATATTTCCCTTGATCTTCAACGGTATCAGAACTAAGTAATGCCTATGACTACTTTGTATGTGCCGAGGAGTAAGCTTAGGTTCTTCAATTTTTATATTTTGTAATCCAGATTTTTATTGTTAATCTTAATACTATTTCAACATTATAATAGCTAATGTATGTTGGTTATCGCACTTGACTTAATTTTCTAAAATACACTGAGTAAAAACATTTAGCATAAATTATTAATTTGACATCAATGTGTTTATTAATTCGTAAAATAATGATGAGTTAAACGGTTCATTAAACTTGAATAATTATTTTAAAATACCGCTGTTGGTGGTATAGACTATATAACCTAGATGAAATCTACAGATATGTCAAAAGTTTAAAACAGTAATAATGTTTATGGAGAATGTTTCTTGACCGCTGGGCAAGTAAACAAGTGGTTTTCATGTTCCAGGTGACTAAATTTTATTTGAAATATTTATTGGATGTACTAGTCTTACTGATGAACTAAGTAAATAATACCAAAAGAATAAAAACAAAATCCGTACCATGTATAATGTTAGAGAAAATTTACTCTGAAGCGACTAATTTCGGCTATTAAGACTATCTTCAGGCCTAAAATACAAATAAATTATGTTGACTGGAGAAATCAAATTCTTTAACTCATTAAGGGTGGCGACAGGCCCTATCTCAGGATATTTTAAAGAAGAATTTTTTTTTGACGCAAAAACAGGTCGATTTTTATTTCAAGGGGGACATCTTTCTATAATATCCTCAACTGTCATATGTTATTCCTCGCCCCTACGTCAATCTAACCAATACAATTTAAATAGGGAAAGTGCCTAGTATGACACATCGACGGAAAGGTAATTTTATGGGAAATTCAGCAATATGACTGTTGATTGTGTTCCTTTTAATTTTAGCGCCCTGTAGTGGGATAAAAAAAAATGATTACCTATGGTAAAGTGTGACACTTCGTTTGAAAGCTAATTTTATTAGTAATCCTAGTGCACCACATAACATTAACCTAGATATCTCCATATTGCACTTGCAACAAAATGAATTTAGTAATAATGCATTCTTGTTTCCTTTTAAGTTCATTTTTGATTTAGTTAACATAATATTACGTAGTGTATTAAATTACTAATAAAATTAGCTTTCAAATGAAGTGTCACACTTTACCATAGGTAATAATTTTGTATCCCGCTAAAAAGCGCTAAAATTAAAAGGAACGCAATGAACAGTCATACTTAGTAGGTGTCCCCCTTGAAATAAAAATTCGACCTGTTTCTTTCAAAAACAATTCTACTTTAAGATATTCTGAGATACGGCCGGTCGCCACCCTTAATGAATCACCCTGTATATGGTATGAGCCATCGAACATCTTCCGATATTCCTTGGCACAAGTGCGTGTGAAAAGTACGAAGAGCCCCAGCTAGAGATAACAGAGATGTAACCATTCATTGATAAAATATAATATTCACGATGCCAAGATTAAGTCGACAATCAATACACTCTATTTGTAGGTCCGCGGCGAAAAGACGAAAGGCGAGAAGTAAGAGAGGGGATAAAGAGAAGGATTTTACGCAGATACAAATTTATTTTATCAATGAATAAATGTGTAGCCAGGGTGTAAGCGATGTGCGCGTATAATAAACAACTTACCATTACTAGGTTTTGGAATTTATTGAAAATTATTACATTTAATTTAGTGAAATTACATCTAATTTAGTTAAATTTGATATAACTATTGATTCAAATTTTTTTGAGTTCAGTTGCAATAAAATAGGTCGAACTATTTTAGCTTTTTTAATATATGTAAATAATTTTGTAAACAAAACGAGAATAATGAAATAGGCCTATGACAACAGCGGATATTATACCCTTCTGTGTCTGTTATATTGTCCTTAATGTGAAGTTTATATAACACTTGAAGCCATATTAGGCTGTTTACCTAACTTCTGATTTTTTTTTTTGGTGTGTCATCGGCTTCAACAGCTAAGGTTATTTCGCCTCGTGTTCTGTGTAGGCTTTGTTACTGTTTCCCAGCGATTTCTATATATTTCATTTTTGTATAAACTATTTTTTTTTATAAGAATTTCTCTGCGGACAAACAGTAGCTAAGTGCCCTTTCTGATTACAAACATGACATTTACACTCACACAGACGTCACATTATGACGTGCATGGCTGGTGTATGGCTGTGGTTCTCTTTCCGGACTTGCGCAAATGATGAAGTGGTTCTGGCTTGATGACTGGACCTGTGTACCCTGCTTGTTGCAAATTTTGAATGGCGGCATCCTTACTTGCTGCTATAGCAATGGCCCGTTCGAAAGTCAAATCATTTTTCTCTTCAAAAAGACAATCCATTATTGATCTACTTTCGATTCCCATTATGAATCGATCTCTTAAGGACATCTCGAGACATTCGCCAAATTGACAATGTACCGCTAAACTCCGAACTCTAGCGATCCATTCCATAATTGACTCGGAATCTAACTTTTTTGCAGAATAAAATTTGCTACGTTCTGCAAAAACGGATAGTTGACCGACAAAATGTTTGTCAAATACTTTCAACAAGTCTTTAAAATTTTTCTCTTCGGGTTTTTCCGGCAGGCACAAATTGTACATTAACCGGTAAGAGTCTTCTGATAATGAGTTTAAAAAAATTGCACGTTTTTTTGATTCCTCATTAATTCCGTTAGCACTAAAATAATTACTTAATCTTGGTTGAAAAATTGTCCAGTCGTTTGCGTTGATATCGAACTCGCGGAGATGCCCAAGCAAATTTGTAAATTTTTCGTCCGGCATTTTTTTTCTAACACCACACTTTAATTACAACTAACTAATTACAATCGTCGCCAATTTGTTATATTGTCCTTAATGTGAAGTTTATATAACACTTGAAGCCTTTAATTTGGAAGAATCAAACTCACACTTTGAGTATTATTATTCTTTATTCATTTACTGTTAATACAAGAATGATGTCTTTTTAGTATTGTACATACCCATCGATGTACCTAGGCGATAACAAATCAACCAAAGAAATAAATAAATATCCCAGTGGCGTACCAGTAATATTTACAATATACAACAGTGTCCTTTAGAATATATCTTATTCAGAACCGCACAATATTTGTTAGTAGTTACATCTCCTGTTATCTCTGGCCCCAGCACTAGGGCAAGCAGGAAAGGAACAATTCCAGCGATGCCAGCCTACACGGCCTGGCCAACGTTTCAACTCGGTCGGTTCGTATAAATGGTAACGTTGACACCATTCCTTGTTCGCTCGCTCCAATGCCAACTCTGTAGCTTTCACTCGCTCTTGTTTTATCGCGTATTAGAAGATGTACAGCGACCAACACGGTATATAAATATATTAGACCACAATCAGTATCCCAGTATGCAGCAGAACATCAGCATTGGACATAGACTTGTCAAACTACCTAATAATAGATTTGTTCCAACAGCTTTATTTTGATGTGTTTCTGACTCTTGCATGGATGCATTCGTAAACTAATCGCTGCGCATGTCAGTCCGTTTATTCGTCCGTTGTTTTATCAGCGACTTGTACTTGTTGGAAAGCAAAATGCAATGGAATTGGACAAACCAAACACATGTTTGGTGAATATGTATTTTAAATATTATTACATAATACATGTATTTAGCTGTCTCGAACGATCTATTTGAATGTATAATTTTGACATCTTAAGGTGTTTAAAGTATCTACGTATTTTACATAAAAAAACGTATACAAGACAAAAACAAAAGTTAATCATTTCAATTAAAAGAAATAGAAATTCAAGCCACTTCAAGTTAACTTAAAATCACAACAATAACAAATAGCACGAACGAGAAGAGACGCTCAAATGTGCATGTGCTGATAAATTGTACAAGCGATGAAGCTCTGATTGTTTTGACAATTCGCCGACACATTCATGTACGAATCAGAAAATACGTTACGTTTTACTGACAGTTCATTGGATTATTCGTGGCTTTGTAGGAACGGACTATTTTCAATGGGCATGCGTCTGACGTCCTTCTGATAATCAGATTAGCTGTTGGAACAAACCTAACATGTGATAAAAACGTTAAACGTTACTTTTTCTAATTTTGACATATAAAACACAGCAAGTGTCAAAATACGCAACAAGTTGCATAATATTGAACATTATGAAACTGGTTTCGAAAAATTAATTGTCACCAGTTGCGAAAATAAAACAAAAATAAATCTTTTTTGGTTTTAAAATCAATAATATACATTATTATTGAAAGTTTATATCAAAGAAGGGCAAGTTGACTCATAAAAATAGAATTTGGTTAAACTTACAATGTAATCCTAATGTTTCCTTATTTTTTTATTCTAATTCAGCACAAAATAATTAAAACAATACACGACAAAAAACCCAATTTTTTGAAAACTAAATAATTTTAATAAGCCATAAATACACACAAGTCGTTGAGAATAAATAATTATACTTCGGTCCGGTCCACTAGAACACATATTGTAGATATATCCGGTATATCGAATGTATCTCGTATAATTATGATTGAACTTCCTTACAGGTAAGTCGTTTAATCCTAAATTAATATTACGTTCAATTTGTCAATAAAATGATGCATATGCAACAATATAAAAAAGTAGTAATATTGGTTGCCTAGATGTCAGTAATGTTTTACACAAACACAATTTTATACATAGTCTAATCGCTCTGCTCGTCCCGGAAATAAGGCATTCCGTAATTGGTTTCATAAATAGCTATTAAAGGACAAATGAGTAATGTACTGACACGAGTTAGGAGCAGTTTAAAAATGTGTCATTCATTTAAAGATCGACCGATATATCGGGATCACCTGCAGTTGGAAAATTATTATAGGTGGAAACCCTCAAAAAGAACAATGGTTTCTTTTTTTTTTCTCCATTGTGAATGCATCCTAAAATATACTCTAGTTTGGAATATCTAGAACCAACCGTTATTTCATAACTATAGTATTTCTTTACTGCCCAACCTTTCGCTAAGGGTTTTCCTTTTTCAGTCTCCAATTTATAAACAAAAGTATGGCGGCTTTTACAAAAATACTAATTTAAATCAATTTCAGTTATAATTTAGAACGGTTTTACGACAATTAGGTTGATAAATGTGTGGACACGAACGACAAACAAACGAATTATATTTGTATTTGCAACATGTTTCGATTCTTAGTATGCTAATGCAAAAGATAATAAATAATTTATGCATAATTATTGGATATTCAATGGAGTTAGTCACTAGACGATGGATATGTGACTCAATTGTTAATTAATGTTTCACGAACTTGCCTTCCGTTCTCCTTTTTGTCTTATAATATTGGAACAGGGATGTTGATAAGAACTACTTTTAATAATTATAGTGTGTCGATTGATGAAGAGCTGATATGGTTTAATACACTCAGTTACTAACTACATTTAATGTTTAAGGTTCAAGAAATCAGTTTCTTAATAGTTTGTGCAACAAGAGTAGGTATGATGGCCAAATCGTACGAGAGGTCCTACCGTCTGAGTGCGATACACAAAAAATCTTCAAAATTTTAAAAATTAATTTAGAGTAATTAAGATAAAACTACTTCCATAATTTATCCGTATTATCTTTCTTCAAAGTGTACAATGAATTTTACCAGCAGATTCCGAAAACGTACATACAAATTGTTTGCGAAGGATAGATCTGTGAATTTAAGAAAACGGGGACCACATTGAACAATTTTTATAAATTAATTTAAGATTAGTTTACTATTAAACTTTGCATTACATACCATGCCATATTTTTTGTATGAACCTTAAGACATCAAAAATTACAAATAAACAAAATATCGTGAGATAAAACTTGATTAGAAAAAACAACAGATGTATTAAATGATGGACTAAAATACATACATTTTTGTGTCAAATTTAGATGGTTTTGTTAAAGAACTTCACCTAGTGTATAGTCGAAGCATCTGAGGTGGGGTACTCTGTACACAGAAAAAAAGGTGTACTATATTCAATATGAATGGTCTTATTTCAATGCTTTGTTGTGTTTGTATATCGGCAAGTAAAACTGGTCTGGATTTGAAATTCTAGTAACACTTGTTCAACTATAGCTAATAAGCTTTGCTTCAAGATTAAAATCAACTTACCCTAACTAAAATATTTCTAATTAAATGAAGAGTATCTATTGCTCAATTGCAGTATTATGTACATCTTAAATGAAATAAGTCTTACACTTTTTTTTTAAATATACTTTATTTGTATTCAATAATACCTTGTTCTTAAATCCAATACAACTAAATTTGTTACAATAATAATACGATCTGTTCCAAGAAATGTTAATATTGGCTTTGACATAAATATATTGATAGTTTCATTGAAGAAATTAATAATCTTGAAATAAGAACAGGCGGGTCTTGCTTTTTAACAGGGTTCTCTCTGGTACCTATCCACTGAAAACCATTTTTCAAAATTGTTTTTAGTTAATCTAACAAATTCCTCTGTCCTCTAAGGTATTCCACCTATAATTAAAAAAAATAATTTTATAACTACAAAACCTAAATGGAACATACAAGTTTGTCCTCCTAAGATAAGAGGTCGTATCTACAAAATAAATATTTTTAGTAAATGTGGTAGATAATTACGTACTTTTAGACTTCGCAAATAAGTTTTGCATATTTTACTAACCTTTTCTTATAATTATAGTAAATATTTTCTAATGCAAATAGGCCTTTATTATTTTGTGTCATAATAAAATAAAATGTAAGCATAGTAAATTTGTAAGAATCTTGAAATCGGAATTTTCGTAGATACGACCTCTTGTCAAGGCAGAAGTTATCTTTCCAAAAAGTCGTCATCCAGCATCATACATTTTTTTTACTTCTATTCCAGTTTGTTTCGTGTTCTTATGATTATAAATTTACTTATATATAATATAATACCTAACAAGAAGTGAACAAAATATACTTACATTTAAATATTGGTATCAGGTCGCTAACAAATCTTCCATTTCAATTTAATTTATTCATACACTTATTAATTGAATCACAAAGAATTTCTAACAAAAAATAGAGCGCAAGCCTAGCGATACGACGCAAACTTGTTAGAAAATGGACAATAGGATGAACACGTGTTAATGCCAATTTGCCAGATTCTCTATAAATGCGGTGTGTCTCTGACTTCCGAATAATAAGTTTTACATCTCAACATGTACCAGTCATATATCTACCGTACCAGGGCAGTGGTTGCATTTTAAAATAAGTTTCAGCTGGCATCACCGTGCAGTGAATTTGTACTCGCTTATCTTTTGTGAAGTACATAGGACTTTGATTCGAATTGTTTATTTCTTGTTCTGAAATTTAAATGCTTTGAATCGAATCCTTTTATAACATTCAATCAAGTACGCAATAGTCGGTTTTAAGAGTATATCATACAATAAACGTAAGAGCTTTCTTGGATTAATTAACAATTTTAGACTCGAATGAAATAATTTATTCATAGATTAATTATTCTAAATCTTAAAATACAAGATTATGCCTACACTTCACTCAACATTTATTTTCTTATTGTATCGAGAAATATTATTTGAAGCAAACTCTGATTTATTTAAAACAAATGTAATCTTCCAAGTGTAAAGCTTTTCTTGAATGTAGATGATAATTTTTTTATGTGTAGGAGGTCCTTTTTTACTTTAAAGTATATTTCTGTTATTTATGATTCGTGAAGAAGATTCTTCGAATAAGAATTGTTTGCATATATTCTCTATCATTTTTGTCATACAGTTTCGGCCAACGAATACCTTCTGATATCCCTTGCCACAAGTGCGAATAAAAGATACAGAGAATTGGCATTGAAGCAAAATGAAAAGGAATGGTGTCAACGTTGCCATTTATACGAACCGACCGCGTTGAAACGTGCGTTTTACCGTACGGACTGGCATCGCTGATATTGTTCTTTTCCTGCTTGCCCTGGTGCTGGTCTCTGTAATTTTCACACGCCAAGGGATATTTGAAGGTATTCGTTGGCCGATACCGTACACATAATTTCTCTAAATTGAACCTTAATGGAGAAATTTGAGAAAAGTGCAAAATTTGAATTTTTTATAATTAATTTAAATTTTAAATTAACACAAGGATTTAGGCCCGAGGACTTTGGTGGTCACGCAACTGGCCCATTTCGACCGATCCACCTATTCGCGAAAGTAATGTCTAAAAACTCGCACTTCCGACTGTGACTTTCTTGCTTGGCTACCGGGTCACCAACTAAAATCTTTGTTTTTTTTTTTCGTATTTTTTTATTAATTAAAAAAGTTGCTTATTTTATTGACTTCTATACGAAACAATTAAATAATAAGTATCAACAAATGAATTACCCTGTATATCTGTGAAAATTGATTTTTGTAAAATGTTCTGATATCTGTTTTCACCTCTACTGTACACATATTTTAAGATGAAAATTAAAAAGTAAATAAATAAAATCGAGTGTAGGTGCCAACAGTATCTATTTTAAATAACTATGCACCTTGTAAATGACACACTTACACCTGCTATTGAACAACTTCATACATCCTAATACATTTTAATAAACTGTGTTTGATTTAAAATTATCTTGTTTAAAGTTGTCATTGTTTTTGTACTAAATACTTTAACTAGGCGCAATTTATAATTTTTGGAAGGAGTACGAACGAGTGTATCATACTAGTTTATTTCAATTTGGTCACCAGAAATACGATTGGTTTTAAAACTTTTCAAATTCTATGGATCTCTCCAATACTCCAAATATGTACTTTTTCGCCTTATTGTCAACCATTTTGGTGAATATAAATTCTAGTAGTATTCATTTTGGTTCATTCACCATTTTTTTAAACTTAAGCACAGTAAAGAGAATTATTCTTCTAAAATATATCCTATGTTTGGTTAAATTTTATACTTAATTTAGCCACTAAGAGCACTTTATATTATTAATAATATTCAGAGTTAATTAGCGAGTCAAATGGCTACAAACATCTCTATATGAATATGTCAGTAGTTTCTATTAAATATTGACATATATTAATTTCGAACCATATTTTAACAAAATTGTCATTAACTTAAAATTTATATAAATAATATCTATGTGTACATATTCATTCTGTAGTTTGTGCATAAAGTAGATCTTATTTATGTGGATGTTTTAGTGTCCGTTGAATGTTCTTGGAAAAATACAATATAAGCAATATGTATACATATAATAAACGCAATTATTAAAAACCAATAAAAGACAGTATGTTAATATATTGTTTCACTCATACCTATTTTTATGAATGACAGGATGGGCTGGGTACTTTATAGAAGAAAATCATAATTACATATACGCCTAAATGTTACCAGCGGGTAAGTGATTACCAAGAAATATTAGTGAAAGTAATTTAAATAATAAATATTATGATCAAATAAAAATTAAATGCCCACTAATTCGTTATTGGGTTGGTTGAATAAAAATTAATGGATTTGGTAACAAATAGTGCTTAGTTTCCACTGAAGAAAATGTTCAAAATCACTACAAAAAAAATTAGATTCCTTTCTCTCCTATTTATAATAAAAAAGTTACTTAAAAATGGAATTCTATATTATACCCTATTAAAAAACTGACGATATTATGAAACCCTATAAAAGATCTATGGATTACTTGCGAATTTCGCAATACTTATTGGTTAAAATAAAAATATATACTTAAAATACTATTAGGCATATTGATATTATTCGGAACATGATTATGCAACATTCAAGCAACTTTAAAGATTGGTGTAAAAGCAATTATTAACACTATTTTACACAAACATTTGAAAGTCCGTAAGCTTTGATTTCGGCAAAGTCCCCACAATTTGACTTTAGTTCAAAAAGAAGACCGTGTGAGATGGTGTTGATCTACACTAGATCGCTTTGACCATAACTCGTCTAATTTGGTGTACAACATCATCACAGGTGATGAAACATGGGTATTCTGCTGTGATCTCGAAAAAAGCAACAATCGTCAGTTTGGGTCTCTGAAAATGAGGCTCCAACAAAAGTTGTTCGCGAAAAAAGCCGAAACAAAAAGATGGTCGCCACTTTTTTTGAAATTACTAGGCATATTCCCACTGTAGCACTGGAAGATAGACGTACTGTTAATTCAAAATTGTATGCTTCAATTTGTTTTCCTCAGGTTCTACAAAAGGTTCGCGAAAAACGTCTTTCATCAAGATAATGCTCGGGCTCACACTGGTGCTCAAACAAATGATTATTTGAATGCCCAAAACATAGAAATGATGGGTCATTTGCCGTATAGTCCAAACCTAGCACCTAATGACTCTTATATCCGCGGGGAAACGGGTTTACTTGTTTTTCATCGTCCGAAAAAGCGGATGATGCCATTACAAATGAAGTAAACCAAACTATGACCAGAAGATTGGAGAAAATATTTTCAAGAATGGTTGTCGCGGATGCAAAAATGCATTGAAAAATTATAAATAAAATTCTGTTAAATTATATGAAAATTTCATAATGTGTACAATACAAAAGTGGTAGTCATATAGCTCGTTTTTATTCACCCGATTGGCATTTTCACGCATTCATAAACTTGTTAGAAATTTAATAAAAATTTCAATTTTTCCTGAAATGTATAATATTTTAAGAAAGTGACACGACAGATAAATATATAAATATTCCAAAGGATATTGTGGTTTTATTTTGCAAAAGATAAAATTATCGTCTTACTTCAGTAACCTTCAGATACTAAAGAGGAATAAATGTTTTATTAGTCTAAATACGAAAACTAGAGCTTAGGAAACTTACATATTAATTCAAACTGTCAGAAAATAGTTTAAATTTTTATTATGGAGGGTGGTAAGGTTCTTCCATTTTTTCACAAACATAAACCATACGTTAATGATGTGTCAAATCTACTTAGAGCTTTGTCAAAATCCGCAAGAACATATTGAGACTATTATATAACAATTTTTAAAGCTTTTTAAGATTATGGTAACAATTAGGATAATCAAAAGATTAATAATCATAGAAATATTTAGTTACAAAAGAATACATTTTAAACTGTTTTACCTTCACTTTGTTTTATCATACTCTGTCAGCAATCAACATTATGATATGATCTTATGTAAAGGTATTTTGAAGCCTGCCTTTAGAAATTACTTAAAGGTACCATTTGTGAAGACGCGACCGAGACCGACTTTAAGCGTAAAATGACAACGAAGGAGACCGAAAACGGTCTCTTCACGTGTCAACACATGTAATTTTATGAAATACATTTGGGAAGGCGCGACGGACGACAGCAGTTTTACCATGGTAGGATTTGCCGCTTGCTGCCTGACGCTTGAAGTCGGTCTCCGTCTCGCCTTCCCAAATGATACCTTTAATATAATTAACAAATACCAAATTACTGTTAAAAGTGACCAAGATAGGCCGGAATAGATGATTGGCCTTAGAATATATGGAATTTATGCAAAACATGATAAATATATCTAACATTACACTAATATATATTTAGAAATTTATTTAATACAAAGAAAAAACAAATATAGATTTATAAAATGATAAAATTTGCCTTTGATATGTTTTTCATATAAAATAACATTAATATAAAAACCTATAAAATCTAGCAAAAAGATCAATAGATCAACAGCCATATTAACAAAAAATACTTTCATAAAAATAATTATTAATTTTTATGCCTCTGTAAAATATAAATAAAACAAAACTAAAACTTAAATACTTGTTACATGGTCGTATTACCTACAACTCCGGGGGTACATAATATAGTTGAGTAAAAATAAGTAGTTGTTTAAGGTTGTATTGTTGATTTATAATCGGGTATTTTGCAGCTTTTAGTGATAGTACCACCCTGTATCGTTTAGCAATAATTGGTATGCATTTGTGCTTTTGCGTTAGATTTCGGTTGTATTTTTAGTTGACACACATATTGTAAACATTAAAAATAATTACATAAAAAAAATTTTTCGTAATGGGAAAAAGTTTCGAGGTTATATGCATTTTTTGCAACCACTTCATTTTGGATTAATAACAAAATAATTATAGACAACGGCTTAAAAAAACACTTTAACTGCCTTAATAATTTGACAATTTAGTTATTGCGTATAGCGTAAACGTAGAAAAAATTCTCAGCATTAAGATTAATGAATATGAATTGTTTTCAGTGCTATAACGCAAGCTTTTTTCAGAATTAAGTATCTGTTTAATTTGAAAATTGAATTTTAATTGAGATTATCAACCATAACTGCCATGAGAATTTTGCGTATTGTTATTGAGAGTATTATCAAATAGAATAATATTCGCCTGTCACAGTAAATTATAGATATTCTATTTCTAAGTTTCAAAACTTCAGTAAACTACACCAGAAAAATTGTAATTCTTAGCTAAAGGATCCAATAGTCCAGTCTAAAATAAGGTCTAGCAAATTCAGTCTATAAATCTGTATTCTACATACTGTATGTTGGTATAAATCGAATGTCCTACAGAATATGGAAAAATAACACAAAAAGCCAATATGCTTTAGTATTAAAGATCGAACACCTTCATTGAGTACTAAAGTCTCTTTACACTCTTTTAAGTAAAAACGATTTATGTTTAAAAAGCTCTTATTTTTCGGACGTACCTAAATTCGTCCCCAGAATTAAAATAAACCTCTGAGTTAATCTCATACCTGAAGAGAAACACATAAACTCGTCCCCGAACAGGTACTAAAATGTAGATACCTAAATTCGTCCCCATCGAATTAATATTTAAAATTTTAATAAAAATATATTAATTGTGGATTAGTATTATTTGACTATAGACCGTTTCATGTAGGTATCCTATTAAGATACCAAAAATCGAAATCAAAATTTTGATTTTAATGGAAGAATTATGTTTTATATTCATTATTTGTTTTTTGCTAAAAGCAAAATCTATTTAAAAAAATTAAAAATGTTAATTTTTGACGATCTTTTCAAATATGTATGTTTTTTTTAAATTCAATTTGATAAGAAAGATATCATATGTCACATTTTACAAATAACACAGTGTAACAAAATATAGGTATATTATATTTTTATAGGTATAATATATTTTTATGCTTCAAAAAAATATTTACAATTAGGTATATGAAACTTATTATATATGTTTATAAAAATATGAAATGCATTAAACAAAATCGAATCTTCTGATGGATCCACTTTTATACTCTTCTATTTTTTTTCCAATATATTGTTTTCGTTTCCGCACCACTGGATCGCGTATTCTCGAAGGTTCGCCCCACTATACAGATCAGTGGTTCGCCCAAACATTGAATTTTTATATATGTTTCAGTTTGAAATTGTTTTAAAATTTCAATAAAATGAAACAATGATGGATGTGCGGTATAAAAATTTGCGTTAAATTTAACATGAAAAAGATTCGCAAGCATTTGTGCTTCTTTCTATGCAAAGAAGGAGGAAAAAGGGCATCTTCCGATATATAGTTGTCGACCAAATAATTTGAGAAACTCAATAAACGTTCATCTTCTGGTTGTATTTCCGCAAAGTCAAAGCCAAAACAACTACCTACTTCTGTCGGATTCAAAAAAAGTAAACTAAATATATACCGCAATCATTGTCATATTTCACTGCTATCATCTTGATAATGGGAGACAAGGCCTAGATTTTGAATTTTTCTAAACCAGGCTTGCCCCAAATGAAACCTACAACCTTTATTTGAGAATTCGAGAACACCGCCATTGTGGATTGCTATCTCAAAATCAGCTACAATAACTTTTGGACTTAGATGTAAACTTAACTTTTGGTACTC
Organism: Psylliodes chrysocephalus; assembly: GCA_927349885.1. Lineage (NCBI taxonomy): Eukaryota > Metazoa > Arthropoda > Insecta > Coleoptera > Chrysomelidae > Psylliodes > Psylliodes chrysocephalus. Next base: position 27,391,650 of record OV651815.1, on the reverse strand, counting down.
ATCTTTTAAAATGTAAAAAAGATTTTTATACGAAGACTCCTTTTTGTTCGACAATAAACAAAATGCTATTGGAATGTAATGTCCATTTTGTAATATATGCAACGTAAACATTTGCAAAAAATGTTCTGGACAATAATTAAATATACCATCGACATAAATACTTGCACTTTCACATAAAACAGTAAGGTTTGTTTTACAAGAAAATATAACAATTTCTTTGTCTTCGTCAGTTAAAAATACAAAATTGTCTTTCCTTACTGTTCGAATGGAAATGTCTTAAACATTTTATTACGTCTGCCCTATTTTTCGGTAAAGGTGGTAACGTTTTCCGTCTATTATTATATAAATTATTACGTAAATAATGCAAGTATTTCACTGTAATACTATCTAATTGTTTAGAGTTTTCTTTTATGGCTGAGTAAATAATTTTAGAAGGTTTTTCACAAATGTCATCGGATGCTTTACATTTGACACTAGCGCTAACTATCTGCCTATCAAGCTTTTTAATATTCTTTTCATGAGTATGTTCTTTTTCACTACGTGTAACTAAATGTTCTGCACCCACTGTGTACACTTTTGCTTTACAAGAACGATCCGAACATCTCCAACAAATTTCACCATTTTTCAATTCCTTATGTTTGGTAAATTTAACAGAATTCACTATTAAAACAGTTTTTCCACGTTCGCTTAAACTTACAAAGCTTTTCATGATTTTATTATGAATAACAATAGCTTCAAAATAAAGACTAATCTCGACTAATACTAAATTACATTCAATAATACTAAGTATTTATAGTGCCTTAATCTAGTTAAGTTTACCCTCACATTCTTTAGCGGTAAAATCCCTTGTTTTTGAGTGGCTTTAAAATAAATTTTTATGGCAAACCTCCAAATTCTTAGAAATTATAATCCCTTGATCGGGGGCGAATTTAGTTGTGGGATTAAAATACCTCAATAAACATTCATGTCAATTAAGGGTTGGATTATGTGTTACTACCTGCTCGGGGACGAGTTTATGGCCTATTATTAGGTATCGTCTTTACTCGTTCGACTTTTGTATTTAGTCTTTTATCCAGCGGTTCTATCCATTTTTCCAATTTTTTTCTAATTTGTTCCTCCAAATAATTTAATAATTAAAGTTTCACATGTTAAGTTAAGGATCATACATTTAATGAACTAATGAGTAAATTAAGTCCGTAAGAGGAAGGTAGCAGATTAAGATAATACTAACTATGAGCGCTTAAAAGACCAGAGATACAAACTTGAGAGAGAACATTAATGACTAAAAAAATTGATTTTTGTAGCTAAATGGGTTCCTGGCACAATTGCAATGATAATTTCCAAAATTAAATCGTAATCAGGAACTACATCTAAATTAATTTTGCACGCCTTTCAAAAATAAGTGTAATTAGAAACTTAGAAAGATATATTGCTGATGCTTCGTTAACACTGAAATTAACATCAAAAGTTACCTATGTTGAATGTAGCGAATGAAGTGGGATGTGTGGAAAATTTATTTCAAAAGTACCCAAATAACTACAAAAAAACGGTGTTTCGAATAATTTTGCTACTCTACTTTTGAAATAAAATCAATTGTGTATGAAGCAGCACATGAACTTTTAAAACGTATATTCCATGTATTTTGGCACACTACACATTTCCTCCCCATCGTAAATGTACTTATTAAACATTTCAATATTCAAATTATACTCTAAATTAAAAAAAGTACAATATGACTTAAATTCACATTTGACCCTGAAACAAAATGTCAAACTGCCAAATTTAAAAGTTATGAACCAGAATGTTCGATATTGCTATATGAGACAAATGAAATAATCTCAAATGGATAAAAAACTCATATTGATGCTTTCAATTCTACTAACATCTTATGTACGTACATTTTCATAAAAATATCTTAAGCCTGTTTAGAGTAAGAACAAAAAAATCACTTCTACTTTAACACCCTGTAACTTTTTTACTTTCCAAAACACATCTCTTCCAAAAAATATGTGCTGTAAAAAAGACATGCACTTGTTTGTGTGCGGACCGATAAAATTCGCTTTCCTTATTGGATATGAAAACGAAGTGATTGTTATTAGATGTGATTGTACTGGTCCGTTTCAATTATATTAAATAAATAACCTGTCAAAACTAAATTGTAATTTTGCTTATAAGAAAAAGTCTTCAAATTATGCATGTGTAAAATTAACAGAAAACCGTATTGCTGCTGGAGGCCTTGAAAAAGCAGCCACCTCGTTTGTCGAATGAATCATTATTATTACTATTTAAATCATTCAACAATTCAGCTCATTTGCATCGCTGAAAAGAACCTAATTTCGTAAACTAATCTAATTATTTCTTTACAACATCATTCATAATTTTTTTACGGTATAAATAAACTTGTTCTACTTAGTACTGTCCAACATCTAGATTCTAATTTTAATTAAATACAACCAGCTTCTTTAGATGTTTTTTCTTCTATGTTTATAAGACGCTAAATATTGATTGTTCTACTAGTTAAATGAAGGATGAAAATCAATGACGGGTTCTTCCAGTGACCTTTTCAATTCTATTAATTTTATGATCGCCATCGCCAATGTTTTGATCGATAATAATTGGTAATTGTTAAGTTTAACGGATGATTGCAGAAAAATAACTGTTAATGTTTAATCTTATGTTTACAAAACAATGATTAATAAACTAAAACCGGTCGTAAAATTTTAATTTCCGAAGGACGACATAAAAATTGAAATATATTTAAGAATGTTCCTATTCGACGTTCTCCATGGGCAAAAGGAAATCGAGAAAAAACAAGCAAGAATAATATTATCAATGAAAAATCAAAAAGTCCCTATATTTTTATTTTTCTCGATCTTTGTCTTGCTAGGTTTTTATTGAGATTAGAATAGATGTAATACTAGGTCGGGAAAATAAGGTGGATGGTTAACTTAATCAAACATCAGACCTGCCAATTTTTGAGTGTTAATACCTCTCTCGAATGAATATTGTTACGGGTCAATTTTAATTTTATTATAGTGAAGAGTCTTTTTAAACAAAACATTAAAATCATACCTGCTTTTCCACTATTTTCGAGTAATAAATAAAAACTCGCCTAAATTCGTGAATAATACACAAAATTAATTGTCTTCGTTTCCATTTATTAAAAGTAACCTATACATAATATCGTTATTGTTTATTTATATGCTGTCAACTCTTGACCATGACCTTGAGGTAGTTTTTTTTCTTCTATTCTTTATTTGATTTTGCTTTGTGTAATTTGGGTAATTAGGTTAATTGGGATTAGTATTGACAGTTTAGCCATCCCAAATCAAGGACATTTATCTTCTTAGTTCCTGAGGTTTTATCTGTCTCTCTTGGCTCTTTCTCTTTCTTGTTGAGGTGGGTTTATGGGCCATGTGGTCTTTGAAAATTGTAACGAATAATTTCGGATTTTAAACCACTTAAAATAGGTTCCATCAAACAATTGAATTATATCATATAAGTATTGAACCAGAAAAATCAAGTGTTAATTTTAGTACACAGTTTGTGGATTTGTCGATACTTATAGATATAAAACAGGGCCCTACCTTATTCGGTAAGTCACCCTGCATGTAGCTATAGCTAGTTTTATTTCTGCTTTTAGGTCTTTCTACTATTTCCCTTTATACTTTGAAAACTATTTGCTTTGGCTTCCATTCCTATTACCTAGTACTGCTTGCACCTACCTGCTTGGCAATTTTCATAGGACTTGAAACCACTTGCTGCTAGTTGTTCTTGATACAGCGAGGGTTGCAAATGCAGGATTTTCCCATCGCATCACTTTGGGAGACATCGGAGAAAACCACATATCCATACTGAAAGTATTAGTATGTAAACAAGTTATAAGATACCTGTGTTAATTTGACTTAAATCGTGTATACGACATACATATTAGTGATATAATTTTATGTAACTAAACTCACCCCTTATATGTAAACGAGTAGTATTACTTGGAATTTAATCTTTACTCTTGCCCTAAGCGTGTAAAGACCCTTGTAATAGTAACACATCTTGTTGGGTATTTTTGTGGCTATTGTAGAATATACTTTATCCATTCTTGAATCAGTTAATTTCATGATTGTTCCTGTAACTAAAGTAAATCAAGTCATTTAAGTAAACGTTAAAGAAAATACTGTTAAATAATTTTACCTGATAATCATTTCCACGACCCAACCTCCGGAAAACAACAAAACTGAGCTAGTCGATATAAACTATCGCCCCTTCCAGTCAAGGGAATAAAAGGGGTAGCAATATCACATTGAATCTAATCCCATTTGCACATAATTCTATAGAAAGAAAATTAAGAAATCCTTATAGATTTAAAATATGTAAATCTTATGGTTTCAAATTCAGTTCTAAGACTTAAAATTGAGTTAACTCGAGAGTTTCATTTATTGTAACTATTTATGGAATTTCATGTTCCTATAATTTGTTAGAGACTTGTCTTTTTGTTATATGTACTTAAGTTAGCGATATATGAAAAATTATTTTGATTTTTTAGTTTTAGAAAAAAGTTTTTTTGTTTATATAAAGTTCTGAGTGGTCTAAAGCACAAGAGGAAAGTAACAACCAAGTTTAAATTATAAGCAGTCATATCCATTTACATTAAAAAATTGTTTTTTTTTTTACTTTCTTTGAACTATATCTGCAATAACATTAAACATTTAAGTGTACACATCAATTATATTTAATCTAGAATTGCTTTACTCTTATACCTCTTCTTAGAGATACAGAAAATTCAAATAATGCGCAAATAATTATAGGGTTAGCACACATAGTTTATTTGTAATTGTATTAAACGTAGCCAGTGGAACGCCCCATATCGTGTCAGAAATAGTCGTTAGAAAGAAACAAACAGATAAACATTCGGGAAGCCGCCCGATGCGTTTGAAGCGCTCGCGTATGATCGAGAGTATTCTAGTTGCTTGTAAGGTAATGTATAAACCGCTCAGCGCGCGTCACCTCATTACTTCTTAACAACTGATAAAGTCCGAATCGCATATTCGCGTACGATCGACAGTACGACGCGGGAAATATTCAAAAAAGCGGAAAGTGGACACATAATGTCGTCAATTCCAAGACAAATATACTGATGAATACTTTTTTTATCTTGCACAGTGGTAAACCTATGTGTTTGTTGTACAATGAAACAATTTTTGTTTTAAAAGAATACAATATGAAGCGGCATTACTCCAGCAAGCATTTTGCTCAATATAATTTACTCATGGGCCAGTTAAGAAAGGATAAAATTAAAAAAACTCATTACCGATTTAGGAAAACAGCAAAAATGTTCCATTCACAAATATCAAATCTAGTCAGCGTTGTTAAAGCTAGTTTTATAGTTAGAATTAAAATAGCAAAAACATCGAATTCATTTTCTGAGGAACAGTTTGTTAAAGAGTGCCTAGTAGACGTTGCAGAACTTTTGTGTCCAGAAAACAAGAAAGAGTTTGTGAAAGTGAACTTATCACGAGGTACTGTTGTTTAACGTATAGATATGATGGCTAGTATTATCAAAAAAACATTGACTGATACATTAGCTGGTTTTCAATCATTTTCGATTGCTTTTAGATGAGAGTACATTTCACAAAAAAAAAGTCTTGTAAAGTTCTGCATTTTGATAAAAATTCAAAAAATTTTAATACTCATTTATCATTGATTAGAATATTTACTGAAATCATGATGATAACCTTTTCCGTTTGAAATTTTAATTTTAAGTAGATAAAAAACTTCTTTCAGCCTCCAACTGAAATAAATGACAGAAAATATTTTTTCTTATAAATCACTATTGATAAAATCCCAATTACACACGTATTATTTGTTACCATTTAATATAATATATAAAATACGTGGGTTATAGTTAACTTTTTGACTATCTGGAAATCTGATGTTTAAATTTTAAATTACGATAAGCAATTAAACATTTTAAATAAGCAAAAGTAAATTGCTCGAAAGAAACGAAAAATTGTCGTGACAAGAGATGCAACTCTCTCGCCTCGAATCTTTTTTTCGAAAGAAAATGTCCCTCTCGTCTCGTACGAGACGAGAGACGAGAATCTCTCGTCTTGCGGCATCACTACCAGTCACGAAAACATTGAATACGGTCGTTGTGCTGAAGAATTGCAACTACTGTCCGAGCAATTTACTGATCGATTTTCCGATTTCAAGAATATGGATAGCACTTTCAGTATTTTTGCAAATCCTTGTAAGTGATGTTGATCGAGCTTCAAGAAGACTCATATTTGAAGTCTAAATTTGATGATGTAGAACCAAGCGAATTTTACAGAACATACTTTTCCAAAGAAAACTATCCACAGCTGAGACTTTTCGCACGAAAAATAATTTGCACATTTGGAAGCACGTATAAATGTGAGCAGTTTTTTTCAGTCATGAAAATTAATAAAAATAAGCTCGGCTTACAGATGTTAATGTTTGATTGAGCATAATCATTATGCTATTATAATTAATAATTAAAAAAATGTGTGAATTTTGTCACTTTTTTATTCACTACTACTTACTTATTTGTTGCCTACGACCCGCGACCTAATTAAGTCCAGAAATTACGCGCTCTGCTTAGCAAAGGTTGCCCATACCTGAATAACGTTTGTTCTAAAATTAAAAATATTTTCAATAGTAGGTATGTTGCAACTTAATTAGACACACTGTATGTTTTCACATTTAATTAATGTTTGCATCTAGTTGGAAATTCTTCTGATTCGCTTGGCCCTTGTTAACATTTTTATTTATTGTTAAAAATGTATTTTGCTCATGAAATGCTATTTTGTTCATCCATATTTAATTTATATTACTTTTAAATTTTTTATTTCCTCTTACAAATAGATTTTTGCACTCCTCCAACTATGTAGTCGACTATTTAAAAAATACACACCTGTTGCTCTGGATTAAATTACAACAGCAATAAAGCAATCTCGTTGTAGGCGCAGGTGCAGATGCATTAAAAACACGAATTTCTGTTGTTTTGCAGCATTTAGCATAGAATTGTGCCAGTTACCTTGGCGTACAATAAACTCGGTTGGTTTCCTGTATTTTTGGAATCAATTCAAGCTAACACATTTTCCGTGTATTTATAACGGTTGAATAACGTTTTGGAGGAATCAAAGTAGGCGGCGGACAGGAAACGGCTTTTCAATGCAACAATAAACTAAAGAAAGTTTCTGTATAAATTTACTAAAGACTATTTAAAATATTTTTAATAAATTTTACAGTGGAAGTGTACTTAACCTGAAAATTTTTATATTTACCAATACATGTCATAAAACGTTGGTAGATTTCTTTTTTCTACTTTCTACCTTTGTAACTCACTTTCTACCTTAGTATAATTTTTTTTGTAATTAATATCTAAATTATAAGACTCGACTTCCCTCTCCCCGCAAAGAAAATTAAAACATATATGAATGTGCCAAACTTCAGATGTGGTTAGTTTGGATAAAAATGAGTTCATTTAAGCCAATTTACCTTAGTAGAATTTTGCTTGCTTAAGAAGTAACAGGGTGGAGAAAATAATTTTTTTTTTTCAATATTTTTACGATCGTTCAAATATTTTTTGAGGAAATCTACCCAAATTTTGTGAAAGTAAGTTTTTTGTGTGATACAAACGAATACCAGCTTTTTTTGTTGTATTACATGTTCTAAGCTGACGTGCCAATCTAGTATTTACTTCAGATTTTTTTAAGAATGGATATTTTTGAAAAATGCTTAATTATTTTGAAAAGCGCTCAATTTGCTTTAAAAAAGGTATACTTGTTGCATGTTACTAAAATGCATCATTTGAAGGAAAATTTAATTTAAATTTAGTACTGTTGCTGAACTATGTAATATCTTAAAAGATTGGGCTTGGAACATGAAAAAAGAAGACGGAAGCGACAACAAAGAGTATTCTACTGGAAATGTCACTTACAATAATTGTTCTTCTAACTTTAACTAATTTTTTCTAATTTATGAAATAAAAGGTATTTTCATGTGTATTTATTTTTTTTTTAGTTACAACTAGGGCTCTAGAAATAATCTTACTAAATATATCTCGACCTTAATAAATTAGCGTCTATTTTTATTGTTACTAAATTTTTCGTGTATTTTGCAATTTGTCTCGACAATTTTGTCATTAATAATCGAAGAATAAAGTCCTCGGGTTAAAGCCCTCGGACTCTATTCAGATTATTTATGACAAAATTATGTCTCGACAAATTGGTACCAAAAACACTCAAAATTTAGATACAATAAAAATAGTTGACTATTTATCAAGGTCTCGTTATATTACCCTTGATTATATCACACATTGTAACAATTTCCTATACTTTTAGTTGATTAATATTCGATAATCATACATCGGGTGTTGGCCACTTGGTCGCCGCGGTTAGTTTTGTCAGCGGGGTTCCGTAATCTCATCGACCACTTGGTCTCCAGTTATAAAATCAGGTAGGCCTCTTGGTCGCCGTAGTTATCAATCATTAAAGGTATCTATTTCGATTTATTGAAAATAATATTTTTAAGAAAAAAATAGTTTAACTGATTTTTATTATTTTCCACGTGAATAGAAATTTTTAACTGATATGATATGGTACAGAATGTGGGTCAGGAAAAGAATAAAACCAAATTAAAAAAACACTTATAATTAATAGAAAACAATATAAAATTATACATAATAAAAAAAAGTAGGTACAAAATACACAAAATACCAAATAAAAATTATTTAAGAAACCCAAATTGCAATTAGTTTTTGTAATGATAAGAAACTACTTTGATAAATTGAGTTCGTGAAAGGATCTTATTTTTATATTGTTCTATTACGTTCGTAATATACGCATGCCGTTTTTTGTAATTAGCGTTTTTAATTTTGTTAGGTATATGTGTACTGTTTAATTTCACATAAGTATTTAACTGAATATCGAGAATTACATTAACAAATTTGAATATATCGGGATGCGCCGAATAAAAAGCAGAATTAAAATGTTTGTGGAAAGACTCACAAGCATTTGTTGTGCGTTCTGTGGAACCTGTGCACGATGCCCACATTGTAGGCGGGAAGTCAGACGTATCGCTAGTATACGTATTAATCATATAAAGAGTATATGAAGTTAATCTCTCGTCAAATGGCATTATTGGAATTAAATCTTTACAAAAACACTCTGCCACTTCAGTACTTTCCAAAAATAAAATGCCGAAAGTGTAATGAAGCCATTTGCCGATTTCAGAATTTTCATTTTTATATTCGGAAATCAAACCCAGATTTTGTATCTTACGTAACCACGATTGGGTTAAATGAAATCTACATCCAATAATTAAGATATCAGGCCAAATCTGTATAATACCAGTGTGTATGGCTTTCTCAAAATCGCAAATAACTTTACACAGCTTCCAATCTAAATTTAAATTATTATAACAGTAATCTTTTAATAATTTAAATGCAGTTGCATAGGTACTTGCTCTTTTATCTGGTAAAACAAAAAATGCCAATGGTATGTAGTGTCCGTTATCAACAGCATGTATAGTGAAAAATTGTAAAAAAAATTTAGGGCAATAATTAAATGTGCCGTCGCAATAAATACTATCACGAGAACACAAGTATTTTAAATTTGAATCACATGAAAATAAAATAATTTGTGAATCTTCATTGTTAAATAATAAAAATTGTTCACCCTTATTTGTAACACATTGTATTGCTTTCAGTACACTATGAACATCACTGATACACTTTGGCAAAGGTGGCAATATACTTCTTCTTGCCCTGTATATGCTTCGTCTGATGAGGTCAACATCCGTAGTGGATACATTAAAAGTATTTCCTTCCCCTCGGATTCCGTTATTAATTAACTTACTGGGTTTAACGCAAATATCTTCTGTTGCCTTTCTTTTCAATCCGTTTTGAAGTTTTTTTACATCTAAATGGTCCGATGGTGGATGATTGTGTTCACTCTTAGATTTCAATAAGACAGTTTCCGAATCGTCCACTCCAATAGTCGCTTTACACCCACGACGAGTACATTTATATGATACACCTAACTTTGTTTCCTTGTCTTTTCCAAATGTATATTTTTTTACAATTAACAACTTTTTTCCTTTTACACTTAACATCGACTCCATTGGAACACAAACTCAAAACTTCTTTTATGGAATAATGAATAAGATGAGAATCACTTTTAAAATAAAAAAAATAATCTTTTCAGTAAGAATGCAGACAATTAACTGATGAAAAATATTTTTATTTTAGTTCTCGACAGGTCACAAACCGATATTATAATTAGAGTAATTAAATAACCCCATAATTTTCTTGGAACCCTTAATCCAGGTTTGGAGACCAAGTGGCCTATACCTTTCGAATAGCGAAAGGATTAAATTTGGGTAAAACTGACCGCGGCGACCAAGAGGTATATTCCCCATACATCATGTACTTGATATTAATCATACTTCGTACATTTTGGTGGTGTTATGCAATAAAGAATCAATCAACATTTTTTCAGAACAAAGTTACTTAATTCTAGTGTCCCCAAGAGTTATGCGATTTTTGATTAACCCCTTATTCTGGTTTTCTAACATAAATTTTTCAAATATTTTCTTTTATTTTCTCCACTCAACTTCGTTATAGCTTGATTTTTATTGTAGTAGGTAAGCTTGTCAGCTTATGTCATTGCTCTTGTACTGTAACTGTCAATTATTGAGCTCTCATATTTTATTAATTCGTGATATAATCTATTGACTGCAACTTTTGGCATCGCGAGTAAGGATAATCACATAAATTAATGCTCTCAATATTGTTGTCAAATTATAATTTTTAACAACACGCATATGCTATTATCGATAATATTCCCGATTCCACACATTGTATCATATTATTTGAAAATACTCCTAGTTTTCTAATGTTACTTTAAACATTCGTTCTTGACTGACTTAAAATTAAATCATTTAATAATAATATAATATATTTATGTGGTTAGGAAAAAAGTATTTTTCCAAGAATGTCGCAATTGTCGCCTTAAATTATAAAAATAGCTGGACAGAAATTTGTAATAAAAATTTTATTACAAGAACATTAACAGCATTAAATAAATATTTATTCTTGCGAAAAACAAAATTGATGAACCATATAATGAACGCTATAATAAAATACAAATTAAAAAATTTTGTAATTTATTGATATATTTATAAATATTTTAAACGAGAATAGTCTCCATCTGTCATTTATGGGTGCCGATAATTTTCGTTTGTGTTTCTAGGACGGTCCGACTGATGTAGGGTATCTTGCCACTTTATAATTTTAAATTTACTTCCTTAATAAAACGTCATTAGTCAAAGAAGTAGTTGTTTTCACTCGACATTTCTGTGACAGTGTTTCTTTTTTCTTTTATTTTTAAATTTATCACATTTGAGATTTGGAATGTATTTCCTTTGACAATTACCAGTGTGGTTATTATTCCGCCTTATTCTCTCAAACTCCCATCAATGTAGGCTAGTGAATTTAACACATCTGGCAGACTCCATTAGAGACTATAATCAAAATTGTCTTTTGCTTGATATGATGACTCCTAATAAGGAAGAAACCGGTCCAAGAATGACGTTAAAAATAATTTTTTCTACGCCCACATGGATATTAGCTTATCTACTCACAGATATTACAAAACGAAAAAGTATGCTACTGCCTTCAACTGAACGAATATATTTTATATCCGTTCTAGGTAGTGAGAACACTGCAAAAAAATGAAATCCACCAATCACCGTTCATATTTTGATCAACCGACTGCTATTATTTTTAAAATTTTAAATAAGTGAAAATTCTGTCAAACTAATTGTCAGTATATTTTTTAGTTATTGAAATTAAACATACATTAAAATGGGTTATTTTTGTATAGAATCGATAAATAATAGCATTTCTGTTTTTATTTCGTCTATAATTGTAAATAATTTGTTAATTTAAATAAAACTATATGAAGTCAATAATTATAGCAACAAAAATAAAAGAATAGTTGGTCCTGTGGTTAGGGTTCTTGCCTTGCACACAGAAGACTCGAGTTCGATTCTCGGATGGAGAAAAATTAAATAAACTTTTTCTTTTTTTCGTTTGTTTTATTTTAAAAATTATTAAAAGTCATAAATTATTTTAAAATTAGTTATTTTGTCTTAATAACCTAAAATATTTTTTTTTATATAAATTTTCGTTAGTGGGTCGTAGAAAAAATATACTGTACAACTCGAGTGGATTGTCCACATCGCACTCAGACGGTTGAGCACTCCGCCTACGGCGTCGTGCTCAAATTTCGTCTTCGTGTGTTATGGCCATCATATCCACTCTTGTTGCACAAACTACTATTCTATCTCTGCTATTTTCTTTTTTGAGATAAAGCCATGCCTGTTGCGGTATTAGCCAAAGGACGTTTCTGTGTCACGATCTTCGAGTTTTTTTCGTATTTTATTTTTAATTATAATTTTGTTGAAAAATGTATCTTACTTCGAATTACAATGTAAAGTAAAATTGCTCAATTCAGGTTAATTTATCAAACAATACTTATTATTATTTATTAATTCAGTAAAAGTTTTAAACAAAACAAGTTTTGATTAAAACCTCATAAAATAAACTTATATTGTCTTGCAGTAATTAGTTGTATCTTCGGTGTTTAAAAAGAAAATAAATAAAACTTACACAAATTGTTCTCTAATGACCGTTATTGAGGGTATCTAAATTTGTTAATTGAGCCATGATAAGCAACCATTAAGGTCAATTTTAAAAGCAATACCAGTAATTACCGGGTAATTCAATAATTAGATAATTGCTGGTGTTCTGCGCGTGAGAGAGTTACACCCAAAAGAATTTTGTTTGTTTATATCAATTTTGTTGATTCACGCAATACTGAAATAAACTTATAAATTATTTCAATATCCAAGAGGACGAATTACAAAAATGACAATAAGTTTACTTTCTGATAGTCAGTTACTACATTTTCCACTTAATATTTTTTCATAGAGAATACTAAATCATAAATACGGTCAAATTAGCAATAATTTAAAGCCCAATTCATAAATTTAACTCCTGATCATTTGCAATTCGTTTCCTGGTATGCGCTATTTTAAGGGACGGCCATCGCTTTTCTGCCGCCTCCACACAGTCCTAAATAGTCTGGGGAAAGCATCCATAGCTATTTGTATTGTAATGATCTCGTTGAATGTATTTACAAGGCTCGCGTCCACGAGCTTGGGAGCTATTCAATCACAAAGACCTGTTGCATTCAAAAATATTGAAGCCGTCACTTCGATCTTTGGTGGCTTAACTAAATTTCATATATTTGATTAGGGAAAATAATTTCTAAAAAACTTCCTGACTACTGAATTTTTTAATTCTGCAGCTTGCTTGCTTCGTCACAGGTAATTTTTTTGAAAATGTTTATTTTAATAACTTCTATACACACTTAAAAAGACATCAACTTGCAAAATATCCTTTATAGAATCCTAATATATCATACACAAAATATTCATATTGTAACGTTTGTTTAATTTATTTATAACGTACTAATTAATTTATATAATACTTAGGCACTATTATAACTTACAATTCTAATTTATTTATTACAATTTGTCTTTGCTACCCAAGACTTTTATTTAAACTTATCGATACACTCGCGCTATTTATATAAAGCCAGCTCTGTACCAGAACACTCTAGGCAACCCAGAACGTTCGGAAAATTCCTCTCTACGACTCATACTCAGCAAAGCGATCACTTCGGTAGCTTCTCGAAGAAGTGCTTTTGTCTCTATATGGCTAGCGCTAGACTTCATACCGCGGGTAAAGTAGTAAACAAAGCACAGAGACGGCTTCGCGTGACAATGTATCAAATTATGATCGATTATTTCAGGAAGAAAAATCTTAGTGTAGAAGTAAATTATAATGTACCGACTTAAAATGATTTTCACAATGTTTATTCACAATCGGTTAGTAATCTGTGGATTTGAACCCTTTGAAACAGTCGGGAAGCGACTCATTGCTTACTTCACTTTCCCGACTAGCATTTGTCACTTGCATTCCCGCAAATGTGACTTACTGTATGATTCGTAAGTGTTTTCATATATTTGTATGCTTTTTTCCGGAATCATGCCTTAGGTACCTTTTTCTGCAGCTACTCGCAGTTCTGGTAGGGTACATTCATGTTAACTGTCGGACATATTTGAAAGTACCTATATAATAATAAAAGTGCCTTTCAATATGTAACTGGCAAAATAATTACCTGTCAGATTTAACCAAAGTGTTATATTGCCTAGCAACGATCTCGCATGTATCTTCTTTAAATTTTTTTTATCAAATTATGATATAAATTAATACCAATAATATTTATTAAAACATAAAATTAATAGTAGATTGTGAGTGAAATCGTATACATCCCTCGGGGGAACTCGGCACTTGCTCGCCCGTTTTGTAATATACTATTTACGGCCTGCAACCACGATTTCCATACATTTTTCTTCTCCTCTCCTACCACTAAGGCTGATCCGGTGCGCTGTTGCCAATTATGTCCCTCTATATTATAACCACATGCCAGACAGAAAAACTAATTAATGTATATTTAGTATAAAAGCTTTTTTTTAGCCATCGTTTGTTGAATTGAGTACCTTAAAACAGAGTACTTTTTCACTGTCTTATTTCGTCTTAGATGTAACTCATAGATACATTTAGCTATTGTTTGTGACTTATGCGGCAAGGCTGTAAATTCTTTAAGTCATATATTTGTAAACACTTATATTAAAACAATTACTTAACCTTTTTCCACATAATTACTTTTTAAAGGTTAACATCGCTAACAACATCAGGTACATAGAAGTAAACCAATCCTGTTCTTTGAAATAATGCATTTTCAGTTTTTTTAATACGACTATATATCCTAAATTACTCTGCAATCCTTGTATCGAAATTTAAATGTAAAGTTTAAAATCAACAATTTCCGATTTTTTTTTTAGATTTTGGTGAATTATTATTTTGATACTTCTTCTTCTTCTTCTTCTTCTTCTTCTTCTTCTTCTTCTTCTTTAATGTGGTTATGGGCTTAATCCGAGGACTATCCACCCAGGAAAAGTTATTTTTTAAAATTTTGTTCAAGTGGAAAAGCTGCACCCTCGTGCGTCGGACTTCTGTCCTCACTCTTCCACTACACTTGATAATTATTTTAAATATTCTTCAGAATTCTTAGCACTGAATATTTTATTTAATTTAGTATACTTTTTAAAGTCGGATGGTCACTTTTGAACATGATATTTTGTGATTATTGTAGGACTTGAGGACTCCCGATTCGGAGACCGCCATTTCAATGTTGCCACGACGATGTCCGAATCGGAAGTCTTTTTTTTATTATTTTGATACTCCAACAAACTTAAAACGAACATAGAAGAACTCTTATTAGAACAAATGCTTAGTATAGAAGAAGAATAAACAGAATATTTCGAGTATGTGCACTTCAAATTTAAGGAGGCCAGAAATTTCACAATCAGTGTCAAGTCATTTGTCAATCTCTGTCAGTTGTCAATCTGTCCATCTGTCATCCAATTTAAAATACAAATTTGTCTTTACACAACTACTTCTAATTTACATTTTTAAATTATCCACATCTGTCATGAAAGTTAATTTTATTATGTTACGCAATACGCATACGTTCAGCCATCCGTGAAAATTTACTTGATTTATTCTCCACACTGTTGGTGATTTTCGAGATTAGATTCTAGTGATTTTAATTTCATTTGTTTGGCCATACTGAAGTAGTAGGGACGACTAGTACAGCAAAACGACAACATGACTGTAAGTTGAGCAGTTAAGCCGTGATATATCTGGTCACGCGGTTAACCATCGAATACGTGGAATGAATGATGATGAATGAACGTATGATGAATCGAAAGGAGTAGGGCATCCAAATGGTGGTACAATAGGCCATTGGTCGGACCCAAGCCTGATCGGGGGGTGTCTGCCGAAATCCATCGGGGTAGGAGGGATTATTGAGGAAGGCCTGAAAGGGTGAAAAAAAAAAGCTGAAGCCAGCCAATCATATTATAAAACTTTTCTTTTAATATCAATATTCGTAAACTTGTTGGAACTCCCATTATTAACCTGTTTTAATATGTACATGTATTTCAAAAACATCTAATATTTCGCCATTCTACTAACTTTTTATAAATCCTCGTACCAGTTTTATGCAATTTTTTCCCAATATCTCTATAACTATACGGTTAAAAATATACATTTGTATATTCTTTAAACTAACGGTTTGTGCACGACCTGTATATTTATACTAACGTCTTCTCTGGTCCCGTTTTTGACGCACAACCGTCGGCGCCGTTAATCGAGAGAAAGAGTAATAATTTTCTTCAATTTAGCGATTAGCCACACCTGCGAGTAACTCGGTCGGCTAAATGAAGCACTCGTTATATCGAAGTATCAGATCACAGATCACTTTCAATCTACCTAGTTTGACGCCTACGGATTTTAGAAAATCGAGGACGATCCGTCCTACGCTCTCCACTGATTCCAGCCATTCATGCCATTACGAGGGCCATGCAGAAATTGATTCTATAATAAAGAAGGGAAATAATTTTAAAGTCAAAGGTGACCAGTAAAATAAAGAAGCAAAACAAGGAAATATCAAAGTCATATGTCACAGAATAATACATATGACCGTTTTCCTTCGGTTAATACCGCAACAGGTATTGAATAATTATACCAAAAAACACAGCAGATATGGAAAATTATATTATCTTTAATTTTTCTTGATAAGGAGAACGTAATTCTTGGACCGGTTTCGTTCTTATTAGGACTCGTCAGCAAAGAATATACATTATCGATTAGGTATTGGAATCAAAGAGAAAATAATATTCTACAAGGGCAAGGTTAAAAGTTGTCCTAAAACAGAGATGGCGTTGGTATTAATAACATTTTTGTTCTTCAACCTATTATTTTTTTGTTCATATTTAAGTAGAAAAGCCTAATATACAAATATGTTATAAAAATCATTTCAATTACAATAAAGTAACAATAAAACGTACAATACAAATAATTAAGGTACTTACAATAAAAGTAATAGCAATAATAATTCATAAAGTTAAACACAAAAAAGAAAAAAACAATGTTGCATTTGCCGTTCATGAATAACTTTAATTATACTGGTTTTAAAGCTTTTACTATCTCTAATACTGTCAGGAAGTTGATTGAATTTCTAGAGACCTTTAAAAAAGAGAGTTTTTCGTATTGGCTCTATTAGTTCTACAAAGATATAGAAAATTGTTATTTGTAATTGGATACTATGATAAACAATATAATCATTGAAATAAGCCTGTGCAAAATTATTTAAAATTTTGTATATTAAAACCATCGTTCGCAGATAGCAGACAAGCACTACTCACCCTGAACAGACCACGAATTTACTCAGGGTTAGTAGCAAACAAATACTTGACTATGACTAGACAGAATCTGCTCCTAGTCACAGGCATTCTGACTGGTCAGTACGAAAGCATCTCCATATCATGGGGCTGTTAGAATCCGCACTCTGCAGAGGGTGCGAACAAGAAGATGAGACCATCGAGCATATGCTTTACGATTGCCCGACGCTCTCATTTATTAGAAGATTTCTGTTCGGCGAGTATCGGCTAACACCGGCCGATATAAGACAAGCACCTCTTGGCGACGTTGTCAACTACATAAAATATGTAGGACGGCTAACGAGCTAGGAGGTGCCTATCATCTCAGGAGGATGCACAATGGGCCCAATGTGGCCTAAGTGCCGTGGGGGTAACCCACCCTCCACACGTTACAGATACAGAGATCGTTCGCAGAAAAATCCTCTGCTTGACATTTAACAACATTAAAACAATTGGCGTGTAACAATTAGTGATTAAAATTGTTTTTATACCTTAATTTTGAAGCTTTTGTAGTCGCCTAATTTTATTATCACTTAAAAGGAATAGTACATATGCACAGTAATCAAAACGAGGCTGTTATATACAGTTAACTTAGTTTTAGTTGACAGATATTAAGAAATTGGACTAAAAAAAGAATAACCTTCTGAAAATTTTAAAATGGCAACAGAAGATAAAATATTATCATCAATGTGAAACCAAGATCTAAAATTTGAAACTATTTCATTAATTATCTTGAGAGATTTATCATTTAAATTATCAAACTATATTTGTATTTGTTTGTACAGACCATAGCTTCGGTTTTAGTAACATTAATTATTTTGAAAATATAAGCAAATTTTACTTAAAGTTGAATTTATTTTCCTTAGAGCTGTTTGCAAATCTGTATGAGTACATATTATGAGCAATCTGCAAATAAGTTTATAAACTCTATATCTACATATTGGATATAATTGAGACACGGAATAAATAGAGGCGGTCCCCGGACACTCCCCTGGGGGACTTCTGTATTAACAGGGATCTTGGAGGAACATGTATTATGTATTGTATCATGAAACCTTACTTGCTGTTTGCGATTGTTTACAATAGTTATACAACCAATTAAAAACAGTCTCACCAATATCATATTGCAAAAGCTTATTGACTATCAATTGTCTCAAAACCCCTTTTAAATTTAAAAATACACATTATGGCATCTTTATTATTTTCTGTTTCATTTCTTGTTTTCCAAAGTGTTACTTGTAATTCACAAGAATGTTTCTGCCTGAAACCAGATTGGTGAGTAATTAAAATATCATTAGATTCACTATGATTCAACAAGTTTGCTTATATACTGCCAGCTCAATAAGTTTCCCAATAGGTGGCAAGGTATTTATGAAAAAAATGAAAATATATTTATTGAAATAGGTAACCCTAATATACAATTTTTTTTTGTTACAAAACAACAACTCAAATTAAAAATACAAAAATCAGGGAAAAAAAATACAATTTATGACTGAACAAAACAGAAAAACAATTAAAGTCCAAAATATAAAAAAAATATATATATATATATATAAAAGTTCCAAATACAAAAGTCTAAAATACAAAATATACATATTAATACAATCACATATTTTCTTTTAAAAGAGATTTGCACATTTAATCTTCTTTACACTACTTTTCATCAATCATGAACATGTTTTATCATTTTCTTTTTAAAAACTGTTACTGACGAACTAGCTTTAATACCAAACGGCAATTTATTGTAATGGTCAAAGCATTTATAGGCCTAAACTCAGAGGTTTCATTAGAATTTGTAACTTTTGTATTCGTAGAAAGTGCTATTTTTTAACAAATCCGGAAAAGCACCCCATTTGCACAGAAAATAATATTAATTTGCCGAAAGACAACTAATGATAATTGTTTAAAGGAATGATAATTTTCCTACAAATTGAGGTAATTTCCCTGAAGCAAAATATATTTTATTATTTCTAGAGATTTTATATGAGTAAAATCGTAACTTGTAGCAGGATATTAAGATACGAATTTACCTACTAACATCTTTTATAGTTTGTTGATAAGGTTACCCATCCAAGTGCTAACCGCACCCATCACGGCATTATTTTTGAAAAGATATTTCTTAGGCACTCATATTTATCCATGCATTTTTTTTTTTTTGGTAAATTATTTAAATCCAGTGTAAATTTTCATTTCTCTATTACATTTACAACCGACAGTGAACATTAAAATGCCAGCATTAAATCTCTTACTTTACTAAGTATCGTAGGTGTCCCCATTGACACATAAATTCATTCATAATCATAATAGCTACTGCTATTATGTGCAATAATATACGTTACAAGTTACAAGATTAAGAAACGCTTTCACAATTATATGCAAGAATCTACACGTCAAAGTAAAATAAATCTTAAAATATATATAATTAACTTTCAAGGACATGCCAAATTATTTAAACTTAATTTACAAGCATTGTTGATTAATTCAGCAATGACTGTTCATTGCGTTACTTTTGATTTTAGCGCCCTCAAGTTGATGTTTTATTTAATTATCCTGTGTTATATTATGTATGATTATTGTTGCCTTTGTACTTGCTTTAATATTAACAAAGTTTCAAAGTTTTTAATATTAATAATAATTTGTTTTATTGAACGTTTGAATCTTTAAGCAAGACAATCTGTAATTATTTCAAAATTTTTAAAATTTTCGCCCGAGGTGGTTTGTTAAAAATATAGAAAATGATACTTTCTCTATGTCTGTACGTGCTGTTTATGTTTTCGAAATGGATGCAAATAAATTGTTTGCGTTGTTATTATTGTTGGAAGAGGAAGAACAAGAGGAACTGGCAATTGCAACCGTCAAAGTTTCCAATAAGCCAGTGGATGAGTTGTTTTTGTGTCGCGATACAGATGGTGCCTTTAATATCACTGTGCAGCGGAGGCTTTTTGGAAATAAAACCAAATTTAGGGAGTATTTTAGACTTTCTACAGATCTTTTTGATTTCGTGTTGTTTTATAAAGGACATAATTTCCAAGAAACCTATAAATAAAGTCATGATGTCATCTGTATGTGTGAATTTGTCACTCATTGTTTTAAAATTAATAACAATATAGTCTCCGCACACGCCGACGATTCCGCTGATATCAACCGACTCTTCGCGACAAATCAGCGGCATGACGCCGTCCTGCTCAGCTAAGCGGATTCAAGAAAACCATTCCCATTTAAATACTCTGGTTGGATAAAATCGTCAAAACGCGACGGTTGACGGACTGTCCGCTCACCGCGACGAAGTGTTCAAAGAAACCAAGGCTTTAGTCTAGTTGCTTTCCTAATTTGTGAGGTTTTGTTATTTTTAAACATTAATAAATCAACACGTAATGAAGCAAATTTCAAAATTTTTTGCACGGTTGAATAGAGAATAAAACCCCCTTTCAAATGAACTATCACTCACCACCCCATGCCATTTAAATTTTTCGAAAGGGTTGCTACCCTCCAGTAAGGGATGAAATTAAGGGTAAACTAATAATGTACATTGTAGAAATCAAAAGTCGACCTATCTCGACGATTTTCCTAACAAGACCCCAGTAACGGGGTAAGACTTATGATGCTCACTGTATAATCAAAGTTACCTTTAAAATAATTTATTATTGCATGAAAATACGAAAAATGTTTTAAATATGAATTTATTTTGAAATTAAATACCTGTCCTACTTAAAGATTTATCACCAGTTACTCAATAGGAACAAATTCCAACAGTTAAGCTCAAACATCTCGAAAACTATTTTTCAAATTTTATTTATAGAAAAAAAATCTACCTAAAAATACATTTTATTATGCATCTTCCGTCTTTCCCGTCTATAAATTTTTTTGGAAAGAAGCGCTGTATTTAAAAATCATTTAGATCCACAAATAAAGCGCTCTTATTATGCTCTACAAATAGGCTTTTACAGAATTACAAACTCCAATGGTTTAAAAATTATCCGGCATGTGAATCCGGAAATCCTTATAAAGAGTGATTCACAAAAAATGTCCGATAAAGCCAGATACTGTTCTGAACTAAATCCAAATTAACAATAAAAAAGAAAAAGAATGTCCGCTCCGACATCCGTGAATTTTTTCCAAAGCCTACTTTAGAAACATTCAGTCTATATAGGGTTACTGAAGCCCTCTACCTATGTAGGTAGCCTCACTTTTTTCCGATCACTCGTGAGTCCGAAAATGCAAAAAATAACTCTTATCTGCATATATGCGCCGGCACGATAACTCTAAAAGTAAAAATTCCAATAGACTTGCAGTTTTGACTTTCTTATTTTTTCAGTTTAACTGTAATGCTTTAAATATCAGTGTTTTTCAAATGCAATGCATTTCTTATTGAGCTTATTTTATGCACTGCGGCATGGGTACTGAATGTTACGATTTCAATAAGATTGCCTTGTACGAGTTATTCAATTCTGAACCCAAAGCTATTTTTTCTATATTAGTATGCTTCACAAACGTCAATACTTCTAATCGGATTTCGGTCTTTCTTTCAAAATCAAATCGTTTCTTGTTTCTTTTATGATATCAGTTTACCCGTTGGGGCCTCAGTATCTACAAGGTGGGAACCACTACTTCAGCGTCTCTCGAATAATAATAAATAAAATTAAAATAATTATTTAAAAGCATTTTATTACTTTATAAGTTTTTAATTGCGAGTTAAATTACCTATATTTTTGGTTACTGGGAATCAGTTTTTAAAAAGACGTTATTACCGGAAATTGTACCATAAAAATCTTCACAAGTTATATTTTCTAAGTTGTTGTAACGTTTATTTAGACTCATGTACTAATTTAATTTTACAACATTTATGTTAAGTGATCGGTCTCTTACCTAAAACTGGCATATCGACAATTGTGGCCTATTTATATATAGCAGGGACAGAAGTTGGAAAGACTTTTCGTAGTTTTCCAACTTCATACACAGGAATTGACAGTTTTGTCTCGGGACTAACCGAAGTGAAGGCGTAGAAAATTATTTTATAAATGCTAGTAACAATTTCGGGTAAATAATTTAATAAATTGTAAATAGCTGTTGAAACTTTGTAGAATTATGATATTATAATACTTGTTTAAATAATTATTTCTAGTCAATAAATGCGTGCTATTCCGCCGGTAACAATTTAAAATTATTTATTTTATGAAATAACAATGGCAGATACACATTACCGCGAAATTATCGATGTCGTCCGACGTGGTTTGACGTTTACCTTCCCTCCACCTACCAAAAGCCTTTCTAACTTCTGTCCCTGATTTACACAATCGTGGCCTATTTATATACACATGTGGAGTTTCTCGCATTCACCAGAATTTGCTACAAAAATTCTAGATATTATTCACCATTTCTTACACTAAACCAAAGTAAGTGCATTCATCAAAAATTGTAATTTCGAAATCATTCGTCGGGGTTGAGAAATTTCTGGAATGGCGTGTCCACCAAATTTTAGAAGTCAGCGGTTCTCAATCATTGAAAATGTCCACCATAGGTAGATCATTGGAGGAAGGGTTCGGAGGTTGACTTATTGTATTGAATATTTTTGGTAATCCGAAATGGGAAGGTTTTAAGAGGCCCAAATAAGACGAAGAGAAATTTGAGCAGGACTGGATGGA
The DNA here is from genome assembly GCA_927349885.1 of Psylliodes chrysocephalus. NCBI lineage: Eukaryota > Metazoa > Arthropoda > Insecta > Coleoptera > Chrysomelidae > Psylliodes > Psylliodes chrysocephalus. The sequence goes on along the minus strand of OV651815.1, from coordinate 27,368,572 downwards.
TCGAAAATTGCTTACACAACATTGTATGGAGTCAGTAATATAGGCCTTTTGGAATCCACTGACAACCTACTTCTTTCGTTGAATGAAAAACTCAACGTTCGCATTGTGAGGTAGAATACAAAAAAGTATTGACAGGATTTCATTAATACAGTTTTCAATTTCAATAATTTATCAAAAGGGTATTAGGTGTGTACGTAAACACTTGAAAATAGAAAATGAAAGTAAAATTATTGAAAGAGTTAATATCCCCCTATCTGTAAAATAAGAGTAGAATTAAACACATTAATACACTTCTGTAAAGTAGTTGAGTAGTTGTTCTACTCGGTAGCGCAGTGATTTAGCGACATATAGCTTTATATCCTTGAGCAGACCATATGAATTTTAATTTAATTTGCATGGTTCGTTCTAGGATTTGATGGTTGCCGTATTAGCAGTAATTTAATTTCTATTTATATGGCATCCAGATTACAAATCGCAGTGCATTACCGTTTCGATGATGGTTGGTAGGGTTTTTCTCTCCTGTAAGTCAATGATCTGCAAGCTGCAAGTCACCACAGAGCGCCACGGCAAATAATAATAATAGCACTAGCTCATCATCATTATTATCATCATTATAATTATTATGTTAAAAAAAAAAAAATTCGTCGCAACGTTCCTGGGGCTCCAACACACCCAGTACATTACGCGAAAGGCCTGGTCGGTGAGAAGATCATTCCTTACATCTGCTCGGTCAGTGATCTTCGGCCAAATTGAATTGCCCCAAAAGACGAAGGGACCCAAGGACTACCGCTTTCTGCATCTTCACCACTAGTTGTCTTGATGAGTCTCGGCAAGCCGGTATTTTTTGTAGCTCCGTGAGCATAGTGTCCTTAATTCCCCCTAAAACAACCACAATTAAGACTACCATTCGTACATTACATTCTGGATACATTCTTTGCAACTCGCCAATCAATGGAATGTATTTGGCACGCATTTCCCTCTCCGTAATAAGAATGTTGGTTTCAGGTGCAGAAAACTCAATGACAAACATTGAATGATTCTGTTTGTTCAACAGCACCAAATCGGGCTTGTTAGCTTGGAGTCTGGTTATTGTGGGAAAAGCATAATTCCATTAAATACGGCTGTTATTTTCCACTACCGCTTCAATTTCGTCTGGCACGTATATCAGAACTGGGGTCTCATCTATACCGTAGTGATGTCTCAGAAGATAGTAGAGAACTCGCAATGCGGCGTTGTGCCTGTAGATGTACCCAGACACAGCTTGCACCGGGCAAGCGGATAAAAGATGCATTAATGTCTCCGGATATTGTTGGCATGTTCTGCATCTGACATCCGCCAGATGCGTAAATTGAGCGCGGTATACGAGAGTATTAATTACGCCATCTTGGCAAGCTAACAAGAATCCTTCTGTCTCAGACTTCAAGTCAGCTGATCGAAGAAAGGAGAAAGTTAATTCCCGAGATAGATAAAGATCTTCTAGTTCCTGTAAAAAACACGGTGTTGGGATTTGCTGACGTGCAGCTGTTCTGCTGCCCTAACTAGACGTTTTACTTGAGCGGGTTCCAATCTAGTAAGAGATTGGTTGTCATCTATTTCAAATTTGAGACCTAGTTCATCCGCAACTTTACCTGCAACTTTAAAAAGAAAAGCCCCGATACCGGTTGTTTCATGGTCTCGAACCAGCTGCAATAGTGGGTCCGCACTATTGGCTACCTTGCAAGCCAAACTCACAGTTAATCTATCATGCAACCTCTCCAGACTCAGATTTATTCTTAATATTATTATTATTATTATTATTATTATTATTATTATTATTATTGTCACCAAGAAATTTTTCCATTTTTTTTATATGATCCTCTTTATTCATTATAACTTAAACAGTTAGCTTTTCAGCTTTAGACATTATTAAATTATTGTTCAGTATCTTCTTTTTAAGATATTTAAGTAAAGTAACATGTTGTAGGATGACTGGCTTCTTATGAGGGTTGTTATATAATACGCTATCAAACTTTATTTTCACATTCTTCAATAATTTTGTTTTTAGAAATTTGTTTCGAATGATTTAACGTTATCAATAATGATGCCTTTATCTATCAAAAATGTAACTCATGATTCAGTTTTAATATCATCTATATTATTTGTAGTACTCTTAAAGATTTTATCCATATATTTATATAATATACAATATGTTAACCAACTCACCCAGCAGAACAAAGATGAAACGCTTAAATATATTTAGACGTGAGTGAAATAAAGATAGAAACTTTACTCTACCGGTAGTGGCATAGCAAGTATGCTCTATTTCTGTCCATTCAATAGCTGTGTCACATTGGTTTTATATACCGGTCAGATTTGAAAAGTTAACAAATTGTATACTTTCCTAATACAATTTTAATTCAATATTAATCGTTTCTTGATTATCTCCGTCATTTACGTAGTTTTAAAGATCTTGTACTTACAAAGTAACAAAATTCTTAAAGCTAGTGTTTCTTTGTTTCCTTTTAACGTACATAGTACTCCGGCAATAGAGTTTTCTCTTTTACCAACACTGCATCGTTGCCTGTTGGCGAAGAGAATCTGGTCTTTAGTGAAAACCTTGCGGAGTCCGGTTATGGCACTTAAATTCTGATCAAGACCGGGTTTATCCGGTCAGATGGTAACTCCATTATGACGTTACTTAACAATCAACATCTTAACTGTACTTTTCATGTTATTTTTTCGGTATCAAGAGCCGTTTTCTGCATTTTTAATTTTTAAACCAAATACTTGGCAATGCGATTTCCGTTGAATATAGCAAACGAAATGTGTGAAACGAAATTAGGTATATAGGGAACAGTACCTGTGCTTGATAGGCAGGTGTTTAGAAACGTAAAGAGGATCGCTACGATCGACTTGGCACGGATGCAAGTTCAAAAATAAAACAAAACGCTCAGGTTCTCCCTCAATCGTAAACAAAATGCTGAATGCTCGAGTGAATTCTGTTATTATTAATTAAGAAACGGTTGCTTTTAATGTTTTACCGAGAACAAAAATTCCGAATTCGTAGGAAATTGTATTTTGTTCTGAATATATATATATAGACATAGAAACGGTCATTGTGCAGCCCATTCTATATACAATCAGTACTTTGTACAGCCCGAATTGACGTTGTTCGGCCCACTGCTGGGCTGAACAACGTTTTACGTGTATATCATTGCCAATCGGCGAATAATACTGTAAGACTTAATCCTTTAAAATTTAAGGAGGGCTTAACATGGGCTCGTATAGCCATATTTTTATACAAAATAGTTCATAGGAGTCGCCTGTTGGTGGCGCGCTAAGTAAGTGTATCTAGAACAGAAATCGCAGATCATTTTACGGTCGTTGTGTAGCCTGGTATTTAGAAACAGTTCGAACACAAACAATAACAAATAATAAGTAATATTATATGTTTATAAAGAAAGAGTGATTAACAGTAGTTGTTTACATTTCTGTTTTAATAATAACGCTGACAAATAATTTGACTTTTTATTAACCGACTTCAAAAAAGAAGGAAATTCTCAATTCGTCCGAATATTTTTTTATTTATGTTCAGCGATAATTCTTTACTACGTTAGCTGAATTTTATCATTCGTTTTTTGTTAAAAAGGGGATACCTCAGGGGTAATTACATATACAGGATGATTTATTAAGCATGGCGACCAGCTGTATCTCAGAATATCTTAAAGTAAATTTTTTTTTAAAGAAACAGCTCAAGGCGGATATCTTTCTATAATATCCTCAACTGTCATATGTGATTCCTCTCTCATACGTCAATCCAACCAATACAATTTAAATAGGAAAAGTACCAAGTATGATACATCGTCGGAAAGGTTTTTTAATAGGGAATTACTGTTTATTGCGTTCCTTTTAATTTTAGCGCCTTCTAGCGGGATAAAAAATTATTACCTATGGTAAAGAGTGACACTTCATTTGAAAGCTAATTATATTAGTAATTTAATACACTACGTAATATTATGTTAACTAAATCAAAATTGAACTAAAAAGGAAAAAAATGCATTATTATTAAATTTATTTTGTTGCAAGTGTAATATGATTAATGTTTTGTGGTGTTAAATATAAAAATTTAAAAATATTTTACTAAATTTGGCAAACGATAATTGGTGTTATAAGATACACATACCAGCTAAAAAAAATTAGTTAAATAAACTTTGCCAGTAGCTTATGTGACACCTTAATCCCTTTTAAATTTTACGTCACTGCCCGAAAACTTGTTTGGACTATAATTTTAATTATTTTGATGTTTAAAAAAAAAAACGTGTACTCTAGCTGGGAACTCAGAAACTGATTTGTTTGCGAGATATTTGCACTCAAAGGTATATACTTCTACATTTTAATTTATTTTTAAATTCTAAGGTTTGGAACATTTATTTTTTTTATAAATTCCCAACAAATTTTGTAAAATTATACTGAGTAATAAAAATTATAGCCATTAATAATTTTTGAAATTTCAACTTTAATACCGTACATCGCGGAAAAGAGTAACATTTTAACTAAGAATGTTTTATTTAGTGGTCTTATTTTTATTCACAGAATATTTAGTAGTTTAATTGTTATGTTTGCCTGTATGTACAAGGTGTTACTTAAGTATGTACAATAAATTTAACCGACAATTCTTTGAGAGATTTTAAGATAAAACATTTATATAACCATGGGTCCGAAAATACTTCCTTTTTGAATATACAGGGTGTTGAACTTTAAAAAATAATGACTCTTCTTAAATATTTTAAATATTCTCTGTCCAATTTTGTTGAAATTTGGCAGTCTTATTTTTATTTTCAAGGACCTAATTTAGCTTTCAACTTTATTAAACTATTTTGTCCCTTAAATCTTTTTCGTATATTGCTTAGTTTTCAAAAAAAAAATAAAGTTAATTGCATATATCTGGACCACACAAGAAACTCGGAACGCCACTGGACTTCATAAATTTAAGCAAGTTGAGAGACAGATTAACCCCTTAACTGAGCCAACTTAAGACAAAATTAGTAAGGAATATTTAAAATATTTCCGAAAATTCAAATTTTTTTAAAAAGTTTAACATCCTGTATCTTGAAAACGAAGCATTTTCGGACCCATGTGTATATAAACTTTTTGTCTTAAAATTACTCAAAGAATGGCACGTTTAAATTTATTCTACATATTTAAGTAACACACCATATAAATATTATTTATTATCCACATTTGAGTGTAAATACCCTGAAAACCAATCACTTTATGAGTTCTTAACAATCGTACATAATTTATTTAAAAAACATCAAATATGTAAAAGTATATTCCAAATAAGCTTTTGGTCAGTCGCGTAAAATTTGTAGGGTACGAAAGTGTTCCTTATCCATGTTGTGTGCCACTGGTAAAGTTTATTTATACTGATAGATGTATTTTATGACAAAGGACCCCGCAATAATCTTATGGAAATTGGGTTTCGGTCAAATTGTCTGAATTTTTGATATGTTGTAGATTTCGTCATCCTGAACAAAAGTCTCCATGGGCACAAAGCGCCAAAATCAATATTTTGGCAGCTACAGAGCTGCCAAAGTTCCATATATCCGTTCCAAAACTATTCATTTTTAATACTATTTCCAGATGTCGAGAGCAGATTTTAATTATTTAAACACATAAGGTAGCGTTTTTTGGGTCACTGAATTCAATGCTAATGTTAGATTGGAAAAATTGACAGTTGACAGCTGTCAATTCGCTGTCAAAGAGGAATAAAAAAGTGAATGTGCTCTGTTGACATTGGAAATTCAGGTTTTCGAGGCCGCTGAATTCAATGCTAATGTTAGATTGGAAAAATTGACAGATAATACCAAAAGTGTCCAATTGGTCGAGATATGAGAGATATGTTTTTCTATTAGGTAATTACCTGTGAAGGTATTTTTAAAAAATGCTTTGATGGACCCCTAAGCAGAAAAACTGCCCGTGTGGTACCTATAATCCTGTTAAAAAAATGCAAAAAAAAAACAAAATACCAAAAAAATAATAGATTATGTAAATATAAAATGTAACTATAGCATAATTTTTAAAATTATTACGTCTAATTCACAATAAACATTATTAAACGTTAACAAAAAACAAAAAAATAGATCGGCTAATGGACGAAGTCCCTGATCAAAACATCCAAACTCACAAACACATACACACAAACTGTTATAAATTATTAGTTGTTTGCTAATGACTATTAGTTACCGTCCACTGGTTTTTACATTCAAATTTTTGAAATATAAAAAAAAAAAAACTTGGAAGTCCTCATAAGATTCACAAGCGTTGATCAAATTACAGACTTGTTTCGAAGCAACGGATATTCATCACTCAATTTCTTCTACTTTATACTAAATACAGGGCTTGATATTTTATGTTTTCTTACTCTATTTATTTTCGTAGAATAATCTTTAAGTGAACCCTATAAATTCATATTAGAACAAGTATACTATATTAATTTTGTTTATGTACAAGCCCTGCCTCAGTGAAGTTGAAGTTGGCCCAATCCCACAAAACATGATATTTGTGAATTTATCTCTGGGCAAATTAAAATTTTGTTTAAAATATAATATTTTTGTTTTGTTTAAATGTTTATGGAAATATAATAAGACCAGCGTGGCTATTTTTGAAGTTTTTATTTCAAAATTGTTTTATTTGTAAAATGATTTGTGTTTGGCAAAATACATGATGGAGACAACTTAAGTTGAATAGTCGGTTTATCGGCTTCAATGAAATCAAGGCAGGCTTTGTAAAACAAATGATAATATTTGACGTTGCTAAAAAGCCGATTTGACGTTTTACTTAATTTTCGGACATTGGTGTTGTTGTTAACAACTAAAAATGGCTCGTGGTAAAGCTGTTTCTGACGAAATAAGAAAAGTGATAATTCACTAGCATTTGAAAGTCCAAAATGCTTCCCAAATAGCTGACAGTGTAAATACATCGAGATATTGTATGGTTCGAAATATTATTAAACTGTACAAAACAACTCGATATGTGGCTCAAAAACCGAGAACTGGAAGTCATCCGCAATATTCCAATCCTAACTTAAGAGCTTTAAAAAGGATTATCAAGCAAAATCGGCGTGTTAATTATAACAAATTGAGAATATGGAATCAGGCAACGGGAAAAACATTTTCCAAAGCAATTTGTCACAGAGCTGCCAAAAACTAAGATTTAAAACTTACAAGGTATGCTTAAATAATTTTTGCTTTTTCTTTGTTTTTAATTCAATATTTCATAGGCAAAAGAGAAGCCCTTACTGACAAAGATTCAGAAGAAAATAGACTGGCGTGGGCAAAGGTACATCAATTATGGTCTCCGAACCAATAGAACTCCATTATTTGGAGTGATGAAGCCAGATTTGAATTATGCATTGTTGATTGTAGGAGTCATGTCATAAGAACAAAAGAAGTGTTTCAGAATGACTCTAATGTATATATCGGTTACATTCCGATTTACGTGATTTGGCTTTTTAAAAATGACTATTATTAGTGCGATAAATAATAAAAAAAAAAATGTTAAAAAATATTTCGTTTTTAAATTATTACTCACTCCAGTATAGCTTTTGGTATTAAAAATCAATTTATTTGATACAGATAAGTTGTATAGTTCCCAATAATATACATTTTATTTTCATAAAATACAATCCTAGGGTGGTGGGTGGCTCAGTGGTAGAGTCTCTGCCTGTGGATCCAAGGGTCCCAGGTTCGAATCCCACCGTTGGCCGGAATTTTTTCATTTAATTTAATTATTTAAAATTAATTCTGATGCCTTGGTAGGATTCCCCACTCGACCATTCACTGTTGGGTTCTAATTAACAGTGCTGTTCCTAAAGTGGCGCTGGGAAACAGTAACAAAGCCTACACAGAACACGAGGCGAAATAACCCTGGTAGTTGAAGCCGATGACACACAAAAAAAATACAATCCTACAATGAAAGTTGCAGAATTTATATAGAATGTATTGTACTAATCAGTTTTAGCTATCTGCTAAATAGTTATTACAAGCAACTACGCCTCTTTAATTAATTCATTTGATTTATAAGTCCATGATAATTATAAAAACAATAGTAATAATAATAATAATAGGCAAGCAAGCAAAATATATTAAATCATGGCCGATGCAGTCACCAACAAAATCTAACTACAGCTGATCTCATAAATCTGTAAGAGTCTCTCCCATAATGGTTATTTGAGTCAATTAAAAAATAGCACAAGTATTTGTTAAACAAATTAGATATCAACTTAAGCTATGACTCATGTCTAGCGTCCAATAAAAAACTCGTATATCAGTTGTTTCTGCCTTATAAAGTGCGGTGATTTTTTAAACCAATCGTTTTGTTTGAAGTGTAGGTGTGCAGATGATTGCGATTGTGACGAGGAACAGCCACAATACTATAACATTTTAAGAACCTGATTGACCGGAAAACGGCAATTTTATTTACGTAAATTATGACCAAATCGTAAATTCTTTTCTCGTTTGCTAAAAGCTTTGATTACTGTCTGTACGCAGTGTGAGAATCTCACATTCCAATTAACTTGTACAAACGTTTTTGTTCTGCGTTGAATTACATTTTCCGTCGGATCTGACGCATTAAGTATTATGCAATACCGAAACAGTAGCGGTCTGAAACGGCCTATGTAAATTATAAGATCGCTTGACTATGAATGCCCTTATTATCTTGTAGTCTGTGCAGAATTAAGACTCCGTTTCAATGCTGTATTATATTACTGTGACGTAATTTGTGTTCTACTGACCATTATGTCATTGAATTTGACATATAAGAAATTCAAAACATAAATAGCACTACTTTTTTCGGGTTCTCTGACGTTAATTGGATAAAACAAGTAGTGCTGGTGGTCAGTCAAAAATTTACGAAACTAATTTTGTACAATTGAAAATATGCAAAACTAGTTCTGCTTATTTCGTAATATTAAAAAACCGTATATAAATAAAATCTCAGATTTGGGAAATATTCATTGCAAAAAAAAAACTAGTTTTACGCATTTTTTCGGGCTTTACAGGAATTCGAGTAGGTATTGAACATATGCACTAAGCTCTGACGTAATCAGCTCCCAAATAGTCCTGAGATGCCTATAAAAAAAATGAATGAGAAAATACAGTTACAACTAGTAGAAGATATTGAATGAAAGTTCTATGAAGAGAACAAATCCCCCATTCACATTTTAAAGCAATCCGTGGCAGTTCTGCATCCAACATTACTGTACTTGGGGGCATATAACATAAGAAAGCGATCTACCCAGCTTGGAGCAAATCAAAATCATAAACTTCCTTTGGAAAGTAGGATTGGAAGGGTCGTTATAGAGGATCGAAACAATTCCCTTGCTAACTTAGCGACAGAAGAGGGCACAACAGATATTTTAGGTAGTAGTGTATCTGATACCACATAGCAGTATAACATAAAACACCACCTTCACAAGTTTTCGAATCTTCATATCTATCTTTAAAACTATCCTATACCTAAAATAAAATATATAAACTTATTTGAAATGTATCTTTTAACATTGCAAAACACAGTAATATTCAATTAATATGTCGACGTCACAATATATTTATTATCATTTTGATAAACTCCTCCTTCTTATTAATAAGTTTCTTTATTTTTTTTTTTTAATAGTGATCTAAAGAACTGTTTCCTGACAACAGTAATATTATTAAATTAATATGTTGGCGTAAAAATATCCTAGTTATCATATTGATAAGCTTCTCGGTTTTCTTTTCCCTTTTCATGTATCGAAGAAAGATTGTCCTCTTGTACCCATTTTTTCCAGTCCTTTTTGTCTCCTACCAATGTTTCATCTCATCTATTGTATGTCCTTCTTTTTTCTGTTCCTATTTAATTTGGTCTATCCATTTTCTTTTTGGTCTTCCTCTTTGTTTCTTATCCTGTTTTCCAAATTCTGAAACGGTTCTTGATATTCTGTTTGGCATAAGTATCCCTATTTTTCTACCTCTTTTTGATAGATAATGGGGTCTATTCTGTAAAAATTCCTTTATATTTAACGGCCTTTAAAAATATTGGCGGCCTTTAAAAGTATATTTGTATTCGTTAATTTACTTCTGTCATTATTTAAACAGATTTCTTTAAGATAGTACTCTAATGTATTTTAAAGATCCGTTTAAATAATGACAGAAGTAAAGAAGAAAATATTTTTAAAGGCCGTTAAATATAAAGGAATTGTTACAGAATAGACCCCAATACTGCCGATATGAAAAAAAATATCGTTAGCAACCAACCTGTTTAATAGTATTAGGTAATAGATAAAATAAAATATTAGCTATAAATACTAATAACGTAATAAACTATTTTTTAATTCTTGTCTTTTTTTTTCAGGTAAGTTCTACAGTGCAATTAGTTTATGTTGTAAGTATATAGATTTAACATTATATTAAAGGGCTATATACAGGGTGCTTCTGAATCCATAAGAAACAATCAAGGAGGAGATTCCTCGTTGAAAATTATGAGGAGTCGGTGCTATAACACAATGTTCTCAGTCCAACCTCCGAAAAAATGTATTAAGTAAAATTGAGTTTTTAAATTTTTTTCCTAAATCCAGGTTATTGTACAAACTTGAAATTTTGAAGATTACAGGCACTCGTAAAGAAGTTTTTATTCAGTTTTACCATTAAATGATATTTTATTTTATGTTAGAATTTTGTGGTCGGGTTAAATTTTATAAATTAAAAATATTCAGAATTCCTGTTTTATTTGTTAACCTTTGTCCGGTACTTTTTACGAACAAAAAATAAAATATTTATGTTTTTAATAACAATTTAAATTCGAAGAGTAGGCTTCTGTCATAGTAGGTAGCCATTCTCTTATTTTTCATCCAATTTTAGTAGGCTGCTGTCAAGTTGTTCTTTTGACTTTTACACAAATCGTAACTTACATCTTTTCGGCAGTAATGTCTCTTGAGAGGTTGGGATGAGAATTTTTTTTATAGCACCGACCCCTCATAATTATCAACGAGGAATCTCTTTTTTGCATAAATTTAGAAACACTCTGTGTAATAGTTACTATAAACAGAAATTTAACAGAAGTTACACAAATTGACATTATTCGGATGCCAAATAACAAACAACAGTAAATCCTTTAGAACAGTGGTTCCCAAACAGGGCGGCGCGAAGCAACATTAAGAGAGACGTACGAGAGTCCTGAAGTATTAATATAAATTTTATTTTTAGGTTTGAAATAATAAAAAATAATAAATTAAAATAATAATGTAGCACTCCCTTCGCATTAGATTAGATTAGGGATTAGTGATTCCATTTGACCCCCCATTCCCCTTTGAAAAAATTTGGAGGATGACACCCCTACTGAGGAGGTTGAAGGTTTTACTATGCTTTTTGCGTCAAAAGGTGTCCCTTTGATAAACAAACTTGAAGTGTTTTTGAATTTCGCCGAAAAGTTCTTTTCCACCCTGTAAATGACTTGCGGTACGTTTTCGATGGGCCTCCATGTATACATTTTCAACATACATCTTACTCGAAACATTTTATATATGTTCATTGCCAACGAAAATACTGAAAAATTAAAATTTTACACTTTTCCTCAAATTTTTCCATTACGGTCCATTTTAGAGAAATCATGTATAAAACAAAAAATATAGAATTTTGCACTTTTTGTCAAATTTCTCGAATACCGACCATTAAAGAAAATTATGTATATAACAAAAATTATAGAGAATAACATTACAAGCAACTTTTATTTGAAGAATTTTCTTTTATAAGCGTAAATAACAGATATAGTCCATAAAGTAGAAAAACGACCTCCTATATTTTACGAATATGCCCAAAAATTTAATAATTTTACCGCAGGATGGATTGAATCTCAAATTTAAAATTTGTTGCTTTTCTGTTCATCCGTTTTTGAGTTTTTTGTTTTTTCAAAATCCGAAATTTACACTTTTTCTCAAATATCTCGAATACGGTTCATTTTAGAGAAATTATGTATAGGACAAGAATTATAGAGAATAATATTACAAACAATTTTTATTTAAACAATTTTCTTAAAAATTGGAATTTTTACATTTTGCCAAATTTCTCGAATACGGACCATACACACACGCACGCACACACACACACACACACAGGCGCGCGCACGCATGCATGCATGCATGCTCGCACACACAGACACATACACACGCAAACATCATCGCGAAAATAGTCAAAACGGATTCAGAGGACCCCTAAACGTAACAATCCGTCGAAAACTCGAGGCCAAAAAAATCATGATTCCTAAAATTTCCTTATCTGTATACAGACAGGAAAGTAAAAAGGGGAGCGTCATAGAGAAAAGTTTGGGGATCACTGCTTTAGGAGGTAAATTAATTCGCCAATGTGCACATGTGTGCAGTAGCTAGAACTATCAGTATATGAACGTCTTTGCTATGGTTTTATTTAACTATGCATTATACAAGGTGTATGCCGCAAATGATATGGCTGAGAAAACTCTAAAAAATAAGTATTGTTGCTTAATAAACATAGCTCCAAAAACACTTAATATTTTTATTACTTTAAAATTATTGAATTAATGATTTGCAAAATATTGAAAATATTGAAGAAATATAATTTCGTACTTCAATAAAATTTTTGAACTATTTACTTTAGTCTGTTGTCAAAAATATGGGTGTGGACAACAAGAGTGACGGTAAAACTGCATTGTTAGAAAACGACAATCGAACTTTTTTAAAATTCAGGTTCAAGAATTCAACGTGTTGAATCGTTGACAGCTCTACCGTACAGGCATCGCATTTGTTCAAAGAACTTGATTTATGATAATTTTATGTAGCGAAAATTTCTCACATGACAGCGACGGGTGAGGTCAAGCTTTTTTCCTCGCCATATTCAATTTCACATCCTGAATCGTCATTATCGCCGAATGCCATAGCCCGTCGTCATTATTTTTTCTTGCGACTACTAACCGACACTTGTTTTTCTCCAACCGACTCGCCCATCAATGGCTAAACCTAATAAGGACTCAAAATTATCATCGAGACTTGGTTGAACTTGTCGCGGAATGTCTCTTTATAACAGTGCCTAAAAACAGGACTGGGTCCGATTTTGTTCGACTATTGAGCAAAGCTAGTTACAATCAAAAGTTTCATCTTGTGTGTGTGTTTAAGAAACATACTAATAAAATTAACATTTTTTTTTTTTATTTTAATTAATATTCTTTGCCAAATTAGATAATAGTAATTCTAATAAAATATAACGATAAAGCGTGGCCGGGGTGACCATCATTAAAAACGGTAACGCATGGCGATTTTTATAATATGGATGTCATATCAACAGAAATTACATTTCTGCTAATAAGGCATCCATCAAATCCTATACAAATAAATTCACATGGTCTTCTGTGATCTTCGAAGCTCGGTGTGTCTCTACCACAAAATTGGCTCGCAAATTATGTAGGCGTGCCGTAGACACCTACGCTACCGCTATCATCAGACTTAAAAGGAAGAGTAACAATATTGTGATCGTTGTAAATAAAAAAATATTAAATAGTTAACAATACTTGACAAAAAAAGATGAAAAAACATCAAATTAACAAGTCGTTTTTATTAAATACCAAAATAATATCAGCCAAAATGTACAATGAGCCTATTTAATAGGAAGGATAAAATATTAAAATTATTGGATTGAGAAGATGAAATAATGTCGGAAATAATCCACAGTGGACAAAAAGGAAAATAAAAAAGTGAGCTGTCTTCTGATCTTCTACGCAGCTTCCACCAGGCTTCAAAAAAAGGCGAAACAAACAATCTCATAGAGTCCGCCTGCAGGAATTGCATGATTGTTAAAAAAGGTGAAGATTTTGAGGCGCGAAGGATACAAATAGTTAGTTATAAACCGACAATCAGCGGTTATCTGGATCTTGCTGTCTTATACGAGTAGTTAGGAGATGCACAATGCGTGTTCCAAAATAATGCGTAGTCCAGATGCACGTATTCCTTGTGGGGACTTTTCTAGACCAAAACTTTTAGACTTTAAATGATTGTTTTTCTTTTACCGAATATTGTGTGCATAAAACTCTTGTCTAAAGTTTTGGAATTGTACAATTTTGATACAGCACTGCTCTTATATTGCAAAACTTAATCTTATTACTTCGTCCATTTTTGGTTGTAAATCTCTTCGTTTGTCCTTCTAATATATCCATCTTCAGTTTTTTCCACTCACTCTTTTACTGTTGATTTTCTTTTCCTATCTTAATATCATTTCTTGGGTCTTGTTTAGTATCAAGGTTTCGCTGCCATACAGCTACGGGTCTGAATACTATCTTTTTTTTTGTTTGAAATATATTTTGTTCTTAACAGATGATGGTTCAATCGCCCTCGCGTTTGCTTTGTTAAGTCTCCCCTCAATCTCCAGTTCTCCAGTTATTTGTGTTATTATGCCTCCCAAATATAAATATTTGCCAATAATTATTTGTCTCATCTTTTTAAACAGGTTATCCCCAAACAAGCATGGTTAGTTAGTATTATGCGAGGTCCACACCAAAACGCAAAACACAAACTTTGTTTTGCCGACTACCACTGTCCTGGAACATTATACATGTGATGGAGAAAACAATTATTACACTGAACGTAAGAAAGAGTTGCATTGGGTTTTTATTTATAGTAAATTAAAGTAAACCTGTAAATTAAAATGTTTTTTTTACGATCACTATCAAAAGTAGACTTTTACGCTTCGAAATACAACCGCAAAGTTGACGTTTTCCGCCGACTGACCTTAAGTGACAGCTCGGCGAGCGACAAAATTGACAGCTTTGTTGCTCGCCTAATTTAAATTAGGTATAATTATATTTCTTTTTCTTTAGTATATGTAACTTTCTTTTCACATGTAATTTGTTTGATGGTATGATAACAATAATACTTAGTACATATTACTCTGTAGTCATAATTAAGCTTTTAAGGGTACCAAAGGCAAAGCCAATTATATACACAAATGGCTTTTTGCTGTAGTTTATGCTGGGCATCATTTTTTGTTCCTTGTTCAACATATGAAGGAAATTAAAAAAAATGTTTTTTCTTAAAATTGACAGCAGATATTGGTCAGTAAAATTTACTATTTACCTTTTATACAAACATCGCTATTACAATTGGTTATTATGAATTTATTACGAGCAGGGCCTGGTAAATACATGATAAAACATCAAATTATCTTAGCTTAATTTTAAATATAACATGTCTAACTAAAATTAAATAAAAGTAAAAGTACTCTCCATGTTTTAATCAGCAAACCTTAACCATATTGGTTTATTATTGTATCGGTTAGATCGGGCGCCAATCCGAAAGTCAGAATTACATTGTACAAATAATTGATCAATTCATGTTTTTCAAATAATTGTTGTATTTATATAAGTATATTATTTTGAAGCAATACTTTCCGTGTGTTACTTTTGTTACTAAGTGGGATATTTTTGAATTATTCAATTATTCAGTGTACTTTAAATTTAAATATATTTTTTTTGTTGTAAAACGGACTGGTATGCGCGGATTTGTTGCACACTAACCTGTTGATGTAACGCCCATATGTTATAAGCCCCCTATTAAAATCTAAGATTAAAATACTAGAAAACAACATGTGACATAAGTTGTAAGGTGACATCAATAGATGGCATCACCAGTAGCATAGTTAAGTTTTGGTACATCTTTCAACAGATATAGGCAACACATTATACACTACTTACGACAAATGTTCAGTTCTTATATCTATTTCTTAAAATATTATGATCTTGTGTGCAAAAAGTTCATTGCCGTTTTCGACAGATTGCCTCGCTCTGCTACGCGTTGCGCGGGTAACTTTCTGTATACACAAATAGCTATTGTTTGCATATTCATGATGTTGAAAACTAGACTCCAGTTGTATTTATCACTTGATAGAAGCTAAAATAAACTGTGAGATGTACCTTTCCACTTCTGAAAGGGTAAAAATGAACAAGTACACTAGCGAACCTAGCGACTTTATACTAGTACGCTGATCAATTTTAGCAGTTTTTTATTTTGAGAGTGGAAATATCTTGCTTACATCCAAAGTAAACCTAGCTAACGAAAATCTTTCACAATAACAAAAAGACAGTAAAAATACATATTAAATCAGTAGCTAAAATGTCACATTTTACGACTTGCACCTATTTGTCCGGTTTGTAACAAATACTTTCTAATTACAATATTAAATATCATTAACCAACGGGTTGTTCACTTCAATATCCAACTGCTTATTGTCTCTAATTAACTGACTGCATTTATTTAGTTGATTCCGTTGAATTCTTCGATTTTCAACGCTTATTGCGATCTGAAGGTGAATTTTGGGTCATCTGTGAAAATAATTGTCCATTCTTGTTCTTGAGATGAATCATCAAGTTTTGTTTACTTTTTTTTTTTTTTTCATTTTTACACCCACGTACATAACCCGTGTTGGTTCGTCAACAAGTTTTTTTAAAATGACCATAATTGGTTGTTGTTGATATTTTTTTAATAATGTGACTCATAGTAATTGATTATAATCATAAAATATATCTACAACTCATTTATTTGGTTGAATTAAAAATATATTAGGTAATAAAATATTTATATGAACTCAAACCTGGGATCAGTGATAAAAGTACTTAAGAAGAAATAGCAGCATGCTAAATCATTATGCTAAATTAGAGTATCTAGACCAAACAGAAAGCCCTGTAACTTGGAAGGATTGTAAAGGATATATACATACACATATCAATCTAAATTGGTACTACCTATTACTTAACCAACACTCTCAAGTAGACGACTAGATATAAAGCAGTATTATGAAATTTAGAGGAATACCTCCTAAATGAGATAAGAAGCCGAGATTAGTCTTATTCAAAAATATTTTGCAGCGTTAAAATTACGTAAGTGACATGTATATATGCTTACGCACTAAATAAGTTTACTCAGAATAAACCATCTACCTTAGATCTCATCATCACCAACGATGAACAACTTATTTCAGAACTTAACTATCTCCCTCCGATTGGTATATCGGATCACCTAGTTGTATCAGCATCTGTACAAATAACCTTTGGGAACTCAAAAACGAATTGCTTCCACTTACTCAATAACCGATTAAGACTCTGTTTATTCTGAACTCTCGGTAATAAACTGGCTGCCGCTTCTAAATCCTATAGAAGATGTTAATGATATGTGGAATACATTTCACACAATAATATTTAGTATGATTGATCGACACACACGTATAAAATGTTTTCGCAAAAATCTTCTCAAGCCCGGGATCAACGCTGATATAATGTCCTTAATTCATCACAAAAAAACGTTTGTCGATAAAATATAGAAAATCAAATATCCTAACTGACTGTCAAGCACACAGAAACTTCTCTAACATACTTTCTGCTACAATCCGTTCGACAAGAATTGAATACGAAGAGACCCTTACAAACTCTGACAATCCGAATAAACTATATAAATATATTCGTAGTAGTCTAAACTCAAAAGTTTGTATTCATTTGTTACGAAAAACTGAGTTATCTCAGTTCCAGTAACCTGGAATCCGCAGAAATTTTAGCAGAAACATTCAGCTTAACTTTTACAAACGAAACAAATAGCAATACGATTCTGGAAATTGTAGCTCAACGTTTAAATAGCACTTTAAGCAATGTATCGTTCACCCCGAAATTGTCAAAAAGCACATTATGGAACTAAAAAAACCTCTCCTCACCCAGACTGGATCGATTGAATTCTTTCTTTTTAAAGAAGCATGATTTTCTTAGTACGCTTATTTCAATAATTATGAATTTATCATTTCGAACATCCACCCTATCAGGTCAGTGGAAAATAGTCACACCCATTTTCAAAAAAGGCGACAAATTGGAACCTATCATGGAAGCTATCATGGTTAATGCAATTTCCGAATTTCTAACAGAACATCAAATTATACCCAATGAAGAACATGGATTTGTTAAAGGCAAATCTACCATAACTAACCTGTTGGCGTGTACTAGTGATTGGTCAAAAGTCCTTGATTCCTATATTCCTGTGGACATTATATATCTGGATTTTGCCTAAAGCTTTCGATAGGGTACCCCATAAGACTGTTACTTAAACTAGAACATTTTGGTATACGAGGCAATCTGAACAAGTGGATCGAAAATTATCTTGCCAATAGACATTTTAGTGTCAAAGTTGGATAGTCACATTCCTCCGATCGACAGGTCACCAGTGGAGTATCTCAGGGATCGGTGCTAGGTTCCCTGTTATTTTTAGTATATGCCAGTGATCTGGCCTTACATATTCACACCTGTAAGTCTTTCTATGCGGACGACACCAAAATGTATGCAAATCTACTGCTGGAACATAACTTACTACAAAACGATGTCAATTCTATTGGAAAACGGTACAACGACTGGTTACTGCCGTTAAATGTTAGCAAATGTGTAGTTTTGTGTATGGGAAAGAACAATCCTCCACACTAAACGACTATGCACTGAATTTAACCTGGTCTGAGCATGTAAGACCTTTGTGAAAATATTTCAGATGTCAGTGAAATTATTTAAAACATCTATTATCTAAAACATATAAAAAATCTACTTGAAAATGTACAACGATGTGCGACGCGCATAAGTTTTGGACTAAATCGACCGTATTACGCCGACCGGTTAACAATGGCGCATTTACAGTCCTTTTAACAGCGCCGCATGCGAGGTGATCTAATTTTAAGTTTTCGCGTATTAAAATTTAATTATGCTGGCATGTTTTATTTATATTCTTGAAATCATGATAACAGACTAAGAGGACACCAATTCAAAATAAAAAAGAACACTATAGGACTAAATACAGACAATATTTTTTAACAAACAGAATCTTTGAAGTTTGGAACAGCTTGTCCAATGATGTTATAGACTCCACATCGATAAACATAGATTAGACTTTTTTATGAACAATTAATTATCTTCAAACCATATTAACTCACTATTGTTTTTTAATTGTTAATAATAATAACAATCGTTTAGTAATCTGTGGATTTAAACCCTTCGGGGGAAACGACACTTTCCCGGCTAGCTTTTATGCAGCTGGTGGGGTACATTCAAGTTAACTGGCGGACATATTTGTAGGTAGATTAAGACAATTTTATTAATAAAGGTGCCGTTCAATATGTAACTGGCAAAATAATTACCTATAAGATTCAATCAACGTGTTATATTGCCTAGCACCGGTCTCATAGGTATCTTCATTAAAAAAAATTATCAAATTGTGATAGAAATGAATGCCAATATATTATTTGAAAAGTGTATAAAATTAGATTGTGAGTAAAATCGTATACATACCTCGGGGGAACTTATTTTACCGTCGCGCCTGCAGCTTAACTGGGTGCTTCGCACATTGACGCTCGGCGGTAATAGAATACTTCCCCGCTCGGTATATACTATTTTCTAAATAACATTTTATCTGTGATTATTTAATAGCATTTAATTTCTACGGTGGTTACTTCATTGGACATCTACTTATTAATCTTACATAAACTATCTAGATTGAAATGTCTAATGCAATACTAAAATGTAAAATCAAGAAATATTCTAATTTCCATGACTCTAAAGACTTGTTATTCTTCTTGGCTACGTCACTAATAATATAGTAGCGCAACAAAAGACTTTTAAAACAAAACAAAAAAATTAAAATGAAGCCGTATGTTTATCTTAAAGGCACCGATAATGACTTAACAGCAAAACATCGCTTTGAGTATATTAACTCTGTATGGTATTAATATTATGACTTTCTTTGTAACGTTTGATGTAGTAATATTCCTTTTATCTATGACCGTGATGCATTTCAAGATACTCAATTATCTAGAAGCGTTAAATCATCTTCCGAAGTGCAGTGAAATTAAAATAGCGGAATCGCTAATTTACTACTATACTTCGAAGGTGTGTTAAATTCGTGACAAATGTTAGATGTTCATTTCTATGTTGATATTGAAGCCTTTAGGTGTTGGTTGTATTACGTACACCTGGATTTGTTTGCAATTTCTCTGATTTCAAAAGATAATATGTAATGACAGAAAAGGCTAACGTGGGGAAAGTGCAAACGAATTATTTCAAAAAAATAAAACGTAAATAACATAAATTTTATCATTTTATCGTTTTTAGTGAAAGTGACGCGAGCAGGAAATGTTCGAAACACGTTCGTTTGTTTTTAATGAAATTTAAAGTATGCATAATTTTCTTTTTAATTAAACTATAGCTAGAAAACAAATTAATAATCCAACTAGAAACATTTTTTAGAAACTTTTTTTTAATATACAGAGTGTTCGGAAATTGCGACAACATGGAGCTACCACATACTTATGTGCTCAAAATAAACTTACTTTTATACCAACTTGCTTCGTTTGGAAATATCTGTTTTTTCTTTAATCTCCTGCCAATTTAGTCCACGTTCTTTTAGCATCTCCGCAACTGCATTAACCCAGGTTTTTCTTAGTCTTTCCCTTAGTCGTTTTCCACATGTTATTGTTTGCCGTACAATTTTTGCTTTCTGTTTATTTTGCATATGTTTTAAGTGGCCAAAACATCTTATCTGATTTCTTTCTATGCTTTTAACTAGAGGGGTTCTACTTCTAGCTCCGCTCTTTTGTATTTATTTCGATTTGTTTCCCTTCTAGTGATCCCTAGTCTCGCTCTCAGATACTTTTGTTTTAATAAATGTTAAATTATTTCGTCTTGATAACTAGAAAAATCTTAGATTGTTTTAAAAAAATAGCTTATATTGTTTTATTCACAGTTAGATACTCGTATAAAACTCAATTCCAAACTTTTTAAAATTTTGTAAGTAGGCTATTTCGAGTTTTAGTTCCGTCTAAAGAGGTTAGGTTTGTATAATCGCATGGTCGGAAATGAATTCTCTATACCTATCATAATAACACAAAAAGTATCATAAATCATCCCGAATTGAGAAAGCTATTTGAGCTATTTTTATAACTTTAGCCATGTTTTGCTATTTTTCTTTTTATTCTTTTTTAAATAAATAGATCAGAAATAATTAACTTAAGTGTTGTTGTAAAATGTCAGACAATCTCTAAATGTCAAAGTTATCTATTTTCAAAGCCAACTTAATGAAAGTACTAAAATGGGTCCTGAAAAAATGCGCGCATGTTTGTTTTTCTATTGGATTTTATTCGGACATTACTAGTATCCCTTTCTTTATCGGCCAAGGCTTACTTTAGAAACATTTTTTATTCTTTACATAGCATCTTTTGAAATTTTATACATTTGTTTGTGTTCATAAGATTCCTATTTTATCTATTTGGTTTCAGTACAAATACTGTTAAAAATAGTATTTTTCCACGATTCACTAACAAAAAACTGCAACATTTTAAAAATAATTTAAAGGTTATTAAGATAAAATAAGTGTTTTAAAGATAATTAACACAAAAATTTGAAATAAGGACGCAAAAACTCTGCTCGAAGAATAGAAACAAAATATGATTTTATTAAAAATAAAATAAATCTAAATAAAATGGCGTCGTCGTCGTAATTATAATAATTGAAGTTTTAGATGGTTTTATTAAAATTTAGTTTCTTTATTATTATAAACGCATTGCTTTTTTTAATTATATTTAATGTTGATAACTAAAAAAAAGATAGTAGTAGACTGGTCACCAAATATGAACTGTGATTGGTGAATTTCATATCCGTTGCAGTGAAAATTTTAAGATTTACTGTAATGCACCGGTTAGCCCTTGTCATGCACTTATTTGCACCATCAATTAAACTTTTTGCACCCCCTCCCTTTAGTAGTTCTAGCTGTTTCTTTACTGTGAAGTTGCCCCCCCCCCCCCCAATGATTTTTTGCACCCCCTCTCTTCAGTAGTTACAACGATTTTTTTGTCGTGCATTTAGCCCCCCTAATGAAGTTTTCGCAAAAAAAAACTTTTGCACCGGTATGCACTCCTGATGCACTCATACGCACCACCAACAAAACTTTTTGAACCCCTGAGATTAAAAGAAAAAATTGACATCAATTACACAATTTAAAACTTTTCTTGTTGCATGATGTTAACAAGAAAAGTTTTAAATTAAATTTTAAATACAGAATACTGAAATAACTAGAGATATTAAAACATAAAGATGGAAATATATTTCAACATAAATATAACACAAAACAAAACCTTTCTTCTTTTGTTAAATAACAAAATAAAAAATCCTAAAATTTCTTATAATTCTAATTTGGTTTAGAAATCCCCAACTTAAATTAAATTTGACATATATGACGTTACACATTTAACGTTACCACAGTATGTGTGACGTCAACAGAGTAACCACAATACTGTTACGGTCCGATTACAATTAGAACACAGCTACGTCATCATTTGGCAACGTAATTAATTGGTTATCGCCGCCTAATGGGGGTTTAGTGGAGTGTTAATATTATAGAAATATAGGAAATATTGTTTTACATCTAACAACTTACTTAATTTTTGTTTATTGAAAGTTATAGATAATATGCATTCGAAATTCGAAATAATGGTTATGACGTAGCTGTGTTCTTCTAATTGAAATTGGACCCTACCAAGTATGACGTAGCAAGCTTATAAAGTAATTCGTTTCTAGTTGGTTTGAAATTCGGAGATGTACTATGAAATATTGAGTATGAAAATGTGCATCCTCGTGCGAATTGGCCAAAATTTATTTAGGGCTAAAAATGAGTAAATGATGTATACATATTGTTTTTGCGAAAACTTCATTGGGGGGCTAAATTCACGACAAAGAAATCGTTGTAACTACTGAAGGGAGGGGGTGCAAAAAGTTTAATTGGTGGTGCATCAGGAGTGCATACCGGTGCAATATTTTTTTTTGTAAAAAAATCATTGGAGAGGGCAACTTCACGGTAAAGAATATGAATGAGTGCATGACAAGGGCTAACTAGTGCATTACAGTAAATCTTATAAAATTTTCACGGGGGGGGGGAGGCACAAAGAAATAGCTGTAGTTCCTCGAAGAAGGTGGGGCATCACTAGTGCATTCTAGTGCAATAGTTTTTTTATCAAAAATATCGTTGGGGGGGGGCAACTTCATTTATCTGTTATGACGTATACATTTACAAAATATATAAAAATGTTGC
Organism: Psylliodes chrysocephalus; assembly: GCA_927349885.1. NCBI lineage: Eukaryota > Metazoa > Arthropoda > Insecta > Coleoptera > Chrysomelidae > Psylliodes > Psylliodes chrysocephalus. The sequence continues at coordinate 27,345,438 of OV651815.1, read as the reverse complement.
TTACTTAAAAGTAAAAATAATTATATTAACTGTATATCCTTCTTTTACAGCTGTTTTCGAGAGTTTCCATTTAAAAACTAGGTCTGCAAAATATTCTCATAGAATGTATAATTTTAACGTCTACTTTAAATAATAATGCTGTATATTGAAAATTGTACTTACAGGAAGGGCAAATATACTGATTTCGGAAACACCCTGTATACATTAGGTTCAGCTTACAAATGCGTGCTACACGGTCACAATTGTGACACTAGATACTAATCTGCTGTAAAAGCAATGTGATAAGAGAAGATTCAGAAATATTCAAATTCTATTGCAGGCGTATATTTTTAAATTTTATATGAGCCTAACCATTAACGGAACTTAATTAAAACAGATAAGATTTTATTCCTAAATCATGCAAGGAAGTCGTTAGGAGGAAGTATACATAATATCTTTGATCAAGGTGTTTTTAATAACTGCTATAAATAGCCACTCATTATAAAACTAATAGAGTATATAAATAAGTTAATAATACAAATAAATTTATAAATAATTGAGCAAAGTAAACAGACTTTGGGGTCTATTCTGTAACAATTCCTTTATATTTAACGGCCTTTAAAACTATTTTCTTCTTTACTTCTGTCATTATTTAAACGGATCTTTAAAATACATTAGAGGACTATCTTAAAGAAATCTGTTTAAATAATGACAGAAGTAAATTAACGAATACCAACATATTTTTAAAGGCCGTTAAATATAAAGGAATTGTTACAGAATATACCCCATTATTTCTTTAAACAAAACTTTTCGTTTATTTTAAACGAACTTAGTTCTTTTAGATTGCAAAACGTTTATGAACTGTTGTGCCGCATTTTACTTCTGGCTATGAATGGAATTTGAATTAATTACGAAGTCAGTTCTTTCACCATTGTATAAAAAGAACCTGAAACGTTGCAAATACAAGACGATAATGAAAATTCCAAGCCTTCCGAAAACTGGTATATAACTGTACGCTTTCTTGAAAAGAGTAATCTAAAACTATAAAACTAAAACGGTTCGTGTTTGTTTTATCAACACTTAGGATATTTTCAATAAATTATTCTAAAAATATACCAAGAAATACCCATCTGATCCGTCTATAAACATTGCTTCCACATTGTGATATTTTTAGCCTAACGTAAAACAAATATCGTATACCCTATATTCAAACGTCTTTGAAATATAAGAATTTCAGGCGTTAGGAAAACCTATGATTATAGAATCGGATATAATTCTTAAACCCTGTTGTTTTTTCTATGCTAGCAGAAATGTTCTTTTATATCTATTTGTTTTATTTTTATACATTTTTTTTTTTAACAAAACAATACTGTGACAATTTTATTTTGATTCAATGTATACAATAATAATTGTTCAAAATGGCGTCTGTTGCTGTTATGCCATGTTACTGCTTTTCTTTGTGAAGAATCTCGTCGTCTAGAAATTAAGTCAAGAAGTTCATAAAAATGTATGTATGTAATCAGTTCACCGCAGGATGGATTAAAACTTCAATTTAAAATTTGGTGTTTTTCTCTTTATCCGTTTATGAGTTATCTTCAAAATTCAAAATTTCAACTTTTTTTCAAATATCTCGATTAAGGTCCATTTTAGAGAAATTATATATAGAACTGTAACGGCCCACTCCCGGTACCCCCATTTTGATCGTGGTTTAAACGTCTGAAATTTTATTATTTACCTCTTAATTTTTGTTTTACTTTAAATTCTATACTTACTGTATTTTGCCTTTTTCCTCTAGTAGCAGAAGTGATGATCATCTAGTTAATTAATTGATAATTTATATACCTACGTTGTGATAATGTAATTAGGTTAAACCAGGATTCGATACAAAGTTTGGTGCAAATTGATAAATAAAAACCAGACAAATTTATATTTTTTAAACTCTTTTATTTTTCATACTTTAAATGTGATGCAATAATTAGCAAATTATATTACAATTAATATGAAATGTTTACTGAGATCTCACTTGAGACCCGTTCAAACACAGACCACGTTCATTTGCTATCCAGATATATTTTATTTAGGTTGATGACCAACGGAGTTAACGAACATCATCAATTCGCCAGTTGGTTAACTACTGTGATGATGTTTATATTTATATTTAGCTTGATTCTATTCTAGATATACACAGGTTGTACCCTCTTAGGTAATTATTTCGACGAGTATAAAGGTGAAGACCAACGGAAGTAACGAACAGCGTCAGTTCGCCAGTTGGTTACCTTACTATGTTGATTTCACATATACTTTGTTTCAAACTTAGTAGAATGAGTGGCTTAGTATAAGGTGTTCCCCTTGAGATAACGAACAGTGTCCATTCACCAGTTGATTAACTTACTACAAACCTGTATATTTCTACATATTGTTTTTTATTATTTCTATTGAAATACTCAAATTCAGCCATCAAAAAACAGATGTCTAACCTAACTGTTTTTCGGGGTGAATGTCCGTAAGCCATGTGGTTTATTGGTTACATTGATAATATTTTAAAGCAAATGTCAGACCCTTATTCAAACGAAACCCCAATGGTATCTCAAAGAAAGTTACATAAATCTTTTGACTCACCATTGAAAATACAGACATTAGATTCGTCTATACTTGACATGTACTAATTGTATCTAGCGTTATGACGGGTCGATTTGGGTACGTCGCAGCGTTGAGCGTCGTCTTACGTCGAGGCGCCTAGCGTCGTGGGGTAGAGGAAGGTATTTATTACGGTACTGCGTCAGGATAGATATAACGGTAGAAAATACTTGGTGGTGCTGCGCGACAAAGGGTGTCGTCAAGGATATTATGAAGGAAATATTTAGGGACGGCAAGCGTCGGAAAATAAGGCGTGGGACGTTGACAGCGTTCGGGGGATAGAAGGTATTGTGGTATAGACGTCGGTTAAGAAGAGCGTCGATTTAGGAAAGGTACTGAATACTGTACATAAAATAAAAATCTGAATTCTATATAAAATCATAATGAATGAATATCGAGCTCCTTGGGTTCGGGTCTTATACCCGTTTTAATGACTTTTTGTGACGTCAGTTTTTCGAATTTTGGGTGGAAAAATGGGTGGTAAAATTATGAGAGCTTAAGTTTAAAAATTTGTATCCGTGTCCGTGCATGAGTTATCGAGTATACAGACACACACACATACATCATCGCGAAAATAATTAAAACGGATTCAGGGGATCCCAAAACATAAAAATCGAAAACTCTAGGAAATTTTCATACAGTACCTGTTTTCTTCATTGTTTATGGAATAATTTTTACAAAGTTTTGGGAATAGAAATGGTTCCACATGCATAGTTTTAAATCAATATTTTTAAAATAATCCAAACTAAATATTAGATCTCATGAAATAAAAAAAATATGCAAGCCTTCGTGGGCATGTGGAACCATTTCTATTCTCAAAATTTTGTTAAAATTATTCCATAAACATTGAAGAAAATAGGTATTGTGTGAAAATTTCGGTTTTTTAAAGAAATTAATATAATAAAACGAAAATAATTATTTAGTTCCTATAGTCTTAAACAATAGGGATTTAAGTGTGTACTCAAGAAAGCAACCCCCGATTAGTGCAGTGTGCCGGTCTACGACATTTTTTTTGCTTGCGGCTGTTTGGGCACTGAGGCGTGTGGACACTTGGGCGCAGAAGCACTTGGAAACAGGGACACGAGCGCTATGACACTTGGTCGTCAGGAGACATGGGCGCGAGCCATTTAGGCTAGTCACACATAAGCGCGAGGAAACACACATCTAATTGATACATATACGAGTAATTATATTCTTAAAGTTTAATATATAATTTTTGTTTTAGATTTTAAACTAGGTTTTATGAATTCATTTGGTAATTGTAGGAAATACTTTTTAAAAATTTAATAATATTCGTATTATGTGTTCTTTTAACATGATTTTAATTATTATAACTGTAGATGGGCATTACTTTATGACTGACCGGTCCAAAAAGTACGTTTTCCTTAGTAAGCAAAATCAAAGTAGTTAAGACGTTGAAAATAATTTTCTATGCTGTTTTCCGTTTGGTAAAATAATTAATGTCTGCGTTATTAGCTAAAGGAGCAGTTGTTTTTAGGATGGAACAGTCGCTGGACGTTTATGTAACATAGTTTTTCTCAATTTCCTCTAATTTTTCCTTCTTATCTTATCCATTCCCTATCTCTAAGAATTTAAAATTATATTGAAAAATTAAATTAAAAACTAGATACCTACAATAATAAAATTTAACAAATCCTAAAATAATATACCTAAGCAGTAGGATTTTTAACGAGCTGAGGAACTATGCACCATGGGTCCAGTGGGACTACCCATCCTCGCCCCCTTACAAAAACAAATTATCTAACCTGTACGACCTAGAACCATTTAGTTTTTTATAATTCGATCTTTTGTATTCTGTCTTTTTTCCTAGACCCTAAATACCATATTTAAGTATTATTAAATATTCGTCTTCAATATGTTAATTTTAAGCATCTCATAGAATCTAAGATCAAAATTACCTACTGGCGCCAGATTATGTGAGATTTTAATCAATCTGGTTCATTCAGTATTATTACTCTTCTTTCTAAATAAATATACCTACACGTGCAGCTAATGTGTCTTTATCTTTATCAACATATGTTGAGACATCGTCAACAATGAAGCAGTGTATAATGTCGTGCAGGAGGGCTCTCCTTTCAGTACCGTATAAAGGAACAGTTATGAATTTTAATTCCTAATTACTATCCTTAACCGTGACGTAACTTTATTGTGGCATGCCGTGACCCAGAAAGACGAAAAAACAATAACGTGTAGTGGCTATATTGCATGAATAAATAGTACCAGCTCATGATGGGGCAATTAATTTTTGACAAAAGGATTTATTATTTTAAAATTGAAACTCTACTTTTCGCGGATTAGCGATAACATCGTGACATAATTAGCAGTTAGCAATGATAGAGCTTTTAAAGTCAATGTCATAGTTAAATTAGAAGAAAGTGTTCCAAAGGACTGAATATCAACATTGCATGTTTGGCCTTTGCGGATGACTTAACAATCACAGCAAGAACAAAAGAAAGAACTAAATAAAACCACAATAAAAATAGTATAAAAAGCAATGAAATTCGGTCTTGTGCGTTGCCAGAAGTTTTTGGGAGGGGGGGGGGGGCAAGAATACAAAATTGTGAATTCTTTAAAGCAAATTACAGAAAAGTAGGGATTTATAGACGCTATCGTGTAATACGATACGGAATATAATGAGCTTAGGCGTGGTTGTCAAATGTTGCCGAATATATCGTTTTAAGGGATTAGATACTCTAAAAAATATACCGAAGGTCCAGAGCGAAAACCCGATAAGTAATAAAATTTAGTTATGAAGATATTGCCGATTAAGTATTTTTTGTTCTTTTAATTACAAATAAATGCTTTTGATGGTTTGCCTGCGTCAGTTTCTAGTACACGATATAACGATTAAACGAATTGCCTTATTGTTTTTTCTAAATTTTAGTTTGCTATGTACTAAAATAAAGAAAATATGATATCAAATTTTCTCTCTATTAATAAAATGATCTTTACTCATATATCGATTATATTTAGATACGAAATTTCACAAAACGGAGTATATTAACAGAAAGAGCAGTTAAAACTATATAAAAGTCATTTTTCTATTTTTGCCGACTTATCTAGTATTGGCTGTGAACACTCGATACAATCTATTATACAGGGCTACTATAAAAGAATCATCGGGTTTGACAAAGCTATAATTCGGAAAGTATGATAGATACAATAATAAATGACATGTCTATAGGCAGCGGCAACCTCTACGTTTACAACGCGCGCGTGCGGAGGCAGCTGGTCATGCCCAAGCCACGTCACGTCAACAGTAATGAAAATGGCGACTATGCAGCAGAAAGCATTCTGTGTGTTAGAATACACGCGATGTTTATCGGTTGTGACAGTGCTACGTGCATTCCGACGGGAATACGAAATTGCTCCTCCAGGTCATCAGAGCATTCTACGATGGTATCGAAACTTCAAGACTACAGAGGTGTACTTGAGAAACGTAAAAGCACCGGACGACCACGAGTGTCCGACGCAACAGTGGATGCGGTTAGACAATGTTTTGTGCAGTCGCCACAACAATCCACTAGTCAAGCAGGCCGTGCACTTGGTATGCCGCAGCAAACTGTGTGGAAAGTTTTGCGGAAACGATTGCGATTCAAACCGTACCGTATACATCTGTTGCAAAAGTTACGACCAAATGACTGTGTCAAGCACTACAGTTCTCTAATGACATGCAGGAAGCCATGGAGGGTGACGGATTCGCTAACTGTCTGGTGTTCAGCGACGAAGCGACATTTTATTTAAGTGGCAAGGTGAACCGTCACAATATTCGGATATGGGGCACCGAAAATCCTCATGCAACTGTCCTACATGAAAGGGATTCTCCACAATTGAATTTTTTTGTGCCGTATCCAGCACGAAAGTGTATGGACCGTTTTTATTTAATGAAAACACTGTGCCCGGTATTTCGTACCTCGATATGTTGCAACTCTGGTTAATGCCGCAACTGACGGCTGATTCCAACAACTTTATATACCAACAAGATGGCGCTCCACCTCACTGGCATAATGACGTGCTTGAGTATCTAAACGAGGAACTCCCTCATCGTTGGATAGGCCGTTGTGCGGAACACGATTTGGCAATGTTTGCGTGGCCTTCCAACTCTCCTGATCTTACACCGTGCGATTTTTATTTTTGGGGGTACATTAAAGACACGGTGTTCGTACCACCTCTACCTGCAACACTGGCGGAGCTCAGAAGACGCATTACCGCTGCTGACAACAGTATCGACTGCGATACATTGCAGAGTGTGTGGACTTAACTGGACTATCGTTTGTACATCTGTCGTGTGACTCGAGAAGCCCACATTGAACATTTGTAACGCACTAAAAATGTAATGTTTTCTCTGTCTACCGACATACCCTTTATTATTGTATCCATCATACTTTCCGAAATATAGCTTTGTCAAACCCGATGATTCTTTTATAGTAACCCTGTATTATCAGCTTATGCTACAATAATTGTTTGATAGAAGTTTCTATTTATAATTTTTTTTTGGGAACTTGGAAATTTCCAGGGGGGAACTACCCACTTTCCTCTCCGATATAACGATAAAAACTATAATATGGAAAGAGAAAACAGCAGTTATAAGAGAATGGCGGGGAGTAGTCCAAATATGTTTCAAGAATCGTTGAAACTTGATTTTCATTATTGCTTTAGGAGAGACATAACAACACATTGGCCTACTGTTCCACTAGCTCTATCTGTAATGTGAAGAGGACATATATATCTTACTAGGCCCATTGTGCATTCTCCTAAATTGATAGGCCCTCTTAGCTCGTCAGCCAATCTACAAATTGATATTGTTGACGTCGCCGAAAGGTGCTTCTCTATCGGCTCACCTATCATAAATCTTCTAGTAAATGAAAGATTCGGTCAAATCGTAGTATATACTCGCGCTCTGCAAAGGGCTGACTCTGACAGCTCCGTTCAATGGAGATGCTTCCGTACTTGGCAATAACCAGTCAATATGCGTCTGGTCAGGCGCAGATTCTGTTGTTGTGGAGTTGACAGGGTAACATAAAAGCTCCTTGGTAACTCTACAGCCGCTTGTTTCATTCCACTTTTCCTTGCATTTCACAAGGTAATGTTCTTTAATTAGGTTTGTCACTACCGATATTATTAGTCCAAATAGAAGGGTCAGGTCCAAAAAGGTTTTGGTTGGCTGCCTTCTTGTCTAGAGAATCGGCAAGATATGGCGTGACCTTTGATCCTTCTTCAGGTGACTATATTGTTGATGGGTACTTCGACCAAAGCTTCTTCAGATTCTAGTACTAACCCTGATTAAATTCGTGGTCTGTCCATGGCGAGTAGTGCTTGTATGCCATTTATATAGACGAACATGTTCCTTCCAGTGATCTTGTTTCTGGTAATTTATTTTGCTGCTATGAGAATCCCCGTAAGCTCGGTTTCAACTACGCTGGCACTAGCCATTATGTGTTTAAGGATCTTGTTTTGTTTTAGAATTATTTTTTACAGATAAGGTTATAATATTTTAAGTTTAACAAAAAATAGGAACATTGTATATTTTATAACAGCTATAAATCTCGTGCTATAAGCTTAATTTCATCAATACTGCAAAAAAAAATATGACATGAAGCACAAAGGATTCCGCATTTTTTATATTGATTTGCGTACTCTCTGCAGAATTTGTACAAATTTAACTATGTTATTTGTCAGATCATTAACGGCAACTTTCTTATGGACCCCAAGTTTGCAGCTCTACAGGGTGAGCTGTAAGAAGGAGTCAAAAGTAAGGAGTACAGAATTAATATTTTCTACCATTCTTAAGTAATTCATGTTATATTTTTTGAATTAAATATGTATGTATTCCTGTCACACCCTGTATTATCTAGTATTTAATATAACAAATAAGTGATCAGAACTGATTTTACAACTACTGTAATACATAAAAATTTACCTTTTTGAGAGCTGCAAACTTTGGATCCATAAGAAAGTTGACTTTAATAACCTGAAAAGAAAAATAACATACTTGAATTCTGACAGTACCCAAAATCAACGTAAAAAGTGCGAGGCCTTTTGATTAAAATTATTACACACCCTATTTGCTGTCGATTTGTTAAGAATATTAGTTTTCTTGGTGTGTTAAAATAAAACGTTTCCTATTATTAAATTGTGGTAAGTGAGAATTAACTAGATTAAGTAAATACGGATTAAAAAATTGTGTAATTATGAATAGAGGCATAATAAATAATAATTTTATTGTAACTTTTTTTGTAATAATCCGTAAAACCATTTGTTTATAAAAATAAAGTATATTAGTAAAATTAATTTCAATGTTATTATAATGCAACACAAAAATGTATGGATTGAGAAACAATAAAATATATTTGTTACAGAATTTTTTTTTCAATTTTTACTTATTATTAGCTAGTTGATAAAGCACTAATGCCCTCATTAATCATACATGAATTATGCTATCAACTGAAGGAAAAAAAATAATCTTTTAAAAGTTACCAATATTAGGTACTACATTACAAATATTTGAGTCTGGTCCCACCTCCCTGATTACACACAACCTAGGGAATCTGCTCTCTAAATTAGTTAATCAATTTGAGATTTTATCTGAAAACATACATTGAATAAATACACATAATATAGGAAACCAAACGTGTCAAATTGCGTGTCAATATTTTATGACAGGCCCAAGAAAGTAATTAAATTAGATTCATGGATATTGTTTAATTTTAATTACTTAGTTGTTCGATATGTTTTTATAACTTGATATATTATGTATGCCCATGAGCGTAACTAGTTTATTCAATCCAGTGGACATTAGAAAGGTATGACTTACTTTTATTTGATTTAATTTTCGAAGAGTGCGTTTTATGTATCTTTAGTTCCACAAGACTGAAAATATTTTGGCAGTGGTTTCTAAGTAGCCTAGTATGTACTTGTTCAAAAAGAAATCAACTCTATTATCATTCTCACACCCATATTTCTGACCAACATAACACTAGTAGTATCAGACGCATAACTTTCATTTACAGGAAACGTATCTCCGGGTAACCTCATTGTAGCGGCGCGGTACCACTTCGAACAACAGCAACACGTTGGCGACGTAGGTATTACGCACGCCCATATGGTTGCATTTCCCCGATTTACTTACAAAATACAAGTCGTTTCCTAAAGGAATTTTTGTCACGGCGTATTTACCCCGGGAGAGAGCCTGTCCCAAAAAAATGTTGCCCTCCCGGGGCTCGCAGGGCTGTTTCGGAGCGGTTTAGTAGCCTTGTGCTACGCAGATGGTGGCACTCGCTGTCGCCTCTCACACCCACTTCTCTCGACGTGTGGGTCGTCTTCAAAACATACACTGCTCGATCGGTGAAATGGTACTTCTTGGAACGAGTTCGTGGGTATTTTGAAATCATATTTAAAATACAAAGTTTTGTCAGTAAATAATAGTAATACTAATAAGTAATTTTATTTTATTTATTTGTCTTGAAATGTGACTGCATGTATTGTAAACTATGTTAATTAATTTTAAATCAAACAAATCTGGCTTCTAATACAAAATCGGATTTAAAGAATTAAAAGAAATTAAAGAATAGCAATACACAAAATGAATCTTATCGAAATGATGTCTATGCGAGAATGCCCTGCTCATCACCAAATATTTCTATACGTCCCAAGTCCCAATTCTTCGTGTCCTCGGCACCTTAGATGACACAAATATACGAAACATGAGTTGCTTTGATGACAGAGCTATCCCAGCCCAGCGATAAGGCAAAAAATGCGAAAGTTTACAGTCGGCTAACCTGATAAACCTTCGCGTACTCTTGAGGAGTAATTATGTAATTTTAGCAATTAGAAATTATTTGTTATCAGAACTATTACTATCGCCTGACGATACTTACTGTTCATTCGGTCTGAGGGACAAATACTTGCGTGTAGGGTTAAGTAATTTTCGATCGTTTCAAGCCAGGTAACTCCAAAACCACCTAACGGTTTTTCCCGAGTATCGTCGTAACAAGAAAGGGTTCTTTGTACTTGGGGTTGAGCTTTCTGCTTTGATCATCATTAGAGCTCATTTCTTCGGACAAGCAGAAGTTGTCCAATTCCAAACGTTATAGAGAAGCATGCCTTTTATCGTAATACGTCTTTTGGTACATTTGCTCATCTTTTGTGTTTTTAGAAACCTTATTTCTGACCATTTCCAATTATGTACATTCGTTATCGTCCCAGACTTCAGCCATCAAAAAGACACCGTTAACTACTCTAGGGCGGTAACTTAAAAATAATTCGTAGGGCATTTACCCTGTAGTGGAATTAACTGTCGAATTAATTTCCCTATTTATGCATAAATAAATGGATTGAGGTTGAAACTTTCAAAGAAAAGGATACCACATAGTATGGTACAAATGAAAGGAATAAATTAATTATTTCGTAATTCTGGAAGAAATCCTGAAACCGATTTTTTTTTCAACAGAAGTTCTGTCAGATATTCTTTTTCCTTCAAAGAAAAGAAAAACTAGCTTAAGATCATATTACAAACTCATTTTAGTAGATATATATCATGGTATCCATTGGAGAAAATGTGAAATAATACATGGAAACAGAATATAATATCCAGCTACCCGTAATGACAGAACCCATCTTAATTTACACCATTATAATACGTGGGTTTCCAACAAACACATTCTGGTACATATAGAAGACAAACTATAGTATGTTATATAATAAGTGTTGTAAAAAGCATATTTCATGAATGCGTAATTGCCTTACAACAAGCATTACGTACTATACTTTATCTACAATCACTTAGAAGGGTATGCGCGTAAATATTTGCATAATATACTTTGTGCGCTTTTTTACAGTGGAATTTGATAACTGTGCGTTTTGTTTACCGTGCGATTTGTTTACTATTCATAATGATCTATTTATTGCGCCTGTAGGCCGTGTGTTTTAGACTGATTTTCAGTGTTTTTAACCTTTTTCTTAAAAAACAAATCGTGAAGGAACATTTGATTAAAAATGATAAGAAACCACTATAGTATTTTTTAAATAATAAAACAATTCATTTTAGAACAAAAATGTAAGAATCATCTCTTTTGAGGCGAACTTCTAAAACACCGTCCTCAGCTAAAGCTGCCGGGCCCCAGGAATTTGTGACCCCTGCCACCCCCCCTCTCGTCAGGCCAGTCCAGAAGAACAATATACAAAAACAATGCTACTGAATAGACAAAAATAGAGTACATCGCCGACTTCGGACCGCAATGGGCGCAATATCCCTTTCTTGCCATCGAAAGGGCGTAGTTAAACCAAGTTACTCTCTCTATACTTCTCACGTCCAAATATAGTTAAGCGTCTCATCTTTATTTTGCTTGATGCGTTCCCAGAAAAATTTGTAATTCTTTTCTAGTTAGCTGAAGAGATTTACTTGTATAGAAAATAAATTACTTTACTCTACAATATCATCTAATAATCTCTTAGTAAAATAATTTTTGAAATAATGGATGCTCTGCCAATTTCGGGTTCGGTTTCACTTAATGCTGTTTTGAATTCAGGAAATAACATGAGATCATGTGACAATGAGATCGTATCAGATATACGTATCAAGCTAGCAGAGCACCTTTGGATTTTGGATTTTTCACATTCTGAGTGTGCCAAAATAAGTGCTCTGCTAGCTTGATATCAAGCTAGCAGAGCACCTTTGAATTTTTAATTTTGATTACGTCATAATTTTTATGTTAGATTAGATTAGAATTAACCTAAAATGAGTCTAAAATTATGCCGTTATCATTTTTTACATTGCTGACTTTTTTAATGAAAAACGCAATACGTGCCTCTTGTTATGCCAACAGAGTACCTAATATTTCATATAAAGAAAGAAACGAATTTTTTTTATGTTGGTACAAAATTAGCCAAAATTGTGCTTAAAATTATGACTTATCCATTTTTGAGGTATTTCAATTTTTTAACGAAAAATTCTGTAAAGTATAGTCAAGTTAGCAGAGCACCTAATTTTTCCATTGAAAGGCAAAAGCGGAAATTTTTTATGTTGGTATATAATTAGTCTAAAATGAGCCTAAAATTATGTCGTGTCTAATTTTTAGTTTCCTCAGTTTTATTAACGAGAAACACAATATAGTCGTATTGTCAAGCTAGCAGAGCACCAAATTTTTTCGATAAAGGCCAGAGTAGAATTTTTTTATGTTGGTATAAAATTAGCCATAATATTAGGCTCATTTTAAGCCAATACAGTACCTAATTTGGTTGGTTGGTACAAAATTAGCCTAAAATGAGCCTAAAATTATGCCGTTTCTATTTTTTATTTTCCTTAATTTTATTAACGGAAAACACTATATATTTTCAAACTAGCATAGCTCCCAATTTTTCCGATAAATGCCCGAGTGGAAACTTTTTATGTTAATTTAGAATTAGCCTAAAATTATGCCGTTATACTTTTTTACATTGCTGAATTTTTTATTGAAAAACTCAATAAGTACCTGTTGTTAAGCCAGCAGAGTACCTAATTTTTTGTATAAAGAAAGGTGCGGAAATTTTTTTAGATTGGTATAAAATTAGCCTAAAATTATGACGTAATGAAAATTTTAAAAATCAAAAGGTGCTCTGCTAGCTTAATATCAAGCTAGAAGAGAGCACCTAATTTTTCCTGTAAAGAAAGGAGCGGAAAATTTTTTGTGGGTATAAAATGAGCCTAAAATTATGGTATACTCAATGTGAAAAATTCAAAGGTGCTCTGCTAGCTTGATACGTATGTCTCAGATACTGTTATTATCGGTGGCTGAGGAACTGTCTTGCCGGGACCCATAAATAATATAACATAAACATTGCTGACTCAAAGATATTAGATAAAGATTGTTTTAAAATTGGAAGTTCAGTTTAGTTTTTGAGTTGAACAAGTTGAGTGGCCAGATTATATTAGAGTATTAATATAGTGTTGTTTTTCCTTAGTGTTGTTTAATTAGTTGAACTTTATTACGATACCTACCACCATTCCTTCCACTCCATCCCCCAAACACAATCCACGATCCCTCCATTTCGGCTGTAGAGGCTAGGAAAGCCTATAGCGACCCACTCCCAACTGAGAGAATGAAATACACATTCTTTATTCTTTACCTTTTTAGGGATTAAGGTCAAAAAGTTTTCAATTACGCAGATGGCGTAAAATATAAAATATGTTAGCTTCCAGTATTTATTACATACATATTTGCTAGACACCTGTAGTATTTTTTGGTGCGGTGCGTCTTTCGCTGACACAAGATATTCTGCTAATATTTCGATGAGTGGACAGACGCAGTTTTAACAACAAGAAAGGAAAATATAGACCGGTATAGAGGCATTCATAATTAGCTGTTGAACCATTATTATTAATAAAGTTTATTTTTGTAAAGTAAATTTCTATTACCCCTTAGCTAATATATAGTTTTATAGTTTAGGAATAGCAGTGGCGGCTCGTCACAAATATTGTGGTGTTCACAATGACAGAATATAGATCTCAGTACAGATGTAGGTAAACTGTTTTAGTATTAATGTATTCATACATTTTACAAATTTTCTTTAGAATTATTTTTAAAAAAGTGTAATAAAATACGATTTCCTAGAACCAACTGATCAGACTAACGAATATTTCTCCTTGAATGCTTCTTAAAAATATAACAAGTTTAAAGAAAGTTCTTTTTTTATTTAGAACAACTTCGAAAATCTACTTAAGTTTACAATGCAACAAATTTGTAAAACAAACTAATGATAATGATCGGCATCTTTTGGTCGGTTAACGTCTTAGACAATATAGCCGACTGTTTCAGACTTACAGACCTAAAAGTGTTTTCTTACAGTATTTTTTCCTATCAAAATATTTTTACGTTAAATATATCATGGTAAGTGTTTATCGTCTCATCTGGCCCGACTTTTCCATGTTTAGCTGTACTCGTTCCGAGTTACGACAAGATTGTAAATACAATAAAAACGGTGGAAAGATCTTACTTCAGTGTCGGAGCATATAGTGTGTCACGTTAAATAGGGAATTGAAAAAATAATCATTAAATAAGAATGCTTATATTTTTTATAGATTCGTATACAATTTGGTTTCAAATTATATTAAGTGATGTAAGAAATATAACAACGATGACAGCGTTGCTGTATAATAAGACACCCAACAAACTTAAGACTTTATTTGGGTTAGTTCGATGAAATCTATTACTTGTTGATGTTAACGCATATATTTTTAGGATGGGAAGACGTTAAGTATTCAGGATTGATTGGTAAACGAACTGTTCTATCTGATATTATAATACGATCTTTACTTTTTAAATATGATTGTGTTGTTTTATAAAATTAAGTAGTTTATTTTCGGTATTCTTACAGTGACAAGTTGTATTTTTAACAATTATTTTGTTCACCATACATGCCAATTTCTTTACTGCCTGTATTATCAAAACTACATGACAAATTACTCCTTTGAAACCAATTATAGAGGGGAATAACCTAAATGCTTCTAATCAGTTCAGTTTGAGACCAAGTGCACAAAATGACAGACACTATTGAAAACTCGTTAGAAGAAAACAAAGTTTGTTTTGTAATATTCCTTGGACGTAGCGCAAGTTTTTGATAAAGTATTGTTTCAAGACAATAATCAAACCAGTAAAAGTCATATTTAACACAAATATATTTCAGATTTAAATAGGAAGAAGTAAATTCCGTATTATCGTAATGTAGTGTACTGGATTTCATACTTTAACTACTATAAACCTAACCAACCTTAAGTAATGTCCACATTTGCCGATGTACCAGTTACAGGAAAAGCACAAATAAGATGCCAGAAAAATCCATGTTTGGACTAAAGATGACTGAAAATGAGTCCATACATTACAAAGAAACGGAATAATACTTAGATCCTGTTTTAGCTGAATATGATATGGATGATTCTAGACACTAAGCTTCTCAGGAGAGTACAAATAAAAAAAAAAAGAAATTAACGAAAAATATACTGGTTCCTAGGCAAAAATATAACAAATTGCTCCTCTGCAAGCTCGACAAGCAAATTCTGAAACCTTTCTGGGCATATGACATCCAGCTTTGAGCCTCAGTCAGCAAAAGAAACAGCAATGTAATTTTAAAACAATGAAACAAGATATTAAAGAAACATAGATGCACTCCTGTACTGCCAGAACTCTGATCGTCACCGGGATCTAGGAATATGTCAAAGATAACATCACCAAGTGATACACATTTGCACAAGGCTAAATTATAAAAATGTCGTTAATTCTTACCCTGTAGAAAATTGAAATACTTTGCTGCAATCGATCTAGCGATGAAATGCCCTGTCAGCAAGCAAGAAGGTAATGTGAACAGAATTTGAAGAAGGTGGCAGCAATATATAGAAATAATATCTGAAAGTTTCAAGATTGTGCTTCTGTGACAACATTTTCTATCCAGTCTTTTTTAAAACGTGATCGTCGAGGTCTCACTCTCTGTGTAAGGGTAGGAAACATCACAACTTTAAATTTTGATGATTTAAAGCAGAAGATATATTTGCGCATGGGTAATAGAAATCAATAACGGGAAAGGTCTATTATGGATGTTTAAGGGCAGCAGATAGTGGCAACTTTATAGCTTTCGGGTGTACTCGCTGACATTCGTATCAGTTCGAAGTTTTTTAATATTAAATATTTGATATCATCTTCATCTAAACCTTCTTAAATGATAATTTCTAACCTCTTCCATTTTATGTACTATTATAGACAACAAAAAAGATGGACAATAAATTCAAGTTTTTAAAATGAGTTTATAAATATTTACAAGAGCAAAGACTTTAATGTCAAAAACTGCATGTTTGCAATAAGTTTAATTTTAGCATTACATGTATTTGCTTCTAATTACATTGTTACTATTAGTGGCTGACATTATAGAAATGTACAATGTCTCTCTGTTGTGGCACGAGTCCTTTGCCATAACCAAGACGAAGATAAACATTCGTTCTTTAATGACAATTCTTTTTTATTTTTCAAAAGTCAATATTCAAAAAATACAACGATGTGATCAATAAAAATGAAATACGACTTTTTGTCAATATGACATTTCTTATTTAAATTACACAATAATTTTGTTATATACACCAAGAAATAAAATTAAAAATAGTGTATGTGATTTAATGGGCCCTACACCCTCTAATAAGTAAAAATGACGCGAAAATGATATTTTGTTGAAAACTAGGTATAATCAATTTTATATTGGCTTAACTTACCTCTTTATACAATTTTTAACCATAGTAAGTCACTTCTTAAAAACGATAAAAACATTGTATTACCATGAGTGGTTAATATTCCAAATGTTGAGTCAATATTATTGGAGAATCTAAAAACAGGATGGTGTTAAAAAAACTTATTTTCAACAAGTTTTTTGAAGGTGTTAAAAGTGACACATTTTTGATATTCTCGTTTGGCAGTGGTCTCATATTGCACTTGAGAGACGAGGTCCAAAATATTTTACCGCAAGATAACTGTGTCGGAATTAATTTAATGAATAAACACCTATACGGGTTTGTACCTTTTTATATTTGATACACAAAATGCTGAATGAGTACAGAAACAAGGACATGTAAAAATACTCAAGCTTGGTAGTAAGAAGGTAATATAATATCTTGAATGAGGTATGTCCATAATGGTTAAGACTTATTTTTAAAGACGTTATAGAAAAACACTTTTTTTTTCGGAAACAGACGTTCAGATTTGTGTTCAAGCACCATCGAAACAGTATACAAACCAAAAAATGCTTTCCCATTTTTTGCAAGGTCCCTTGTGCCATGCTTTACCATATGATTAGACTATAATAGGTAATATAAAGGAAAGAAGAATTATTATTGGCTGTCTAGATTCTAGATGACGATTAGAGTTTATGCCGATGGTAAACCAATTTTTATATTTTCATCAACCCTGGCTAAATACGCCGCTGCTTTTTCCGTTTGTTTTAAAACGCTCTTAAAGATCTTTATCTCTATTTTCTTCCTTTGTTATCATGTCATACCGTGAGATAATGGCGAATTTTACCTGAATCTACGGCATGATTTGAATATATTATTTTTACCTAGGCGAATCGACTTTCTTCAAATGAAATAAACATTAGGATAAGTTGATCTATTGTAACGAAAAGTGAAATTTCAATTGTTTTCTGTGATTATGGGAATCAAAATGAATTCTGGGAGTTCTTTTTTTTTAATTAAATTACCCGAGACATATCATTTAAATTTTTTATGGAAAATATAAGCGAATGTGCACTGTACGTACATCCTATTTAATAGATCCATCCTTTTTTTTGTAATTGATATACCCAATTAAAAATTAATTATATAATATATTTTTTCTATGACTGTTTAATAATATACGTATTATACCTCTACTTTCTATTGATTAATGTAAGTGGTTACTCATCCAGTGAGTTTTTTTTTGTTACTCAATTATTTTCAACCAATGAAAAATCTAATATGTCATTACTTAACTATTTAAGAGCTACTGTTGATTTGGATTCAAAAGTTTCTGTTAATTTTAAAAACTGTTGTAATAAATGAAATAAAATATGGCATATCTTGTTTCTATTACTTAATTGACTAATCATAGAAAAATTATAATATTCTACTCGCGGGTAATGCCTATTACTCACGCGGATGATTATACTACTCGTCTGTGGCTCGTAGTGCAAACTTCATCCTCGTGAGTAATAGCTATTATTACCCACTCGTTGAATAATAATATACTATATTTAAAATCTAATCTAGGAGAACAGGAGAATCGAGGCATTAGTTCCTAGGGCCTCAAAAGCACACTGGTCTCTTGCAAATACAATAGTAAACAGAACAAAACTTGTCTGGACGATAAATTCCTTTCAACCATACAAGATAGCTAGACCTGATGGTATAATCCCGGCACTTCTACAAAAAGGTCAGGAAGTATTGGTGGGACCACTATATATATACATATATATATATATATATATATATATATATATATATATATATATATATATATATATATATATATATACTATTCTGAGCTAGCATAGCTCTCGGATATTTTCCACAAAGTTGAAGGTCTGCAAGAGTTGTCTTCATTCACAAACCCCAGAAAGCCCAGATACCAAATCTTTCAGGCCAATCAGCCCAACATCATTTCTCCTTAAAACCTTGGAAAAAATAGATCGATAGATGTATACGAGACGATGTCCTACGGTATAACCCAATACATCCATACCAGTTTGCCAACCAATCGGAAAGTCTTGCTATGTAGCCATTCATAGGCTAGCTCAAAAGGCTGAACAAGCATTGAAAAGCAAAGAAATAGCACTAGAAGTTTGCCTGGACATAGATGGAGCCTTTGATTCTGCCTCGTACAATTCAATACTGGGGTATATGCATAAGGGAGGCGTAGCACACTGCATTACGTAATGGGTTGAGTTCATACTTGACCCAACTCAATTTTTTTCACGATATAATCACAATTTTTTAGGTTAGATTACTTCGCATTATCGATTTTTCATTCGAAGTAATACCAGACTTCATTTTCTTACAATAAACATAATAGACAATATCTGCCTAATAACAACCGCTGCAATTTCTTTGACAACTGATGCACACATTTCTGGTGTTATATCGCTAATCAATCGTAGAATTTTGTCTTTTAACTCCTGGAACGTTAGGGGATTGTTTTCATAAGCTTTGCTTTTAACACGTTCCCATAAAAAATAATCTAATGGCGTCAAGTCGCATGATAGCAGTTTTTTCTGGGGGACCATGTTGTATAATAAAGTAATAACGAATTCTTCTATTTGTAGCTCATAGAACCATCGAGATAAAATAGAGACGACAGAAACACTATGTTGTGATATGACAGTTGGACGTACTTAGCGATGCCAAGACTGACAGAAAAGTGTAATCAAAATGGCGACTTTCAAGAGTATTCAGAGTCGATCGCCAGCAATCCATCTCGACGGTATCACCAGCGATCCGCTGGCGGAAGCCCGAAAAGGTGGCGACTTGCTGGAGATTGTCAGCGGCATTTCTCGCAAGTTTTCATGTTCTTTAAAAAAGATGAAACAAGTTCAAGTAAATAAGGCATAAAACATGAATTAGTCATATTAATTAAGGCAATCATTAGTGCAAAACTCACGAAATTTTGCCTGTGATGTGACATCAAATATCTCTATTCACAATATTTAACATATCTAAATCATGATCCATTTCTTAAAACTCAAAAAACAATGAACCAATATCAAATTTTTGCAAACTTGCGAGAGATGCCTGTGACAATCTCCAGCAAGTCGCCACCTTTTCGGGATTCACCAGCGGATCGCTGGTGATACGGCCGTGATGAATCTGTGGCGAATCGCTGGCGATCGACTATGCATACGGGTGTTAAGAGTCTTACTTTGATTATTTTATATTTGTAGATTGACGGAAACATTTAATTAAAGCAATTTTAAAAAATGTAATTTATTCTCACCTAAACTGACTAACTCCATTTGCTCGAGTTTGACACATGACGTTAAAGTGTAATGCAAAGGTGCGAACACTTTTAGTATTGTCATAGCATATCCCATTTATTCTATCTCAATGTACAGAACACACCAATTTTCAATATAAATGTTAACAATGTAAACACTTATTTTTACTGTGGACCACTGTATTGATAAAATTGTACTAATATGCAGAATTTAACACGATAAAAATTAGCAAAAAAAATACTCGGAATCTCTTTTTGGAACATAATATAGGTATTGGATTAGAATCTTGATTTGGTTGTTGACAAATTTCGTTGATTTCCTATGTCATGTTTGTCTAGTTCTATAATGTAACTAATTTGTTATTCAGAGACCACCACATTTTTTCAATAAATTAAGAAATTCCTTACTCTCTTCTAAATTTAGCTTGTTTTTAATACTAAAATAGATTGGAAAAATATACGAGATACGCGTCTATATTTATTTTTCTTTTCTTGTAAATAAAACTAGTAAGTTGCCGTATAGTCATCGCTTTCTGAAAATAACTATGGATTCACACCTTTGAAATATTAACTTTTTAGTGATTCTATTTTTTATTTGAAAAATAACAAACTAATTAAGTAACTTAAATTTGAAATTTTAGGGTAAGTTTTATTAAAAAATTTGTAAACAGATTCGGTTTTTAAACTAATCTTTACTTTATATTTAATGTATTGCAAATTAATTCTACAGGCACACTAATGTATTGCGAGTAGATACTAAATTAATCTGTTTATAAAAAGTTGTTAATCTTGTCATAAAATATAATTATACAAAATCAACTATTTTTTGTCCATTATAAGAAGTTATCCGCAAAAAAAAGTAGGCCATGACCGACAAAGACAGAGCTACGAGTCATTTCCGTGATAACTACGCATGGCTCAGAATTAAATCCAAACTGATATTTAAAAAGAAGAACATTTTCCAACGTCTGATTCAGAAACGGTTTTTGTGGATCACTCCATACAATTTTACCAGAATCAACAATTTTAATGTTTGCATTTTTATATGGGATTAATCCTGTTTATAGAAGGCATTAAAATAAATATTTTTTTCAAATTACCTTATAAATACTCAAAAATAAAAACATACTATAATTAATTCCAAAATGTATCCAATACGGTCCTGTACAACTGTATAACTTTCGTAAAATGTTGATTATACTCATGCATTGAGATAGAATAAGGAGGAGATGCCATGAGGATACTAAAAATGTCCGCACCTTTGCATTACATTTTTACGTCATGTCATATGTCAAACTTGAGCTAATCAGTTTTGGTGAGAATAAATGCTATTTTTTAGAATTAGCTTCATTTGAATGATATAAAAACATTTTAATGCCGCCAATCTTTAAATATAAAATTATTGACTTCAAATAAATCAAAATGCGACTTTCGCCATTTTGATTACACTTTTCCGTCAGTCAGGTTTCGCTAAGTGCGTCCATCTGTCATAATAGTAGTTTGTGCAACAAGATTAGATATGATGGCCATATCGCACGAAGACGAAATTTGAACACGACGCCGTAGGCGGAGTGCTCAATCGTCTAAGTGCGATGTGGACAATCCACTCGAGTTGTACAGTATATTTTTTCTACGACCCACTAACGAAAATTTACAAATACAAAAAATATTCTAGGTTATTAAGACAAAATAACTAATTTTAAAATAATTTATGACTTAATAATTTTTAAAATAAAATAAACGAAAAGAAAAAAGTTAATTTCATTTTTCCCCATCCGAGAATCGAACTCCAATCCTCTGCGTGGAAGGCAAGAACGCTAACCACAAGACCACCTACTCTTTTATTTTTGTTGCTTTAATATTCGTAATTAAATTGACTTCATATAGTTTTATTTAAATTAACAAATTATTTATAATTATAGACGAAATAAAAAAAGTTTCACAGAATTGTCACTTATTTAAAATTTTAAAAATAATAGCAGTCGGTTGATCAAAATATGAACGGTGATTGGCGGATTTCATTTTTTTGCAGTGTTCTCACTACCTAGAATGGATATGAAACATATTCGTTCAGTTGAAGGCAATAGCATTCTTTTTCGTTTTGTAATCTGTGCGTAGATAAGGTAATATCCATGTGGGTGTAGAAAAAATATTGTTTATGTCGTATCCACTTCATTCTATCTCGATGTACTCATGCGTTGTGAGAACCATCATAAAAATCAACTCTGCGGGGAAATTGTTTAAGATTTTCTTGCAATTGTCCACACTTTACTTTGCTTATCCCACCTAATATGTAATCACCCGCGACTTATCTAACAATAAGTCCCCAACAACATTATTATTTAAAATGTGTTTTTATAAACGATTTTACTCGTACCATACTGAACAGATAAACAACACTACTAACCTAACAAAATATTTGTGATTCATATTGGTAAAAAAAAACAGATAAACATAGACAGTATAGTACAGCGAATGATTAACAATAATTGCATAAAGCACAAAATGTTAAAACATTGTTTCCATTCATTAGATTATGTCATGAAACAAATTCAAAATATGACATTTTCTATTTAAATTTAAAAGAAACATTTGATAATGATACAAGCACAGATGAGCATAATTTAACATATTGGTTCTATCATGAAATAAACATACAATTCTAATTTATTGGAAAATGAGAAACTATATTTCTCACCGGGATCTCAAAACGGTTACCCACCCCAATCAGCTGAGCTGTTAATTTTTTAACTAATAGCATCCACATTTCATTAAATCAGATATACAGGTATGGTTCAAATGAAAGGAATAAATTCATTATAATTTTGTTTACTCAAAGCGCAATTTTTTAAATAGAATTCAATTTTCCCCCATTTCCCATTTTTGGGCAGTGACGTCATTGACAATTTTTTTAAATAGCAACCCCAATTTTTTTTCTTGATTTTGATAGATCTTGCAATTTCCTACTCGGAAACATAATATTTGAAATATCTGACATAACAATTTTTTTTGAAAAAAAGTCATTTAAAGATCAGATACATAAATTTTATGTTATTTTAAAACACAATAAAATAATAAAAGATAATTACTTGTAATTAAGTGCTTAATCTAAAATAATAATAATAATAAAAATAATTTAATGACAATTTCACAAATTCTTTTTATTATTATTTTCTTAGATTAAGCATTTAATTACAAATAATTATCTTTTATTCATTTATTGTGTTTCAAAATAACATAAAATTTATGTATCTGATCTTTAAATTACTTTTTCAAAAAAAATTGTTATGTCAGATATTTCAAATATTATGTTTCCGAGTAGGAAATTGCAAGATCTATCAAAATCAAGAAAAAAAATTGGGGTTGCTATTTAAAAAAATTGTCAATGACGTCACTGCCCAAAAATGGGAAATGGGGGAAAATTGAATTCTATTTAAAAAATTGCGCTTTGAGTAAACAAAATTGACCTGTCCGAGCATTTTTTCGAAAAACCAGCTACTTCCATTATAATGAATTTATTCCTTTCATTTGAACCATACTGTATGTATAATTTAAGGGCAAATTGCAACCTGGACCGTATTCTTCTGGCAAATGTGACGTTATTAAATAATGACTTCCATAATAATCATTATTATTGACATTTCTACATTAATATAAAAATAAATTTTCAATTAAATTATTAACTCTCCACTGGGTATACAGACCATTGGATATACAGACCATTGGGATGTACATATTATTTTTCAATTTCCGATATTTTTTGTTGCTTGATACGGGAAGCGTTGCTTGTGAGGGAATATTTAGCCTGTATGTCGGGACGTAGAAACGTCGGCTCGGAGAAGCGTCTGGACGTAGAAGCGTCGGGACGTCGAATTGAATTTTAAATAATATTGAATAATGAGTTCTCCGGGATTGGCTATTTATAATAATTTTTATTAAAGGTTATTATTTTTAACGGTGTGGTGGGCTAAGATTTAGTATTCATAAAATGTTATTTTTATTGTTATTACTTTGTGAAAAGAATTATGCTGACTGGAGGTTTCGAGTCGAATTCTCATGGGGTAATTTTTGTCTTATTTTGTTTTTGGGCATAGACATTAAAAATTAGATGCTCCCCGAGCAGAGTTATTGGTTTTATTTAATAGACATCGTAGATAGAATTTAATCATCAAGAAATTTTTGTTAAAATAAAATGAAGGGCATTTGAAATCAAAATAAATGCAACTTTTCTTTAATAAAATGGAATTAATAAATTATAAAACATGATACAGAACTCGACCCCATCATCGCTGTGTGCCACCTATCTTTGTTTAACCGGCTTAAAAAAAGAAGGAGGTTCTCAATCCGTCGGAATATTTTCTTTATGTGCAGCGATAATTCTTTACTACGTTGTCCGATTAATATGGTTCATCTTTTTTTGTTAGAAAGGGGGTATCTCAGGGGTGGTCCCAAATAAATTTTATCAATATAGTATAATAATGGGGTCCATGCGAAAATCATAAAACTTTATTTTTTGTGTATTTTCAGCGATAATTCTTTACCACGTTGTCCGATTTCTATGATTCTTTTTTGTTATAAAGGGGATATTTCAGGGGTAGATCCGTATACAATTGGTCAGAATCTGATGATCTATGAGAAAATAAATCTCAATTTTTAAGGGCATCTGCACTGTTTTGTAGTCGGTTTTTTGAAATAACATTTATAAATTATTATTAGGTTTTACTTTTCTGATAATTATCATCTTTAATTCAAGAGATATAGCCATTGTGAGTTTTTAAATTGTCGCCCTGTATGTATTTTTCTATTAAAGTCAATGATCTTCGTGTACACTTATTCTTCTATTGAATGTACAGATGATTGAAAATAGGAAATACCTTTTGTATACGGAATAATCTAATAATATTTCTTGAGTCATAACCGAGATAAAACTTCAGTTTCAAAATTTGAACTAATCGGTAAGCAGGAAGTTAATTTTTGTTTCCTTTCCAGTAAAGAAAATATTTGAATTATAAACCACTCTTGTACAAATATTTGCTAATTTTTAGGGAACAAAGCAGTGCGTTAAATAAAAAAAGGAAATTTATCTTATCTTTATCTAAGACAGTGTAAGCATAGAAAAAACTTAGTCGGCAAAATTTTTATTACAAAAACTGTTGCGGTATTGTTTTCTTATCTCAAAACCAAATATCCGTTTTCTTCGATCCTGCATTATATAAATATTATTTTTGCAATAATAATTCATTTTAACGTTTCTTAACTCGTAAAAAAATTATTTGAAGTTTCTTAAGAATGCATTAAAAAGAAAAAATTGTGAATATTAAAATCTTGTATTTACCACGAACATGATTAAATAATGTGCATCCCCCAGTCAAAATCTCTGGTTATATCATGTCAATCTCCGGGCGTTAACATGGTACATAAATAACTATTATAAGTAAATATTTATCTTGATACATTATTTTAATTGCTTATAAAATGAACTAAAGCGGAAAAACAATAATTGTTAAGTACTAAATATGCTAATGTACATTTGTGTTATCATATTTATTAAGTGATTTACAACTTATATTATTGGTTACGTTACAGTGACTTCACGTTTTACGTTACGAGAGTGCTAAATTAAAACTGATACCAACCAATACTGGTTCGAAATGGAAATCGAATATGAAATAAGTTTCTGATAGTTGCCAAAATGCAAATTGTTAACATGTTTCGATTGCATGTTGCATTTTTGTAATATTTGACGTGGATTATTATAGAAAAAAAAAAAGGAATTAACAAAATGGCTCTGCTTAACCAGAAGTCGCTCAATAATTTAGAAAACATGATTTTTAAAAAAGCAACTTTCAAATTAACTAGATTAATAAGGAGTGATCCCACGTTTTTTTTTTTTAAGTAGACATTGGAAAAATTTACGAATGTGGAGCGTACAATTCTTTTTCGTTCTAAGTGTCAGTTTAGATTTAATTCAGAGCCCCGCGTAGTTATCACGGACATGACTCGTATCTGTATTTTGGTCGGTCGTGGCCTTAGATTAAAGTGATTGGAGATGTAACATTGCACATCGCGCACTTTGTCTATTCCAACCCTAAGTAACCCACCAATTAAAAATTATTGTGTCCACGACGCCACCCGAATTGCTCCGAAATTTCTATTCTACGCTCATCTCCGCGTTAGTGAATCATTATGGACCGCCGTTTTTTGAATTATTTGTTGGTGTTATTAGCAATTTAATATGTTTTAGTTATTCAATTTCAAGTTGAAAATGCCACGATGTATCGTGAAAAATTGTATATACAAATAATATTAGTGTCAATGTTATGAAAAATAAGAAAATTCATTTTCAGCGGTAAATATTTATTAAAGTTTTGACATAAAGTCGTCATGATCCTTTGAGCTGAATACTTCAGATACTCATTAAGGGGGCTCAATAAATATTAAGCACCAAATACATAATATTTCAGAAAACAGATTTCATAATGCATAAATTTACAAAAGAGCAAAATTTTAAACATTTAATCTAAATAAGAAGTAAATAGGCATTGTTTTTGTTTTTAACAAGTAGTTTTATGAGAATACTTAAGTACTAAAGGTGGTTTTTAGCCATTTTTGGTAAATAAATAAGAAACAAAGAAGCATAGTTACTAGCGAAATTGTATTTTTATAAGGTATTTTGGCCGAAGTATCCATCAACAATGTGGCCACCTTGAGATGGATCAAAGGTCACGCTACATCGAAAGGTAACCGTCTTGCTGATTCACTAGCCAAGAAAGCAGCCAACCAAATACATTTTGGTTGGCTTCTATTGGCCTGACAAAATCGGTAGTGACAGACCGAATCAAAGAACATTCCCTTGTGAAATTCAAGGAAAGATGGGATGAAACAAGAAACTGCAGAGTTGCCAAGGAACTCTTAAGTTATCCTGACAACACTGCAGCAAACAAATACTTGACTATGACTAAACAGAATCTGCGCCTAGTCACAGGCATTCTGACTGGTCATTGCCAAGTAAGAAAGCATCTCCATATCACGGGGCTGTTAGAATCCGCACTCTGCAGAGGGTGCGAACAAGAAGATGAGACCATCGAGCATATACTTTACGATCGCCCGACGCTCTCATTTATTAGAAGATTTGTGTTCGGTGAGTATCGGCTAACACCGGCCGATATAAGAGAAGCACTTCTTGGCGACGTTGTCAACTACATAAAATCTGTAGGCTGGCTCACGAACTAGGAGGTGCCTATCATCTCAGGAGGATGCACAATGGGCCTAATGAGGCCTAAGTGTCGTAGGGGTAAAACCCTCCACACGTTACAGATACAGAAGGTATTTTTACAAGAATATTAGATGAAATACAGGATCACCTACTTAAAATTTCAAGGTTCATCTTATGTGCGGTTAAATCGGAACTGACATTTGAATCTTAAAACAAAGTAGAACGCGTAATATGATCTAGTATAAGCAAAAAAATACTAAAATTACGGAAGTTAGTCATATTGTTAATAAAATGTTACATTATAAACCCCTAAACAACTCGAAAAAAAATCTTCGTTTACTAAAAAATCTAAATCTAGCAATATTTATACAATCGAATGCGGTTTCAAAGATAACAGGATCAAAAAATTCGAATCTCTAAATTTTGGAGCTAAATGCTTGGACAAAAGCAAGCGACCGATAGGGGTTACAAAAATTTATCGTTTTTTTTTTTATTAAAATCGTTTAATTCGTTATAATTAAATCGATTATTTTCGATTAATCGAACATGTTCAATAAATTATTTTCGTTTTTTAAGATAATGGAATAATCGATTATAAAGAAATTACAAAAAGAAAGTAGATTTATTCAAAATATTCGATTGATTGAAAATAATCGATTATTTTCGATTTTTCAAAAGTATTCGAATAATTTGTTTTAAAAGAAATACGAAAAAATAGATTAGGTACATGAAAATAATCGATTGATCGAATATCATCGGTTATTTTATATAATCGATATTTCGGTAATTTTTTTAGAATTATCGATTTATCGGTCAATCAGCTTTTTATTGATCGATTATTTTTAATATATCGATTATTTTCGATTTTTCAAAGATAATCAAATAATCAATTTTAAAGGAAATATGAATACAAAAGAATTATTTGAAAATAATCGATAATTGTTATTTTTTTGGAAAATAGATTTATCGTAGAAACGGCTTCTTAATTAATTGGTTATTTTCGCTTAATCGATTATTTTCGATTAAGCGATTATTTTCGAATAATCGATTATTTTCGATGTTTCAAAGATGATCGAATAATCGATTTTAAATGAAATACAAAAAAGAATTGATTATTTAAAATACTCGATAATTCGGTTTTTTTTGCAAAATCGATTTTTCAGTTATTTGACTTTTTAATTAATCGATTATTTTTGATTAATTGATTATTTTCGATTTTTAAAAGATTATCGAATAATCTGTTTCAATAGAAATACGACAAAAAAAATAGATTGTTTGAAAATAATCCATTGATCGAAAATAATCGATTATTAATAATCATCGATAATTTATTTCGATAATCACCCACCTCGGCGACCAAACGACTTTTAATAGGTTTAAATTTTAAAATGTTATCTGGTTTCAGACATATGCATTTCTAGTGTTTTATGTCACTCATCCTCTATATCAATTAATATTCCTAAAGAAAGAAGCTTTAATATACCTTTTTCTGAGGTCATAATACAAAAAACTATTTTCTCATTTTAAATAATTTTTACTATTATGTGATAGTCGTAGAAAAAATATAATATTCAACTAACAAGGTTTGATTTGCAGTATTCGCCTGCGCACATGTATTTTTATAATACTCGTAGACAATGAGTACCATTTCTTACTTGATTAACAATATTCTATTTCAACATTTTACTGTAGTCTCTTGCAGAAAAGTCCGTAGTAAATAAACGTTGACGAAATATTCTATAAAAGATCTTCTCTTTACATATTAAAAAAATCACGTTAATTTTATTTTATAATACAAAATTCCATTGAAGATCTAATAGTTCATTTTGATGCTAATAAACAAACTCGTCCCTGTCACAGAGTTCGGGTCTCCACCCAGTTCCCCCACTCCGTTAATATTTCTTTAGGTTTGTTCGTGTTATTCAAAACAGAACTGTTCTAAAATTTCGCAGAACTAGTTGCTCAGTGGCACAAATTTGGAATTCTTCCGAACAGTTTTGGATTAGACATTAACACGAACACCAACTGTCAATTGATTTTGTTAAAATTGTGGAGTAAAATAATTATTATTTAGCATTAAAAAAAACTAACAACAAACACGGAGTTTTCCCTTTTGTAACTGTACTTTAAATAAACGTAACCAAAGGGTTACGTTTTTTAAAGGTCAGTCACCGTTAATATGTTCTTCTTAGTTTAAAGAAAAAGAAAATTAATGTTCTCAGTCAAATTCCTATAATTCCATATTCAAGGAAATTCACAATATAATATACCTAACCTCTAACCTTGTTTACTCATTATTTTTGTAATGGTGCAATGCGCATGTGTGACTAGAACGATTTTTGTCAGTTCGCACTTTTGGCTAGCACATAGAACTCTTTAAAACAGTTCAGAATCGTTCTAAAAAAAACTCAAATATAGGACTCTTTGTTCCAGAAAACGCTTTTAGTCTATTACGCATGTCTAGAACGGTTCTGCACAAGTAAAACTAAAAACACGAACAAACCTTTTAGAAATTGGCAACATTTGCGCAGGTTAAACACCGGTGTATGTTTTATCTCTGGTCTCTTTTATCTAAGGTCGTGGCCTACTTTAGAAACTTGCGGATCACTATTATCGCTATTGTTTGTCATTAAATTGAGAGACATTTTTTCTTAATGTATGTCTATCTACAGCTTAAACAGTTCACGTGATAATCAGGAACTTTTATATTTATTTATTCTATAATTACATAAGCAAACTATTTTCTACAGACCTTATTCTATTTTCTTTCTTTTTTCAGGTAAGCATCAATGTACTGTTCTACTATTAACTGTTCATTCAGATCGGGGTAAGTTTGTTTGAAATAAAAAAACAGTAGTTCAGATTATTTAATTAAGTTTTAAATATAAAGTAAACATTAACTTTTCTCAAATCAATTAATTTTGCCGGTAATAAATAAAAGTTACACCCAATCCTTTTTTTTTTATTTTTTATTATCCTTAAATAATTGTCATTGTTAATAATATATTGACACCCACAATAATTTACTCAACAGTCGAGTTTTTTATTTATACAGGTGAATCATTTATATTTAATACTCTTATTAAAAAAAAGTAGATAAGTGACTTCATCATTTTTTTTTTATTTAAAAAATTGATGCATCAATAAATTACATGCTACCTATCATGGTCATGCATATCATCAGTTCTATGGCAAAAGCATGGTTACATTTTATTTATAGTCTTAACAAGTATATATTTTCTTGTTTTTAAACAGCTGTAATTTTTATACGAAGGTATGGCAAAATACGAAATAACTTCAAATTGGTGCAATTAAAATATTTTTTGTTTCCAAATTTTCTAAGTAAAGTGGGCCTGCGAAGGACGCAGTTACATTGTACCAAATGTGTTGATTTGGTCTCTGGGAAACAAAAAGTCTTGGGTTGGGATTTTTTCTGGGTTATAATACTAAAATTTCCTTTTTTATCAATTGCTTACTATATCAAAAAAATTTTTATTATTGTAAAGATTTACTATTAAATAGTTTTACTATTGCATAGTCTTACTGTTGTGTACAGTTTTACTATTGTGTACGGGGTCCAGAAACGCTCTTCAAAGAATGAAACCACGAAATCTAGAGCTGATTTTATGACGATTTAGCATAAATTACCTTAATCCAAAAATGCTTTCTAAGGGAGCTAGAGCTCTTTGAAGATAGCGCTCTAAAATCGGTTTAATTGAAATACCTTCAAAACGGATTTTTATTAAATGATATTTTGTACATTCGTTTATTTGAATCTAACCAAACAAATTTCGTAAATAAGATTTTTTTAATGTAGTCATAAGCGGCTCGTTTAGGTGGGGTATTGGATATTTTTATTTATTTTTTTTTTCTTTCAAAAATTGGCCATTTTGAAATCATATTTAAAAAGTTTCTTTATTTTTACACAAAAATGATGCTCTTGTCTGAAGTCTCCATGACCATCCGTTTTCGAAAAAATCGATTTAAACTTTTCATATTTCCATTGACTAACAAATAAATTTCTAAATTAATTATGATAAGATGGCTGTGGAAAATAAACGAAATCACAATTACATAAATGTCAAATGACTGGTGTTTCAGTAAGTTTTGTGTTACTTATTTAGAATTATCTTAATTTCTAAAATATTAAAAGTTAAAGATGGTTCGTTCGGTTTAGTAATGGAGAATATGCTGAAATGCATTTAGTGTATGGTGAAATGCAATGTTCTTCATCAGAGACTTAGGGAAACAGGATCTGTAATTCCCAGTTACAACGAAACTGGTAGACATGCTGACGTATTCGAGGAATATGAGAATTATACTTGAATGGAAATCGAGGAAAACCATGAAATTAGCATAAGAAGATTAGCTGCAATTTATCTTAATATTTCTAAATCACCTGTTTGGAACATTGTCCATCGGGAAAACATATACCTATTTCGTTTTAGAAAAGTTCAGGCTCTTAATGATGGTGATTTTCCTGCCCGTGCGGCCTTTTCTATTTGGTTATGAATGCAAGAAAATCAAAATCATCACTTCTTTTTAAACATTTTGTTTTCTGATGAAGCTATTTTCACAAGAGATGGAATTTTTAATATGCATAATGCACATTACTACTCTTATGTTGGTGATAATCCTCATGTTAAAAAAGAAACTAAATATCAGGAAAGATTTGGCATCAATGTATGGATAGGTGTCCTTGGTGACAATCTGCTTGGGTCTGTAGAATTGCCCAATCTTTTAAATGGTGAGAATTATCTTGACTTTTTACAAAATACTTTACCAGATTTATTAGATGACATTAATTTAAATATTCGACAGAACTTGTGGTATTTACATGATGGTTGTCCAGCTCACTTTAGGAGGAATGTTCGTGAGTTTTTAGACAATAATTACCGATACCGATGGATAGGAAGAGGCGGTCCAGTTGCTTGGCCAGTGAGGTCTCCGGATTTAAATCCATGCGATTTGTGTGTATGGGGATATCTCAAATCAATGGTTTATTCGCAACCAATTGAATCGCAGAATCACTTTTGGAGACGAATTCAGAATGCTTGCAACGAATTTAGAAATAATATGGGAATTTTTGCAAGAATTCGGCGATCTTTACGGAAACGAATAAATTTGTGCAAAGAAACGGATGGATGTCATGTGGAGCATCTGCTTTAGATTTAATTTTGTGTTTAATACTTTCAGTTATCATTTCGTTATTATTTTTTTTAAACAAATTTAAATCAACAGAAACTTTAATTTTTACATGAATTTATTTTTTTACTTCAGAAAAGCACAGTCATTAATTGAAAACATTTTTTTGAGTACCTACCTAAAGTTTGGGTAAAAACAGTTTAATATGTATTTATACAATTCTTAGGTATTTTGTTTATTTTCCATGGCCACCTTATCATAATTTTGAAATTTATTTATTAATGAAAACGTATGTAAAGACATGAAAAGTTTAAGTCGTTTTTTCTCGAAAACGGTTGGTCATGGAGACTTCAGATAAGAGCACCATTTTTGTGTGAAAATTACGTAATTGTTAAGTTTCATTTCAAAATGGCGACTTTTCGAAAGACAAAAAAAATTGGATAAAAATATCCAATACCCCACCCAAACGAGCCGCTTATGACTACATTAAAAAAATCTTGTGTACAAAATTTGATTAGTTAAATTCAAATAAATAAATGTGCAGAATAATATCATTTAATAAAATTCCGTTTTGAAGGTGTTTCAATCAAACCGATTTTAGAGCGCTATCTTCAAAGAGATCTAGCTCCCTTAGGAAGGAAGCATTTTTGGATCAAGGTAATTTAGGCTAAATC
Source organism: Psylliodes chrysocephalus (assembly GCA_927349885.1). Classification (NCBI taxonomy): domain Eukaryota; kingdom Metazoa; phylum Arthropoda; class Insecta; order Coleoptera; family Chrysomelidae; genus Psylliodes; species Psylliodes chrysocephalus. The sequence continues at coordinate 27,312,289 of OV651815.1, read as the reverse complement.
GTCATAAGATTTCGTAGTTTCATTCTTTGAAGTGCGTTTTTGGACACCCTGTTTATAGTTTTAGTTTTACCATTATTGAATATTTTACTTTAAATCTACAAATGTAATCATAAAGAAGGCAAACAAATTATAATAATTGAATGCTGTTTCATTTGTAATAAAAATAACCGTTTATTCTTGGAGATAAAATACAATTTTAACATTTTTTGATGTGACCCTATTTGTGTCACATGATCTGTGGTAAACTTACATTTTTTTTTTTGTAAAAACTCCTTATTAACTCCAAAAAATATATTACCAAACTTTCTTTACCTTAGTCCACGGGTAAAATTGCAGAATTAGGATCCGGTCGTTAACGTGTTAAGTTCTAAGCAATATACGTCCTGTTCCGCCAACTTTAGCGGAAAACCTTTGTTTTTAAGAACATTCCGCTGAGAAAATCGCCGACGAAGTTTGTCAACGGAATGCGTTCGGAAAGGTCGTCTTAGCTGTGTTCTTTAATACACTGCTCAACAATTGAAGTGAATATTTTAAAATTTTGATTTTTGGCAATAATTTAAAATAAAATAAAAAAATTTGTAACATCATGTAATTTTTATTGATTATATGTATAACTGAAAAGAAAAACCATTTAATTGAAAATTACAGGAAAATTAAAAAATTTGAAAAAGTAACAACAAAAAATTCTTGCATTGCGCACTTTACAAAATCCCTATAAAAAAATTAATATTTTGTTGGACCTCCCTGACTCGTCTTAGTGCTGTCACTCTATTTGGCATGCTCTCTATTAAATTATTAATAAATTGCTGAGGTATGGTTTCCCAAATTGCCTGCAACTCATTACCCAACTCTTCTAAGGTTTGGGGAGGCTGTTGACTTCGGTTAAATCGCCTAGACATTTCAGCCCAAACATGCTCGATACAATTCATATCTGGTGAACAGGGTGGCCAATCCATTATTGTAATTCCATGATGTTCTATGCGATCGTTTACAATTCTCGCACGACGAGGACGAGCATTATCGTCAATAAAAACAAACCGTTCACCTATTGCACCAAAAAATGGTACAATTATCGGCTCTATAACCCTGTCCCGATATCGTATGGCAGTCATTGTCTCATTAGTTAAGATCACTAAATCAGTGCGACCATTATAACATATGCCTCCCCAGACGCAAACTGATCCACCACCAAAAAGAGTTGTTGGGGCCATTAAAGTTTCATTGTATCGCTGTCCTCTTTCTCGGTCATCACACGTATACAAACGAAATTTGGACTCATCGGTAAAGAGGCAGTGCCTCCAATTTTGAAAAGTCCATAAACTGTGTTCTTCCGCCCACCGATATCGGTATGCACGCTGCTCCGCCGTCAGTCTTGGGCGTGTTGCGCGACGTCTAACTCTTAACCTTCTTATGATATTTTGACCAGAAATTACTCGTCCAGTAGCTTGTCTAAAGAAGGTGTTAGTTCTTGAAGCCGTAAATGTTCGGTTTCTTCTCGCAGTCTCGCGGTCTTGAGCACGAGTTGTAGCTCGTTCTCGTCCTGCACCATGTGTGTACGCTGCACACCCAGTTGCTTGATACCGATTCCAAGCACGACTTACGACACTCTGAGACACATTCAGCCGCGTGGCTACTTCTTGGGACAAACCCTTCTCTATCCAACGCACTAATTGCTGCAGTTGCACTGCCTCTAATCGTCGTAGCGCCATATTTTTTACTCGAATACACAAAATTATTAATAAAAGTAACAGAACAAAGTAAGAACAAGCTCTTCTTCACAACTGATACTTTACGATTTTTAAACAACCTTCCTGCAATTTTCGTGAAAGAGATAAGAGCATTGACAACGAACTATAAACATGCAAAAAATAATCGCTGTGAATACGGTTTATTGATAATACAAAAAAATTTTTTTTAAATATGTTTACATATAAATTTCAGGATTTTACCAATTATCCAGTTCATTTGTTGAGCAGTGTATTTCTATGACCGTTTAAGTCGACGGAAATGATAAATTTCAATACGCAAATCAGTATACGATCTGTACGAAGGATTTTCTGGAGGGAGTATTTATTATTGGAGGAAGAATTTGCAGATGAAGGAGACGAGTTGGAACTATAAGTTCTATTAGAAATGACAGCAGATTTGCTGAAACCAAATGTGTTTGATAACAACGAATAACGCCGGCGCATTCCCTTTAAATTGGACAGATTTTAAAAATCGGACGGCTTTGAAATAGTTGCTCATCTGACTGCAAAAAGTGGCACATGGTGTTTTTTGCTTGCTATTTGTAGTTGGGTACAGGGAAGGGGGATGGATAACATGTACTATATCCTGGTGGTGGGAGCTGTTGTGTAACTTATCAGATTCAAAATAATCATGCTTGCCGATGGATTTTTTTGTGTTTTGCTGGAATTGAAATAATATACGTCTAGATGTATATAACAATAAAAAAAATCCCTTGCAAGCATTTTTTTGTCGTCCGGTTTTGCTACTTTCGTGTAAGTGTATTGATTTTCCTACATCGGAAGTAGCAAAACCAAAAGCTAAAAAATATTTGCAAAGTGATTGTTTACTGTTATAGACTTCTAGAAGAATATTCTTTCATTTTCAACAAATAACGAAAAAATCATCGATAAGCAACATTATTTTGAATTTGTCAGGTTACACGATAGCTCCCACTACCAGGACATAGTATATGTTGTTCACATCTCTCATCTGTACCCAACTACAAACAGCAAGCAAATAACACGACATGCCACTAATTTCAGTCAGAGATGAGTGACGAAAAGTACATTTTTAAAAACGGAAAACTTCGCTAATGCATCCCGTCGTCGATTTTCGCTACGGAATGTTCTTGAAAACTCAGCGAAGTTTTTGTGTCTACCAATATGTTATTATACTAAGGGTTTTTATAAAATAGTTTTAATTGCATTGAGATTTTTAAATTTCAGTTTATTTGTCCAATTTTTAAAAATAAATCAATAGACAACAATGGCGTTTTTGCTTGTGTCAGTGATAGTAGATAAGTGATGTAATTTAAATAATTTTTCACTGTTTACAAGCTTTTTATTATTTGTGAACATTTGTTTATTTAGGGTTGCCATATTCAAAAATAAAATTTCCTGGCAAACCTAATGTCCGGAAATTTCTTTTAAAATCCGGACATAATAAAACTCCAACTCATGAAATTATTAAAAAAGGTTAATTTTAAACGGCTAAAAGAACTGTTTATACTTGATTTTAAGTATACCTTATTACTTTTGGTGATTTTCCTGAAAATTCCGGACAATTTATAATTCCCGGATAAAACACTAAAATTCCGGACATGTCCGGACTTATCCTAATGTCTGGTAACCCTAGTTGATTTCTTGTAATTAACGTATAAGACGTGTCAACTTCTTGTGGCGAAAATAGCGTTATATCCAGACTGGAATTTGTGAAAAGGCAAATTGTGTTTATGCGGTTGCAATTCCTGTTATCAAAGTAAAGTTTCATAATTTTCCACCGAAAGATAAACAAAATGGTAATTCTGTGAGTATTAACTTATAACAGCTTGGAAAACGAACCTTTTAAACTTAAAAATATTGTAACGTTTGTTTAATTTATTTATAGTTTATTCATTTAAAACACTTTATTCACAATTTATTTATAACGTACTAATTAATTTATATAATACTTTGTCATTATTATAGCTCACAATTCTAATTTATTATTACAATTTGTCTTTACTGTCTCCGCTTAAATTCCTCTATTGACAAAGTCGCGGCTATTTATATAAAGCCAGCTCTGTACCAGAACACTCTAGACCACCTAGTTCACCAACAGTAGTGAACGAAGATATAACACAGAGTTTCCTCTCTTACCGGGCAATACGGAGTTCCCTCTCCGACCGGGCAAACGAGACGAACCATCAACAAGCCAAGAGAGCAGAAGACAGCAAAATAATACGCAGAACGCATCACAGGGAGGTATGGATGACGTATTTGCACTGAATCATGAAATGCAAGAGCTTAACTCACTAGTAAACATAGCCGAATTAACGCGCGCGGTAAGGGAGCTTAACTCCAAACTAAGGGAATGCCGCAGCGAAGCTTCTATCTTTTTAACATACAACAATTTTATGAACAACCTAAACACATACAGATTCAGGAATTGAATTCGCTGCGGACTACCGAGACAAATACAAAATCTGTTTTTACAATGTAAACGGGCTGCTAAACAAGATACATCTTGTAAGCAACTTCATTTATAAACATAATTTTGACATCTTAGTATTAACGGAAACTTATTTAAAACCAATCCACAAAATAAAAGTGCGTGACTACGACATTTACAGACAGGACAGAATAGACCTACCCGGAGGGGGCGTGGCTTTCTTTATTAAACGTACCATCCCATATGTAGTTGTCACGAGTGTTCTCTCTAGTATAGAGCACGCAATCGTTCAAATCGGGGGGATTACATTTATAGGGGTGTATAATAAGCCATTAAACCACTTTACGAACGTAGATTTACACAACCTCATGGCATCAGGGGATAAAGTCTTGTTAATGGGAGATCTCAACGCAAAAAACAAAGAATGGGACGCGAACTGCCGTAAAAACAATAAAAATGGTAATACACTTAGCTCCTACGCAGAACTATACGATTATGAAATCCATTACACCGAGGAACCAACGTGCTTCCCCTTTAGCGGACAAACACCCAGCACATTAGACATTGCCATGACAAAAAACATTAACAGCGTACATAACATCGTAACAATCACTTCACTTAACTCGGACCATGACCCAGTTTATTTAGAACTCAGAACGAAAACGAACATACAAAGATACAACGGACAATACTATGACCATAAGACAACAAACTGGGCAAAATACAGGGAAATTCTGGACAAAAACACTGTAATAAACAACAACATCACAACACCGACAGAGCTAGACAAGGAAGTTGACAAATTCACAAAGAACATTATAAATGCAAGAGACCAAACGACAGCCATCAAACACATAAAAATGCACCACGAACACCTCACAACTGAAATTCAAGACATGATTACAAATAAAAATAACATTCGCAAGAGATGGCAACGAAACAGACAAGGCGACGACAGACTCAGACTCTTAGACATTTCAAAGACAATAAACACAGCAATACGTGACCTAAGAAACAAAAAATGGACAGACATTCTACGTGAACTCAAACCACAAGACAACTCTTTATGGAGGGTTGCAAAGCGGTATAAGAAACCGACTATGCAACTCCCCATACTTGAGGACAATAACGGACAATACATAACTGACACACAAAAAGGGGAAGCACTTGGGGAACATTTCAAAAATAATTTCACCAATGACACAATAAACAATGTAGAACAACAAATAATAGAGGACGTAGTAGAGGACATTAGGCTCCTCCCCATAGAAGCAGTTCCGACCAATCAGCTGGTCACTCCCAAAGATGTTAAAATGGCAATTAACAAAATTAAAAATAGAAAGGCACCGGGCCCAGATGGGATTACAGGCCTTATGCTTAAAAACATTACGAAGAAAGCACTCGTGCAACTACACCACATAACTAACGCGATACTAAAACTACAGTACTACCCAAAATGTTTAAAAATCGCAAACATAATCCCGATTAGGAAACAAGGTAAACCTGCGAAAAATATTGAAAGCTACCGTCCCATATCCCTACTAAACACACTCACAAAAACTATCGACATCATACTCCTTAATAAACTACGCTTAATAGAACAAGACAAACAAATAATCCCACAGGAACAGTACGGTTTCCGCGAAGGACATGGTACGATTGCACAGGTGATACGCATAGCGCATCAAGCCAAAGAAGGCTTTAACAATAAAAAAGCAACCGTCCTTGTCGCCCTGGATACCGAAAAGGCGTTCGATACCGTCTGGACCTGTGGGCTTATCTACAAAATGTTTATAAATGAATTTCCTATTTATATTGTAAAAACGATTCAATCCTACCTACAGGACAGAACATTCCACATTAAAATAAACAAAACTTTAACAGGACCATTTAATGCAATGGCGGGGGTACCTCAGGGTTCAGTACTTTCGCCGCATCTATACACGATTATGACCCATGATATGCCCATGGGTACTAATGGTGTACAGACGGCACTGTATGCCAATGATACCTGTGTGTATAAAACTTCGGAGCTTGCTGAAGTAGCGAACAGGAGGCTTGATATCCATACTAACCGAACGTTGGTCCCCTACCTAAACGCTAACAAGATGAAATTGAACGCTGCGAAAACCGAGAGCTTGACTCTAACGAAAAGCCGAAGGGGTAGAGCCCGTATAATTACCACTAAATTAAAAGTAGGAGAGCAAGTGATCGAGCCACAGCGTTCAATAAAATATCTCGGGGTGCGTTTAGACAGGGAACTAACGTTCAGGCAACATATTGAAGACAGGGTAGCCAAGGCCAACGCAGCAATAAGAACTCTATATCCCTTGCTCAGACGTAATAACGGGTTCAGTCGGGAAAATAAGCTGTTGTTATACAGACAGATAATCAGGCCTATCTTAACATATGGATGTCAGGCCTACTGTTCCATGACGGAAAGTCACTTTAATAAGCTCCAGGTAGTGCAAAACAGTTGTCTTAGGCGTGCACTGGGGTGGCTCCGCTATTCCAGGATAACGGACATGCATGTAGAGACATCCATGCCCATGATTAAAACCTACATTTTAAATATGTCAGAAAGATTCTACGAAAATAGTCTTCCTACTAATGTGAAGGAAGACATATTAAGCATTACGGAGGCAAATAGTGCTCACAGAAAGCATGGATGTCTCCACAAAGCATTGACAATCTACAGACAAATTTGAGACTTAAGACACACGAAACATACACAGACTGTGCCCTGTGACAACAATACTAATGGTACAAATTCAAGTCGACTAGACGTAAAATCTGGTCGGACGGAGGACTGCACGGTGAGTCGAAAATCGAATCGGCGATATTTTTCGCTGCTACGATCGACGATTACACCGTGCAATCCTCGAATTTGTACAAATTAGTCATAAACTATACAGACAAACGGACATTACAAAGACAACCCTGTTTTTTCATAGCCTTTTTCAGGGAAAAATTACAAAACTAACGACAGACAAAATTACACTGAGGAAAGCTCCATTACCGACGCTAACAAAACAATCATAACTGCCATATAATATCTATCGCGATAAGGAGATGGCACCTTATATTTTCACACACTTAAGCATCTTGCATCAGTGATTGCGGTACGAGACGTCGCCCATACTTCACCAGTCTAGGCTGGAGAACAGAGGCGTAGTTATCGATGACGTGCATTTATGTAGATGTAAATTAACTTTGTAAATACTGTAAATAAAATTATTCATTCATTCATTCTAGACCACCTAGAAGCTTCGGGAAGTCCCTCTCTAATACTCATACGCCGCACCGCGATCATTCCGGCACTTTCGAGAAGCGGTGCGTTTGTCTCTATATGGCCAGCGCTAGACTACATACCGCGGGCAAGGAGTAAACAAAGTACAGAGACGGCTCCGCGTCACAATATTGTTGAATTAATATGGTAATATGTATTGCATCTAGATCGGTGAACATTTACGCATTTCTTGTCTAATAAATTATTATATTTTGTTTCGATTTTGGGTCTCATTCTTTCGTTTATATTTAGTAAGTAAATTGTATTGAAATTTTCCACAAGATTTTTGTAATTAAATAATATATTCAAGACGTTACTGATACTGTATGAGATCATTATCTAGAATTCAAATGTATCGATTATAAAACAAGCATTACTGTTAATTACACCATTTTATTAACTTTAAATACTAAACAAGTCGCAATAAAAAAAGTCTACTTATCTTTACATACTTAATTGATTCTCGCGCTGAAAGGATATCTTTGTTTTGTATCTAATAAAAACTTCTCTGTTTTTACAATATTACACATCCATGGCGTGGAAACTCAATTTAGTCACGTCGAAGTGATAGAGTAAAAAACCATTTACATAGTTTGTTTATTTCTTTGTGTAACCACCGTTTCTATATTTGTTTTTTTTTAGCCTGAGAAATAAATTGAAACTGAAGATAATAAAACAGTTGTCGGTTATTATTATGAATTGTTGTAGCACCTATTGACTTTCATTTTAACTTGAAGCTATATTAATCTTAATTTAATTAAACTCTGACATGATATCTTCAGGATATTATTTAAGTATCGATTCAATCAACAAGTATGGAATTAATTTTTTTGACTAGTAATGGCAGTGTTCTGTTTGGGTACTCGTTTGTAATTTATGTGCTTGTCTACTGGAATATAATATTTAGACACACTATTATCACAACTTTAAAGTTTTATACGATTCCTTGAGTTCTGATTTGTAATGATCTTGCTTTTTATTAATAATAATGAAAACTGATCATGTAAATTATACAAAATGATTGTAGAGTAGATTTTTCACTAGACTAAACTAGTAGCATTGGCAGTGTCTCCCGCATGTAGTTGTTGTACATGATCCGAAGTAAGGTCGACCTTCACCCATCTGTTTAACGGATGAAAGTCTTTTTTTTAAATAAAATATGTTTATAAATATACTGCAAATGAGTTACCTAAGAAAATAGTGTCACGGCTATTTTTTACTTTCCTATATAAATAGGAATCATTATAAAAGGAGCTTATAATAAATATTCTTTATCACTTGGGTCCTGTACAAATTTCGAATAAAGAGAAAAACACCAAATTTTAAACTTAAGCTTTAATCCATCCTGCGGTGAGCTGATTAAAGTTTGGCATAGTCGAAGCATCTGGGGAATACTTTGCAGGGTGTCGTTTTTTTTTTACTTTAAGAAAATAGTCTGTACCGTATTTTCTTAGGCAACTCATTTGCGGTTTATTGATAAACATATTTTATTTAATTAAAAGAAACTTTCATCCATTAAACAGATGGGTGAAGGTCGACCTTACTTCGGATCTTAGACTAATACATAATTTTGCATTTTATTTACATAGGGTTAGAAATATCAATATAGTCAGGCCTCCAGTATGGTGGCACTGGACATGAACTGACGTTTTCTCTTCATTATCATCATCATAATCGCAGAAGCTGCATAGTATATCTTAATCCTGCTGATTGATGACAATCATGTGTCCTCTTAGATAACAGTGGCATGTTATCAAGATTAAAGTGTTTATTTTGACCACTTAGCGCTATCGGGTCTTCCAGACTGTCTAATGAGAAAATTGCCTGATTGGCTAATATTCCTCTTGATACCTCAACTTTTATTGTCGCACTTAAACAGACAATACATTGTTAGCGAGTTGGGTTGTTGCACTTAATTGCAGTTTTGGTCCACCACTCCATTGCGCCATATTTTAATTTAATTTTGGGATTAGACCACAGTTAATATACGCTTAAGATTTTAATTTTATTCCCCCTTGTTTACTGCATATAAAATGTCTGACTGCTATTCTTAATGGGAACCTTAAGATTATAACCAGGAACGCGCCAATAGTACCTTGTTAACTTGTTAGTATTTGAAACAAAAACGGGGATCAGATATTATTGTTTTTATTACAACAGTAACAAAACAAACAACAAATTATAAACATTTCAAATCAACAAAAAAATAATGTTCAAATTACACTTGGCATTTTTCCCTAAGTAAAGACGATAGATAAAAGGAAAATATATCGCAGAAAATGGATTTTCCTAACATTGTTTTTGGCAAATTCATTAATTTCAATATCCAGCTGCTTTAAAAAGTTAGATTCTATTGAAATGATAGCAAAATTTTCTAATCGCTCCCGACCCAATCTAGTAATTGTTTTCCAAGCTGCTGCTATTGCAACATTTTCATTTTGTGTAATAATAAAATCTATTAATAGCTCATTTTTAGATGTTTTAGAACTGTGATTTTGGTTTAGGCCAGCAGATCTACTAATTTCATCTTGCTTAAATGAGCATGAACATTATTTACCACTTGTGCGTTATCTTCACTATTGTTCACCACTTTCAGAAATTAAATAACTGGTTATCTAAAAGAAAAGAAAAATACGTGTGGCACTCGGGGACTGCCGCGGTAAAGCTATTGCATAGCATTTTTTATCAACTTATGCAATTATAATTATTTATTTATTTTAATTATGCAGTATTTTTTTTTCTTTGATATTAATTCAAGTTACACTTTTTGAGCGTGGTGACCGATCAGAAAACAAATTTTTTTCTTTTATTATATAAATAAAAAGTTAGTATTGTTTAAAATATTTTTATTACCTTACAATTAATACATGTAGGTTATTCAGGAATTTTTATCATTGAAACTATAGGTTTATGGTAACTGAAATAAGAAACATAAGTTTGAGACTTAATATCCTCTAAATATCTGGAAAATATTGCGTCAATGGTGGTCCCATATTTTGTTGTGGATTCTTGTGGATCATTATTCATTTTCAAATTCAGTTTTTCAGAAATCGTGTCTAATAGAGATAGAATCAGTTATGAGCAGTTAGCAGCTAGTCTACACGCATACGTCTAATCGCACGCACACAAACACCGTGCCGAAATCTGCCGAACTGAAACGACGTTAGACGATGCACGGCTGTGCCGGTCGGAGTGGGGGGTGTTAGGTTTATTTTCGTTACGGAATTTCTTTTTCGATTTTACGATTTTTCGATATTTAGATTTTACGATTTTTCGATATTTAGATTTTACGATTTTTCGTTTTTTTTTGATTTTTCGATTTTTTGATTTAACGATTTTACGATTCTTCGATTTTTCGATCTTTCGATTTTTGTTAGTGAGTCGTAGACAAAATATACTGTACAACTCCAGTGGGCTCGAACTCACTGGCGCATTGGGTCTAAAAGAGATAGAATCAGTTGAGCAGTTAGCAGCTAGTCTACACGTATACGTCTAGTCGCACGCACACAAACACCGTGCCGAAGTCTGCCGAACTGAAACGACGTTAGACAATGCAGACAATGGTTTATTTACGCGGAATTTCTTGATTCGATCGCCGCGCTCAAAGCCCGCGATAAAAGCTATGCAATAGCTTAAAAATTAATATCTAATATTTACGCCAGCCGAGAACATTTGTGATACCAATTTATTAGAAGCCAGAGAAAGCTCTTCTAGTTCTTGTATTGCATAAATGTTCCAGTCCGCAGACGTATATTTAACTCCGCTTCATACTAATACGAATAGGGTCGGATAAAACCTTCCATGGCTATAACGCCGTACCGATGTGCGGGTCGAAGTGGGGGGGTGTTAGGTTTTTTTCGTTAGGGTGTTACGAAATTTCTTGATTCGGTCGCCACTCAAAGCCCGCGATAAAAGCTATGCAATAGCTTAAAAACTTATTTAGTAAACTAACAAGTCAGATCAACAAATCACAGCAAGTCAAATATTGTTAGCCGAAAGCAGGGCATATTTTTTGCAATGAGTCTTACCGAATATTGTTGTTTTTAATGTTCATTAAACTTTATTAACTGAATTCAAGAGTTGATTAACTTATTAACCCCCAAAGTTTGGTTAAAATTGTATAATGGCATAATTGGAGGAAAGTAAAAATTAATATTAAAAAAAATATACATGAACTCTTAATCATGCGGAACCTTTCCCTTTCCTAACATTTGGTTAAAATTGTACCATAAACATTTCGTTTATTCTGAATAAGTCAGAATTTTTTTATATTTGACTAGACTAATAACAAAGATAATATGACAAAGCAATAATTGAGCCTAAAATATTAACATTTTAAAAGTTATTGAGTTAATAATCTAAATATTTATTTCCACACCCACATGTATATTAGCTTATCTAGGCACAGATTACAAAACGAAAAAGTATGCTATTGCCTTCAACTGAATGAATATATTTTATATCCGTTCTAGGTAGTGAGAACACTGCAAAAAAAATAAAATCCACCAATCACCGTTCATATTTTGATCAACCGACTGCTATTATTTTTAAAATTTTAAATAAGTGACAATTCTGTCAAACTAATTGTCAGTGTATTTTTTAGTTATTGAGATTAAACATTTATTAAAATAAGTTATTCTTGTTTAGAATCGATAAATAATAGAATTTATATTTTTATTTCGTCTATAATTATAAATAATTTGTTAATTTAAATAAAACTATATGAAGTCAATTTAATTACGAGAATTAAAGCAAACAAAAATAAACGCGTAGATGGTCCTGTTGTCAGAGTTCTTGTCTTCCATACGGAAGACTCGAGTTCAAATCTCAGATGGAGAAAAATGAAATGAAATTTTCTCTTTTTTTTTTCCTGTTTATTTTATATTAAATTAGTAAAAGTCATAAATTATTTTTAAATTAATTATTTTATCTTGACCTAAAATAATTTTTAATATTTGTAGATTTTCGTTAGTGGGTTGTAGAAAAAATATACTGTACAACTCGAGTGGATTGTCCATATCGGGGCGATTGAGCACTTTGCCTACGACGTCGTGCGATATGGCCATCATATCCACTCTTGTTGCACAAACTACTATTTTGGTGGGTGCGCCGTGGTTATTGGCTCTTAAGTTTCTTTAATTTCGATCAGTTAAACCTTCTTAATGTTGTTTACATAATTAATATTTAAAAAAATTGAGAAATTATTTAAAGAATTTATTTGATATTTAAAACGGAAATGTTTAAACATTCAAATAACATTTGACAACTTTCGGCAGTTTCGGCACATCCGGGATACAGAAGAAATTAAAAATATATACAAATAAGTATTTAAATATGTCATTATTGTTGTAAAATGCAGGAACATTTAAATTTAATTATTTAATCAGCAACGATTCGGATAAATAATTGATCTCTTAGGATGAATTAATGAAACCTCATCGTTTATCATTTTATTGTAAAGCTAAACAACTTAAACACTGCTATTATCTATTAATAATCATTATTTGCGAATTCTTCAACTGGTAAATCGTTTGTGCAATCAAATAGTGACAAATGAGGCAAAAACGGCAAGTCACCTATAACGTATAAATATTAATTCAGTTTTATTCGGTACTTCTCCATTATTCTGTGTTCGTATTTGATAAAATTTAACGGTTTAAAATTATTCAAAAAGATGGTTTTTGTTACAAAAATTAATTTTAAAATAAGTTGTTGTTAAGTTAGGACCAACTATTTTGAGAGGAGCAGCTAAATGTATGCATATGCTCCATTAACTGAGCATGACGAGTAATTATTAACATAACCAATAACTTACATTTTTCTTTGTTATAACTATAGTTATTTACTCGCATCTTCTTGGCTATTATTGAAATGTACAATTATAATACGAATTCGTTTAGGTACATCGTGCGAAATTAAATATTTTATTTATTATTTAAATTTGATTTTTCATGATTCCACCTGTGGCTTCGATAAGTTGTGGTAGTCGAGTGACAAGTGTCATCAGTTGTTATTTGAACTGATGACACCACGAGTGTTATTCAAGTCAAACGTTAAAATTAGTAAAGTGAGAATTTAAGGAAACACGCAGATATAAGAAAAGGGATTAAGCTCTACAAAAGAACGGTTACTCCAGGATAATTCAAATAAAAGCGAAGGTTATTTATACTAAAATGAAGGCTACCTTATGTTTATGATTTTCTATGTTAAAAAAGTCGTAAGGATTGAATTGATTCCGTAACCATTAAATTATCAGACAGCATTGTAATCCCAAATACAAACCAATAAATACACCAAACGAGGAATACCCGATTTACAGACGATGCACAACATAATACTTCCTGTACTTTGTAACCTTTGTATAGCGGCTATATTTAGGTTATACGCTCCTTACTTAGAAGTGGTACTATTAATGCTTCTGACCAGCATTTAAATAATCGTTTAGATTTCCATGAGAACTTACTGCCGTGTGCTTATATATCAATCGACTAAGAAAAATCGCATCCTAACAATGAAGACCTTATCGAAAATGCATGAAATGAGATCGAGAACGATGAGCATTGCCGTATTCTTATTCAAATCAGGTTAATGAAACGTTCAGGAATGAGAGGAATGTTTTTTCTCAAGCTGCACAAGAGGATATAAATATACCGAAATTTTTTCGTCGGTCAACACTGGATAATTTAAAAATTTTTATTAGACAAAACTACCGTCACTCGCCACCTAATAGTACATTACGAGGGTATATTCGTAATACACTAAATTAGTAATGATGTAATTATGTTTCCATTGATAATTACAGTGACAGTAGACTTTTAGGCTATTGCATAGCTTTTATCGCGGGCTTTGAGCGCGGCGACCGAATCAAGAAATTCCGTAACGACCGTAACGAAAAAAAACCTAACACCCCCCACTCCGACCGGCACAGCGGTGCGGCGTTAAACAATATTAACTTCTCATTTATTCAATAAAAGAAAATCGAAAAATCCCCACTCCGACCGGCACAGCGGTGCGGCGTTGAAAGCCGTGCATCGTCTAACGTCGTTTCAGTTCGGCAGACTTCGGCACGGTGTTTGTGTGCGTGCGACTAGACGTATGCGTGTAGCCTAGCTGCTAACTGATTCTATCTCTTTTAGACACAATTTTGGAAACATTGAATTTGAAAATGAATAATGATCCACAAGAATCCACAACAAAAAATATGGGACCACCATTGACGCGGTATTTTCCAGATATTTAGAGGATATGAAGTCTCAAACTTATGTTTCTTATTTCAGTTACCATAAACCTATAGTTTCAATGATAAAAATTCCTGAATAACCTACATGTATTGTAAGATAATAAAAATATTTTAAACAATATTAACTTCTTATCGGTCACCACGCTCAAAAAGTGTAACTTGAATTAATATCAAAGAAAAAACTTGAATTAATATCAAAGAAAAAAAATACTGCATAAATAAAATAAATAAATAATTATAATTGCATAAGTTGATAAAAAATGATATGCAATAGCTTTACCGCGGCAGTCTTCGAGTGCCACAAGTATTTTTTAAGTGCGTTTTGTTTACCTAAATTATATAGTTTTTAACTTTTTAAAAATATATTCCTAAAGTAATTAGATAACATGCATCAAGTATATAATCGTTTAGTTACCAATTACATACCTTTAAACTATTTTTTATAACCTGCAAACAATATTAAGAAAAAACAAACAAAAAAACTGTAAAAAGGTATATGTCAAATTTAATGATGTTTTTATTAAAAGTTTGGTTAAAAGTTACCTGTCAGTGAAACCATTTTTGCATCACACTAATATGACGTATTATACCTAATGGGCTGTAGTAAAGAAAATTTAATAGTTACTGTAGTTACAACTGTGAGTTTTTATAAGCCATTATCATATTCTACCACCGGGTGTTCAATTATATTTTACTGTATTTTGACATATTATATCGTATAAATAGAATTTTTTTTTAATTATTGAAATTTATTTATCACAATCTACAATCTTAATGATTACATTTAGTAAATAAAAAATTGCAAAAAATACCAACGTTATGCAACAATAATTAGTTCATACACAATCATTTTGACATTCTCTTCTCGAAAATAATTGTTGACTATTGATTTTGCAGACATTAATTGCTTCGTCATTTCGGCAATGATTTTCAAAAACTTGATTTCGAAACATATCCTCGTTTATCTGAATTTTACTTACAGTAACGAATCAAAATGTGTGAAAAATCACATTATCGTCCAACTCTACTTTTATCTGATTTTCAAGTTGAGTATAGAGCAATAAACATGAAATCTACTTATTTTGGCTGTAGAATATAATAAAATAAATATTGTATCCATTTAAAAAATTGAAGATATGTATGTTTTGTTAAATCAAAATTTAAACATGTTTTTTTCTCACCCTGTACAATGAATGACAATTTTAGGTCATCTAAGTTAATTACTACTTTTTTTTTCTTGTAGTTCTTGGGTTTTAGGTGTTTGTTGAGGAAATAAAACTCGTGTTAAAGTAAAGTAAAGCTTTCGGCCCTGCTCATTTTATGGGGTGTGTAATGTAATGTACCAAAGGTAAGCCAAAAAACAAACTAAAAACAATATAAACTATATATATATATAAAAAAAAAAACAAAAAAAAAATTTCTTTTCTTGTAGAACAACTGTCAAATGTACAAATATTTAAAAAAAAAATAAAAAAAAACTACTGAAGAAGGCCCTGAGCAGGGCCGAAAGCTTTACTTTACTTTAACACGAGTTTCATTTCCTCAACAAACACCTAAAACCCAAGAACTACAAGAAAAAATATAAATAAAGGTGTAAGAAAAAAAAAACTTTAGAAAAGGAGGTCTCCTTTTATAAAGTAACAATGTTAATTACTACTGTCTTTCATCATAATTCAATTAAAAAACTTTCATTTTCGAAAATAATATTTTATACATATATTATCAATTACTTTATTATACAAAACAACCCTAAAATTTCATGTTCTATCGGTATCTGGAATAAAATAAATGGCATCCCATATAAAATAATAATTTTTTTTCATCTACTTCCGTTATAAGTGGAAATGACAGAACTGCCAAAATATTTTGGCAATTTTTTTTTCAAAATCCATTCATTAGTTTGTCAGATTCAGATGCAGATAGTGTTTCCCGTCGTGGACATGTCTTTATTTACATAATCATAGGTAGTTAGTTATACATTTCTAAAAAAAATCTTATCTGGATACCCACCTTCAGATAAATATTATAATAAATAATACGGATGCTAGCTGCTTATTACATTTTCATCAGACAATATTAGTGTCTTTTATTGTACCTAGTACTTAATTTAACGCTACACAAAACTAATAATAAAAATATATTAAAATATGCTATTAACACCGTGTAATTAAATAATAAAACACAAATTTAAGCCAATATATCACAAATAGACGCGTTCTCCAAACTGAAAGGAAACGGTCCTGTAACGGTAAGTCTCCCGATTCATAGATAAATTAATAAAACAAGATGAATTCTTTAAATGTACGCCACTGTCAACACGTGGTAGTTCCCAGCATACTATTAGTTAGCGCCACCGTCGCAATAGTATGAAAGCGATGTTGCCGGTTTCCGTAAACTTTCATGAGATGAGAGTTATTTCAAATTCATCTTACTTTAATTTTTTATCAATCTACATGCGCACCATAGCATCCATACAATGTCCATACTATTGCTGAGATTTTTAAAAGAAGGAGTTGACAACCTCGTAAAAAATGAAAACCGTGATGGCGGAAGGCTAAAGGCCAAATATGATAATGAACTGTTAAAACTTATTTTATGAATTATGATGAAAGTTCTAAAGATCGGCAAGTTATTTTTAAGAAGATAAACAGTGTTGATTTGATGTAATTAGTAAGTGTTAGCAATTTAATTTAATATTAAAGGTGTGTAGATTTATTTAAGGACTTTGTTTATCATTCTTTTCTTAACCTTATATAATTTCATATTTCATAGATTTTCAATTGTTTATATTTGAAACAAGAAATGTCTGGCCCGGGTATAGTCAAGTATTCTCGAGAGTATTCTTGTTCAGCTCCTAATTGTTTAAATAAGTATTATTCTAAAATTCAGAAAGTTGGATACCTAATCAAATATTAAACCTTTTTCATTTTCCTTCCCATATTAAAATTTGCCAGAACTGGTTTAAGACTTTAAATTTAACTTTAGATAATAATACCCGCTATCTTTGTCCGGACCATTTTTGCCTGAGTCTTACTAGGGTTTCATCAAAACGTAAACTGTTAGTTGGACATTCTGTACCAATTTCATTAGATAATTGTGCATCCATTATCCAGTTCCAATATACAACCTGAGAATTAGATTTTAGAATAAGTTGAGGCCGAAGCGCAAATATAGCAGCATAAAAAAAAAAACAAGAAATTAGTTGCAAACTTAATAATTAGTGATGAACAATTTGAACGACCCTTGAAACGAAGAAGAACAATAAATAAATAAATAAATAAAAGTAGTCATAAATTTAAGTCCTAAAGAGAAAAAGTTGTATTTTATTAATATTTGATAAGAGAAATTGTTTAATAAGACATGTACACTTTTTGTTTTTATAGGAAACACGGGACACCCAACAAAATATGGTCCATTTTTCCAAGAATGGGGGAGACTACCTACTATTCATTTTACTTACAATTGTTATTTATTGTTGGGCTTATGTATGTATGTATTACTGTATAATAAATAATTAAAATATATGTTTCAAATATTTTATTTTAATGTAAATATTTTTTGTTTATATTTTTTGGGGTTTTTTTTAGAGTAATGAATGCCAAAAAAATGTAAGTAAATAATAAATTATATTTGAATGAACCGCGGTTCGCTTAAAGCACTTCTTTTTTTTATTCTTCTCTTTCTTATTCGGCCTCTAACTAGCAAGTCAATCAGTCAGTGTAGTTCAAAAAAAATCCGTTCCATACTAATTCGCAGCACTGTTTGTTTCCAAAAATTAACACGGGATCTGACTATCTTCTTTATTAATTTATCTATGTCCCGATTTGAGCGTTGTTGCAAAGTCAATATTATCTAGGACAGTGTTTCTCGAACTTTTTTGGCGACGGAACCTTTTTGAAAAGCGAAATATTTGACGGAGCCCTAAACACATTTAAAAAGCCCTCGAGCCAGGTCCCTCCCTATTGTGGCAATAGTACCGCTTCTTTTTTTTTATTGTGACTATTATTTTCTTCGCAGAGCCCCCACAAAAGCTTTGCGGAGCCCCAGGGCTCCGCGGAGTACACTTTGAGTAACTCTGATCTAGGAGATCGCATGGTGAACATGTCTTTAATATATTTGTGTACATTTAATTACACATAAATATTATCAGTTGTTTATTTAAGCGATAGTTCATAACATAAACCGTTTAAATCATTAATTATTTAAAACTAAATTAATTTGAAATTATTTTATAGCAGCTTTGATTAATATACCTGACAACGCTACAGGGACAAGTCATGCATTCGGCACATGTTTGGCACATTCTTATAGACACACTATTTTGCGATGTCCAGCGCAGAGACGTTTTTGTGAACAGTAGGTTTCAATTTCTGCTTAAATGTTTCCATTCTATTGGTCTTCTATATTATTTTTATGGAAATAACTCTAACGCACAGACTACGATAATTTGAGGAAAAATCATCGTGGAATCAATTAGCGCGTCGATGAGAATAAAGAAAAGGCTATAAAAAGAAAGTTTGGCGAAATCTTTATAGACGTCGAGAAACAAATAAGGAAATACGATCAATAGAAAATGATTTAACAAAAAGTTCACTGTCTCTTCTCTAAAGACAATTGTCAAACCTCTAAAATCTTCTCGATATGCATTCGCGATATGCTCAAATAACCCCAGAAAAGCGGTTTATCAGTGTGTTGGTTGGGCCTGTGTTCGAAATCAGTGATCCGTTTAATCCGAGTCAAAAACATCTGACATAACAGCGTCTAATGTGACTTTCACGTACCTATCTCCGATCCTAAACACAGAACAGCAAACATTGAATACGTGCAACTCCTGATATCGTTGTCATGTCTAATCGCTGAGAGCGTGTAATTGAGGCTAATAGGAAAATTTAGCAGCCGTCTCGCCTGGTTGGTCATTACAATCGCGGCTTATTTGTGATAAAATAATGTATTTTTTAAGTGGGATCCACCTTAAGCGTTGCATCGCAACGCCGCGACCAGTGGCGGGGAATACAGTCGTGGTTCTTACGGGATTTACGTGTAAAGGTGAAGGGTTAATAAATAAACGAAAATGTATCTGTTCGAATACGCACTAATGCGTAAAATAGCCTCACGTCCGAGGGGCAAATCACTCTTTGTAAAAATGTACATGTATTGCCGAATTCATATGATTTCCGCAATCATATGGCGATTTCTGGATGACTGCGGCGATTTCTAGATGACTGCGGCGATTTCTGGATGACTGCGGTGATTTCCACATGACTTCCGACAGATTTCCCGTGACTGCGGTGATTTATGTATTGACTGCAACGATTTCTCTATTGATTGCGGCAATTTCCCTATTGATTGCGGCGATTTACTCGTACGTATGGATTGTCAGTATTATTGCAAAATTGCACGCATTCCGAAGGATTTCTACGATATTGTATGGCTTACCAGTTGGTTTCCAGTAAAAAAAGCATTAGCTAGGTGTTTCATCAGAAAAACTAAATTTTGTATAGCGCATGTATAGGTGCTAAATACAATGCATTGATTTAAAACTAAGTGTGTACGACAAATTTATCAATAAATCAACTTTTTGTACGTTTTTTATTAATTTAAAAGATCAGTTTTAATTGATGTGATACCCGAAATATAAACTTCTATGTAGGTACTTACATGCCTCCATTATTAGATATCTTTGATATGCCTAAATGAACAAATAGGTACAGGTAAATAAAACAAGTTAAGTAATTAAGTAATTGGAGGTTTTTTATTTAAAAATTTCATAAAAGTGTTTTTTTAGACGTTTACAAATTTTATTGATGTTTGTTTCTAGTTTAAATGGACCAGATCCAATTGAATTGATGGGTCCGTAAAATATTAATTTATTTTTAACAATTTGAATGTCGTCTTTTTTTGGCCATAAATATTCTTCAAGTTCAGATTTTAAAAATTTTATTTTACTAGTGGTTTCATCAATTATTTGAACAATCCGACCTATGTACCACGACTCGTAAAGAATTGCGTAATATTGTTCATTCCTAATTAAAATGCCATTGATATTTTTCTGGAGCAAAGTGTTTTCGCCGGTAGTTTTTTCACTTTCTGTTACATCTTTGTCATTGTAGTTATTTGGTATTTTAGCTGTGTTTTTTCTGGACTTGTTTTTTTTTGTTATTTGGTACTGCTGAGGATGTTCCTTTTACACGAGATAATCTGTCAGTTGACAAGCGCCCGTCTTCAGTGGAAAATAACCAACAAAGAGCTGATTTTTTTACCTTCATTTTTTTGTTGTTCACAATTATGTATAAAAATGAGGTATCAGAATCACTTTTTGTGTAGTAATTTCGAAAATCCTTTATATTAAGATCTTCCAATCCATAAAAAATGCTCTTTTCATTATCTACATCATATATGGAAACTTAAGTTTAAAATTTAATGTTTTTTACTTTATCCGTTTTTGATTTTTCTTTAAAATTCGAAATTTACACATTTTCTTAAATATCTCGAATACGGTCCATTTTAGAGAAATTATGTATAGGGCAAAAATTATAGAGAATTATATTACAAACAACTTTTATTTGAACAATTTTTATAAAAAAATATTTCTTCTTTACATTTTGTCAAATTTCTCGAATACGGACCAAATTTTGTATAGAAAAAAATTATAGATAATATTGTAAGTAACTTTTATTTGAAAAAATTTCTTCTCCAAACGTAAATAACAGATATATTCCATAAAATATAAAAATGATGACTATAAAGTACCCTCCAAATGTTCCGACTCTGCCCAAAATCTAATCAGCTAATTGGACGCCGGAATAAAGCTTAAGTTTAAAATTTGGTGTTTTTCTTTGTATCCTTTCATGAGTTATCGAGGATACAGACACACACACAGACATCATCGCGAAAATAGTCAAAACAGATTCAGGATACCCCAAAACATAAAAAACCGTCGAAAATTCGAGGTCGAAAAAAATCATGATTCCTATACTTTCCTTATCTGTAAACAGATAGGAAAGTAAAAATAAATTTAAAACCCTAATTAAAACGTGTATCACCCCAACCCCCATAAAATACCAACAATTTTGTTATACATTAAAAAAAAAACTAGATGAAAAGGGACAATTTTCGACCACCTTGTAAAATCTTGTATATAAGTAGATTTAGTGTCTAAATTTATCCTAAAAAAACCTTCAAATTCCAAAATGTAAATTTAACTTAATAGTTCTTGCCTCAAAATGCACGGAAGGACCCTTTCGATAAATGTAAACTGCAATTTCTTTACACAAAATGGTTTAGATGGCTTAATCAAAGCACCCTACATCAACAATGGCTAATTGGTTAATGTCACCTTACTGCGCGCGATTTTTAACGATTGCTAGTGATTGCTCAGTGACTGCTAGAGAATTCGGGGGACTGCAAGGGAATTCGGGGGACTGCAAGGGAATTCGGAACGACTGCGAGCGAATTCGGAACGACTGCGGCGATTTCTTAGTGATTGTCACTGATTTTGATGAGACTGCGGCGATTTTCAATGGGATTGCGGACATTTTGTACACGTATTGCGGGAGTGATTTGCCCCTCGCTCACGTCCAACGGTAAATAACCGAAAATAACTTCGCATAAATCTGTAAATACTCACGTGTCTGTGTCAACTCAAGATACGCACCACTGCAACGGAGTCTCCAAAGCTTCGAATGGGTAAGGCCTTCAAGGCGAGAGTTCTAAATGAAGATAACACTTATTAAATATATGAAATATTTTAAAATTACGCAATGGATAATTGTAGGCATGATATTAAAGGATCACATTTAACATTTTTATCAAAAACTTAAAGCAAATTGGGTGGATTTTCTTATACAAATTGTTGAGATTTTTATATAATAATGCAACGAGTGGCACTCAAAGTGTTCTCAGTCAAATTTTTATAGTCCTGATACCAAGAGTTGTATTAAATAGGTTATATCACGAAAATACATCGAAACTTTACATTTTTAAATTAATTTACAGTTATTGTACAAAAGCTTCTTTATTATTTATTTATTATTTATCAAGCGGCCATCCTATAAAATCAGGGGTACCACAGGGATGTGTGCTCGGGCCACTGCTTTATCTAGTTTATACTGCAGACTTACCTATCTTAGACAATACAACTATTGCTATTTGCCGTACTGGCAGTAAACGAAGATCCAGCTGTAGCATCCAACTACCTTCAGCAACACCTTGACGTCCTTCAAAACTGGTTCGATACATGGAGAATTAAACTTAACCAGAACAAATCAGCACAAATAACGTTTACAACTAGGCGCACCTTATGTCCTCCAGTATCATTTCAAAACTCGCAGATACCAATTCAAACAGAAGTTAAATACTTAGGATTGCATCTAGATCAAAAACTTACATGGAAAAAACATGTTATAACCAAACGACAGCAACTAAACCTAAAAACAAGAGAAATGTCCTGGCTAATAGGACGTAAATCCAAATTATCCCTCGAGAATAAGCTATTATTATATAAGTGCATATTAAAGCCCATATGGACTTATGGAATATAACTATGGGGCTGTACCAAAGCATCAAACGTGAAAATCATTCAAAGGTTACAATCAAAGGTACTTCGCACATTAACAAACGCCCCATGGTATGTATCCAATCTTACTTTACACAACGACTTACAAATTGTATAAAATAGATCTGTATAGCATTAAATGAAATGGATAGTATTATATTATTATATAGTAAGGAACCAAACCACAACGAAGTTGATTGGAGAAAATAAAGAAAATATTTAAAAACTTTGTGGAAAAATACTAAATGATTATTTGTTGTATAACATTATTCAAATGATGATTATCAGCTTTTAGTCAAATAAATATTTATTATTTATCAAAACTCAAACAGGCCCATTGGCCTTTTTACATGAGTAGTTTTCTTAACAGTCAAAGATTTGTAATATTATATGATACTCAAAATATAATAAATGTACGTTTACAGAGGCAAATAAATATCAAATCCACCAAAAAAAAGTGCTGGACTGTATCGATTACACCGGCACACAAAAAAAAAGTGCTCTGTTCCTTTGACCGGACCCATCTATCTCTATGTATTTTGACCCGCTGAATCCGAATCTGAGGTCAGTTTGGCCAATACACCTCCAAAATTTCGAGAAAACTAAAAAACCGAAAAAAATGACGAAAATCGGCAATTTTGGTGATAGAAAAAATTTTAAGGACTTAAACCAAGCATGATTTTTATGTATTTCGATCCGCTGAATAAGTTTACTTAGACCATAAGCCCTTTAATATATAAGTAAATTCCAAAAAACCCTCAAAAATTGCTGAAAATTGCGATTTTTATGAAGAAATTTTTTTTTTTCGAAATTTTTCATGATTCTCATGTATTGTGGGAAATATTGTCGCACGAGGCACAAGCCGAGTACGACTATCACACGAGTGTGGAAAATCACTTTTCACACAAGTGATGTACAATATTTTTCCTACGACCACAAAATATTTTCATCAAAAAATGTAAAACCAGGTTATTATAATAATTAAAATGTATTTAACAAAATAATCAACAACAATCGTATTTATTCAATTTTCATATTTTTTAAACAAAAAAAAAAAAAAAAAAAAAAAAAAAAAAAAAAAAAAAAAAGTTCTGGCCCTGTCAGGATTCGAACGCGGTCGTTCGCCAGGTCTCTCAAATGGCAAATTTGATAGTTTGATGCTCTAACCAACTGAGCTAACAGGCCTTTCGTCAATTGAGTGATCTAATCGGTTATATGTTTAACCAGAATAAAAAGCAAACATAATCTTAGTTATTTTAAAATTATTTTAATAATAATTGTTAAAGATAAATATCTAGGATCTAATTTACAACAATTTCAATAATTTAACAATCATATCGATTTTAGTATTAATATGGACATTACATAGATCAAAATAGAAATTAGGTGTTTGACATTTTGTAACAACTACTGCGGAAAGTAACATATTCTCACTCGGGTGGAAAGTAAATTCTTATTCATACGCGTGTGATATAGGGCACTTTCCATAGGACTTTATAGTGTGATATGTGTCACTTTCCTAAGTGGTCGTAGGAAAAATATATTTTCCTCTTCGAAGAGTGAGCTTATATCAAATAAACTTACATAACTTATAACGAAAGAAGGTAACCCATTTCTAATAAAATTAAATTATTTATTTTATTTTGCTGTGATCGTAGACAAAATCTTGTGTGTAATTCGAGCAGAAGGTCCTTTGGCAGTTTCGACAGATTGTCGCGCGGCAACTTTCTGTCTCATCTGCCAAAGTGCTAGTTTCTGCTCTTAATACACAAATAGCTATTTCTCTTCGAAGAGTAGGCTTATGTCAAATAAATTTACAATATTATAACGAAAGAAGGTAACCCATTTCTAATAAAATAAATATTTTTTTTTTGTTTCTATATGTACTATAAGTTGTTAATTAAATGCTAATTTTCAGTTTCATAATGATACTCATTATATCACTGGTTTTCATTATGAAACTGAAAAATTGACCAATAGAAATCTAGATTTTTAAATAACCAACTAGGCAGACTTAATATCTTCTGTAGAATGTTTGACACTTTCTAAGAGATTCGTGTTTTATGACAGTTTCAATCTTTTGCGTTAGTCAAAAAGGTAGATAGGTACCTCTCACTGAAAAGGCGAAAAATGTATCATCATAGTTATTATATTGGTTATTGTGTAGGAATAAAAAATAAGTCGAAGAACTTATTTTTCTGTCATATTTTATTTCTTATTGTTTGTATAAAAATGTATTAAAAAATAAATCAATGTTGTTGAATTGAAATAGTTTCTTGGTCGTAGAAAAAATAGTGTATGCAACTCTCATGTAATTGCTATTAATACTTGATCGTTGCATAATATACTATTATTTTATTTTGGTGTAATTGTAGAAAACATCTTGTGTGTAATTCGAGCAGGAAGTCCGTTGGTAGTCTGGGACAGATTGTCTTTCTGTCTCAACTGCCAAAGGGCTACTTTCTGTTATTAATATATAAATGACTATTTTAAAAATCGACCCGTTCTTCCCCGCACGATTTTCAATTTAAAATTAATCCGATTGTGAATATCTGAAATGCATTTGCTATCCATATAATATTTTGGCTCTAAGTGGTTTTCAGCATGGCCTCAGTCATTGTGTCGCTTCAAGATTTTTTTAAATTTTCTACGTTTTCTTTTTTGACATGGTCTCCGCTCCCACATTCTCTTTTAGGCATACGACAGAGATCATTTTCTTTCTAGTAGCTAGCTCTCTCAAGAAAGTTTCTATATTTTAATTTTTTCTGTCCAACGGTAAAATGCGCGATAGGATGTTCTCAATTCGTCGGAATATTTTTTTTATGTGTGTTCAGCGATAATTCTTTACTATGTGTTAGAAAGGGGTACCTCAGGGGTGGTCCCATATAAATTTGGTCAAGATCTAATAATGGGGTCCATGAGAAAATCATGAATCTCTTCATTTTTTATGTTTTTAGCGATCATTCTTTACCACGTTGTCCGATTTCTATGATTCTCTTTTTGTTAGAAAGAGGTTACCTCAGGGGTAATTACATAAACAATTAGTCAGGGTCTGATGATCTCAGAGAAAATAAAAAATCACAATTTTTAAGGGCATCTTCTCGATTTTGAAGTCTGTTTAAAAAATACATTGAATCAAATAAGTACATAAATAAACAAATTCACGGAAACAGTACTTACTGCGAGTATCGCTAGTACGTACCACAGAACTTTCTATATGTTTGCTATTTCCTCTGTGTGGTTCCTGCTGTATCTTTCCATAGGATCGACTATAGCTGAATAATATTATTGTTTTTATTATGGGTACTGAGAAAAAGGTACTGGACAATTAAGAAAGTAATATTCCACTATTTAGGTCCAACGCAGTTTGAGTACCATTTCCACCTTTAACAAAAGGAGAATACATAATGCAGCAGCTTTCAAAATTTGTTGGATAGTTTTATCAGGCCAGTATAAAAACTGGATAGTTTTTTTCACTTGTGCTCTATATCAATACGTGCAATATACTCCGATAATGGGACAAACTTGGTAGGGACTAATAATGCACTACAACAAAAGTAATTTTAGAGCACTCTTCTGTATACAAAATAAAATTGATAAAACTATGACAATGATATTTTTCCTTATATCCATTACGCTATATTAGTGATTTGTGTTCCAATGACAATGCCATTGACAGTAGAAGTTATTCATTTTATTTCCATTATTTTCAATATTATATTCATAAACATTAAAACTAATTCAGTTACATACCTTTAAACTACTTTTTTACGACCCGCAAACAATATTTAAACATTCAATGACAGAACGGTTTGTTTTTGTTAACAAGTATTAGAAATTAAAAATAAAAAAAACCGACTTCAAAAACGTGCAGATGCCATCACCACATCTTAACCAAATTTATATGGGACTACCCCTGAGGTACCCCCTTACTAACAAAAAAAGGATCATATAAATCGGACAAGGTGGTAAAGCATTATCGTTAAACATACATAAAAAATGAAGAGTTTGAGGATTTTCTCATAGACCCAATTATTAGATTTTGACTAAATTTATATGGGACCACCACTGAAGTACCCCCTTTCTAACAAAAAAAGAATCATTAAAAAATATCGCGACGAATTGATAACCTCCTCCTTTTTTGAAGTCGGTTAAAAATCAGACACCGTGTTAATGAATAATCGCTGAACATACATAAAAAAAAAATATCGCGACGAATTGATAACCTCCTCCTTTTTTGAAGTCGGTTAAAAATCAGACACCGTGTTAATGAATAATCGCTGAACATACATAAAAAAAAATATCGCGACGAATTGATAACCTCCTCCTTTTTTGGAGTCTGTTAAAAATGTACTGACATTATTGGAACACTAATATAGCACTATTTTGCTCATCTTTGATATACTTGCCAATATTTATTTTGAAATATGATATCAATCGATATACCAGAAAACATCTAATTTGTTTAATAATACAGCTAGACTTGACCCTGTATTAAATGAAAAAATTAAAATTAATCCGAAAGCTAATGAATATTTTGTGTAAATTTAAATTTTACTACTTTGAAACAATGCGCGCAAATATAAAAGACAAGGAAACACGATGGACATAAATTTTATGCGTTTGTTTTCGTGTAAGTGCACAAGACATTATTATTAGCCATAAAGTTATCTGGAAATTAGGTCAAAAACCATTTAGTTACGCTAATGGTTTGTTGGTTTTATTTCTGCTAGAATAATCATGCGCTGGGCGAGCCGCTGTTAAAGTAATTCATCCAAAGCTTATCAATATTAATACATTCAATAGATTTTTTTATTTGGCTAAAAGATTGAGTAGAAATGGAATATGGCTTATATAGACATTTATAATTATACCGGGTGTTCAAATTAAAGTGTTACAGTTAAATACCGCCGAAAATATGCATTTTAGAAAAAAAAGTTTTATAGTTTGTTGGGGGAAACATTTTGGCTAAATTCATTTTTTTATAGCTGACCATAATATGGCTATATCGAGGTGGACTTTGTTTTTTTAAATGGGAATCCCATTTTTTTCTTACATATTCTTAAAGTACATAAAAAAAATAAGAAACTTTTAAGGGAAATATTTTTTTTATTGGACTTTTACTTTTTGAGTAACAGCTACTTGAAACTGTTGCTGCGCGAAAAAAAGTTAGCCATATTATGGTTAGCTATAAAAAACGATTTTAGCCAAAAGTTTTTCCCCACAAAACTATAAAACTTTCGTCTGAAACGTTTTTTTTTTTTTTTTTTTTTATAAAAAGCGGTATATAGCTGTAACGCTTTAATTTGAACACCCGTTATAAGCACGTAGCGCGAATGAGATTTTCTAAAGCAACATTGTTTGGGGAAAAAAATTATTTTTTCGATAATCATCAATTATACGAGTTGTATTTATTAAGATTATTACGCCCTGTATTTTTAATTTTATTTAACACGTGTATATAAAAATTCTCTTAATAAATATATTTTTTTTGTTTTTTTCCGTGGTTTTACACGTTCCATGTCAATTGGCGAAAATATACAGTATTCTTACGAAACTAATAATTAGAATAATAGGAAAATATTCCGGCTCCAACTCGTATCTTATCTTTTTCTATCTCGGGTAATACGGATTTTGCTGGATACAACTCATCCAACTCGACTCTGTCCACAATCACAATTTTATTTTAAATAAACACTTATGATGGTTTAACGCCGAAAGCTTTTTGCAAAAAAATCTTTTCAAATAAAATTTGTACGAAATACATAGCTTTACCGTTGCTAATAATGCTACGTGCATACAGCCACACCTCTTTTAAAAATTATATTAATCAGAACGGTTATCTAACAAGAATTGTACAAAAAAAAAAATGTTAAATTTAATTTCCTCATCAGGACGAATCGCCAGTGTATATTGGCGAAACGATTTTTGTATTCGTATATCGTTCCATTCGCAACAATCCAAGTTGGCGGGACGTTGACCCACTAACTCATCGGTGATGGTGCAGTTGAAAACAGACAACAAATTGGATTGGTCAGACGGCAGCATCGGAACTTCTGTAACAGAAGCTCAGAAACCAGAAGAAGCAGAAGTTGTATTGAGTAACGAATCCTGTCGTTCTTTTTTTTATTTTCAGTTTCGGTTAGCGTCGATTAACATTTTTCAGATAAGAATGATATGCCGACGCTACACGACGTATTTTTAGATACAAATTTTTAACTTCATCTTGCATGTGTTGTAACGGTTGAAGGTTGTTTTAATTTCGCTTTAGAGATTTAGGATAAATATAGTTGAAGAACGTTACTTAAACTCTTGAAGCATATTTTCGCGAATAAAAACACTATGGATTTAGGGTAGCAAATACAAATATAATTTATGTAAAATTATACTTTTGAATTTTTTAGTTAATTTAGCTCATTTCTGTTTATTGTGAAAATAAGACAATATACCATATTCAAAAAACTTTCAATAGTCGCTAATATACTTACCCACCCTTTATTATTCATTACTACCTATTGCCTAATATATACAAAAAAAAAATGTTTTAAATAAAAGCTGTGACTGAATTTTGTTAAAATGCTATAAAAAACAGTGGCTTACAATTTTTTTTTAAATGTTACAGATATTATCCTATACCTACAGTGCGTCTACGTAAAAGTTAGCTACATATGGAAAACTTTTTACTTTCCTATCTGTATACAGATATAAGGAAAGTATAGGAATCATGATTTTTTTCGACCTCGAGTTTTCGACGGATTTTTACGTTTTGAGGTCCCCTGAATCCGTTTTGACTATTTTCGCGATGATGTGTGCGTGCGTGCGTGCGTGTGTGTGTGTGCGTGCGTGTGCGTGCGTGTGTGTGTGTGTGTGTGTGTGTGCGTGCGTGTGTGTGCGTGTGTGTGTGTGCGTGTGTGTGTGTGTGTGTGTGTGTGTGTGTGTGTGTGTGTGTGTGTGTGTGTGTGTGTGTGTGTGTGTGTGTGTGTGTGTGTGTGTGTGTGTGTGTGTGTGTGTGTGTGTGTGTGTGTGTGTGTGTGTGTGTGTGTGTGTGTGTGTGTGTGTGTGTGTGTGTGTGTGTGTGTGTGTGTGTGTGTGTGTGTGTGTGTGTGTGTGTGTGTGTGTGTGTGTGTGTGTGTGTGTGTGTGTGTGTGTGTGTGTGTGTGTGTGTCTGTGTGTGTGTGTGTGTGTGTCTGTATGTCGCATGACTCATGAACCGATACACAGAAAAACACCAAATTTTAAACTTAAGCTTTATTCCAGCGTCTAATGAACTGATTAGATTTTGGACAAACTCGGAACATCTGGGGGGTACTTTATGGGAGGCCGTTTTTATATTTTATGGAATATATCAATTTCACTGTCAACAATATTACCATCAATAAATGTCTTTCTTTTAGAGATCTTGGTGTTCTTTTCGACGCTAAGTTAAATTTTATTGAACATGTCAATACTATTCAAAAAGAAGCATACAGAAATTTGGGTTTTGTCATTCGAAATGGACGCCAGTTCTCTGAGCCTAACACTTTAAAAACTATTTTTAACGCTTTTGTACGTAGTAAGCTAGAATATGCGTCCATTGTTTGGAGTCCTGGATATGAAGTATATAGCCAAGCATTAGAAAAAATTCAGCGAAAATTTGTCAAATATTTGTGGTGCAAGCTAGATGGCGTCTACCCTACTCGCAATATTCCGCAAACCATCTTGCTGAATAGATTTGATATCCTTGAATTACGTACTCGTAGGAAATGTTATTCTATCTGCATTCTTTACATATTAAATTTTAAAATTGACTGTCCCGAACTACTTCGTCAACTAATGTTTAATGTTCCTAGTATCAGAACTCGCTCCCCTTTTTATTTCTATTTTCAAACACCCAGGACAAATATTTTAAAATTTTCTCCAATGTATTTTATGTATCAAAATTTTTGTGAACTTCAAAATGATGTTGATTTATTTTCTATTTCAATTAAAGAAATAAAACGCTTAATTGTGGACTGAGTTAATTATCATAAGACGACGTAATTTTTTCTCCTAACGGAGTTTTTTTTTGCGTTTTCTTATGATGGTTAAAAACGTTTATTAAACTATTTTTTGTTTACATATTTTTATGCTATTATTAGTATTTAATATTTTGTTATCATTTTTATGATGTAAATTATACTGTAATTGTAATTATTTTTGTGCCCATCCTGTAATTGGTTTTATACTGTTGGATGGTGTAACCCAAATAAATAAATAAATAAATAAAATAAATAAATAAATATCTGTTATTTATGTTTGGAGAAGAAAATTGT
Source organism: Psylliodes chrysocephalus (assembly GCA_927349885.1). Lineage (NCBI taxonomy): Eukaryota > Metazoa > Arthropoda > Insecta > Coleoptera > Chrysomelidae > Psylliodes > Psylliodes chrysocephalus. The sequence continues at coordinate 27,280,757 of OV651815.1, read as the reverse complement.
TCAAATAAAAGTTACTTCTAATATTATTATTTATAATTTATAACTAAGTGAAATTTGGTACAAATGTTTACCTTTTTACGCTCTTTTTAATGCACTAAACTCCAGTTTTTGATCATCTTCATAAGTGGGTAAATTAGGGGGCCTTAAGGTAAAATTGCCCTAAGCTTTTTTTGTCGATTGTTTTTAACATTTTTAACTATAAAATTTGGAAAACCAATTTTTTCTTTATAATAAAGCTACTTTTGTTGCATCTCGCTAGGACGCACCATTTTCAAGAAACATTTGAAAATTTCATGATAAGTTGATGTTATCTTATTCAAAAGTGTAAACAATAATAAGTAGGCCTGTGGAATCAGAAATTATTTTTTTTTAACTTTGGAAAACCGGTGACTAAAGAAATTTTAGAAAATATTTATAAAAATGTGTCATCAGGACTTCACTTGTAATACCCTGTATCTCGAAAACGAAACGTTTTCGGACCTATGTTTATATGAACTTTTACTCCTATTTTAGGATGTAGATTACGACCGTCGAATTTCGGGACACCCTGTATATTATTAATTTATTACCCTTTTGTTCTGATTTCAAAAATATACCATGTGTTACCCGTGTTTTAAACCGTTTTCAATTAATTAAACGTACAATATCTTAATTTAAATAAATATTTTGATTATTTTATTAGACGTAACACGCCATTTTCATAACTAACAATGTTAACTTTTCCATATTTACAGTATTTATAACTTCAGACGCTTGTTTACTAATCTATTCAAGTTGTTTTGTACATAATTAGTTTAAAACTTTGTGCGTTGAGAGTGAATTACTGAGGCCCTTCCTTAGGAATTCCAATTATTTATAACGTCTAAAATTCCTAACATTCTTAACATTCCATAAATTACAAACATTCTCTAACGACCTGTTGATAGTAAAGGTGAGATTTCTAAGGCGGGTTGCGACCTTTATACTTGCAACCATAGTCATTTTGGAGGCTATTTTTATTCGAAATTAGTCGCCAAGCCTGCCAATTTATGAAAAATATATAAGCATTTTCTTAAAAATGACTTTTTTATGGTGGTGCTAACTTAAACGTACTACTATTTCGCCCCTAGTCACAAAAACACCTTCATCAAATTTAATGGCTTTCTGTTGCAACCCGATAGAATAATTAACCGCCCATTTTATTTGGCAAAAATCAAAATAATGCTTGGCTTTGCCGTCAAGTATCAAGATGTCAACTGTGATGTGTGAATGGCTCTTAAATGTCAAATTATTTAAAAATGTATGCTTCTTTTGATATTGCAAATAATTTGTAGTGTATTTTAGTTCAGGCTTTCCATAAATAAAGGTACAGCAATTCAGATAATATAATGTTCTTATACAAAGCACTTTTTTATTATATAAAAGAGAGGTAGGATATAATACTGGTTTTTTGTAGATAATTTTAATTATACGATTTTGGATTACATTAAGGGGTTGAAGTGCAATATCATATAGTCCACATTATACCATATCGCAAAATAGATTCAACCGGCGAATTGTAAATAATAATAATTAGTAGTCATAAATTTCCTCAATTCATAAAATTTAAAAATGAATCTTCTTAACTTGGGATTTTAATGAATAATGTGATCAACCCATTTCAAATTTTGATCAATTATGATAACCGAGGTAATTTGTTGTGTTTTTCATTTTAATTATAAAGTTGTCATTTATTTGTATGTTGAAAGAAGGCCTTTGTAAATTACATTACACAACACAAAAATAGTTTTGTGGCTATAAGTTGCTATAACCTAACGTCGCAAAACTATTAATTTAAACATAGTAAGTAGTATTAATATAACATCAAGTAATTTTTTAAAATAAAGTACATGATCTCAAAACAGTAATAATTTATAATAAATTCGGGTAAAACGAGGGGTAAAATAACAATAAATTAAGGAAAATACTTAAAAAGGGCAGGTTTAAAGAGTATTATCACAAGAAAGTATATCCGGTCCGTTTATTTATCAAGTATTGTTTGAGGTTACTTTTGAATACATTTATTGTTGTTTTTGTTTTTTTTATTTCTGTAGGTAGTCTAATACATTTTTTAAACCTTTAATAAAAATTGTATTTTGGGAACTTTTAGTGATGGCTTGCCGTACATGAAAGTCAGATTGGCTTCTTGTATTATAGTTGCAATATTGCGAATTATATTGAATTTTTTCTAATAGATTGATGCGATGGTACTAGGTAATTTTTATTTTATAAATAAATATCAGTCATGTACTGAACATAAATCTGAACTGAAAGCCAATTTATTTCTTTTACCATAGTTGCAATACTCATCCTTCTGTCCTTTATTAATAGAATATAAATAGGCGAAGTAATGAGCCCAAATATTTTACATGAGCAGGCTTAAGAGGT